>SJXQ01005554.1:573977-768307 GCA_006408695.1 Aepyceros melampus | reverse complement strand
ACAGCATCTCTCAGAGAACCCACTAGGGCGGGTGACAGATACACCATGCCTGTTAGAAGTTCATCTGTTGGTGGCATCACTTCAAGGGCAATTGGGCTTCCAGAGACAATATTTGCTGCTTTGGGAGTTAGTCCTGCAGGCCGATTGGGCCCAAATCCTTACTATCCTTCTCCTAAAGTTACAAACATACCCCCAGATAAAATCTCCACTCCATTTTAATGGAACATCTGTGTCTGTTGCCTCTTATCAATTTGTTCTTAAACCACTTACTAACTCCTATAATCAGGACCCTGCCTCCTTGTAGGCAACATTGTTTCACCCCACTTATTATTAAAATACTCTTAATGCCCCTAACAGGACCAGATAACCCTATATCATTACTTGTGTTATTACCTAGAGTGGATCTATGACAATGAAATATTTACTATTGGAGACACTCTAAAGTACACTCATAAGTCCTGCTCTTATGGAGGACTAGGGGAAGAAATCAGTGACTTATGTTCGCTCAGAGCAATAAGAGGATAAGGCTTATGTCTGTTCTGCCAGGTTCCCAGTCTCAGGGTACAGGCTTAGATTGCTTTACATCATGATATCTATTCCACTTATTATTAAAATACTCTTAATGCCCCTAACAGGACCAGATAACCCTATATCATTACTTGTGTTATTACCTAGAGTGGATCTATGACAATGAAATATTTACTATTGGAGACACTCTAAAGTACACTCATAAGTCCTGCTCTTATGGAGGACTAGGGGAAGAAATCAGTGACTTATGTTCGCTCAGAGCAATAAGAGGATAAGGCTTATGTCTGTTCTGCCAGGTTCCCAGTCTCAGGGTACAGGCTTAGATTGCTTTACATCATGATATCTATTCCCATCCACAGTGGACAAAAAAGCAATGAGTTAAGATTACATCCCCTTAAACCTACACAGCACTGGCCACCCTGGAGACCATGGGGATGCCAAACTCCATTCCGGGGGTCCCAAGAGGCTGACCTGCCTCAACCTGAGTAGAGATCGGGTCCTTGAAAGTTGCCACACCTCAGTCTGCTCGGGGATCCCCCAGTTCAGGGATCCTAGGAGGTCGACATGCCTTGACCTGCCAGGAATCCAATTCTCAGGAAGCTCACCTGTCTCAGCCTGCCTGGGGATTCGATCTCCAGTAGGCTGTCATGCCTCAGCCTGCCTGGGGATCTGCACCCTCACCTGGGGATGCCTGGCTCTCAGGTTACAACAGTACTGGGTAGGATGAACTTCAAGAAGACTCACCCCTAAGGAAGCCCACCCATGGAAATTGAAGGAAGCCTATTAGGTTAATTTTTTTCTTTTCCTCACTTTCATCATTGTTTTTCAGATGGGAAATAACCAATTCACCTCCCCACAGATGCCTTTGAGATGCATCTTTTATAACTGGAAGTTGTTCAATCCTCTAACTTCTCTGCATGGCCATGATATCTTCTGGGGGACAAGGAACACTGACCTGAGGATGAGAGTTTAAATTACAATACCATCTTGCAGCTAGATTTATTCTGCAAAAGACAAGGGAAATGGGCAGAGATCCCTTATGTCCAAATTTTCTTCTGGCTAAGAGTTATAAGCAACTCTGTCTTAAGTATCAGATTGTTATGTACCCTAAAAGTGAGACTACTAGGCAAATTGTGTGAGGCACAGACAACTAAGAGAAGGAACTCCGCCTTGAAGGCTCACCTCCCATGGCTCCTGAGTTGCCTGGTGCTCCTTCCTTGTATCCAAATGTGTCCTCATATCTGGAAGCACAACCTCCACCTAAGCCAACTCGAGTATGTCCCTTTGTCGAAACTAGAAGATAATTTGTCTAGTCTATAAGCCCTTCTCCCTCTTAGAACTAAGACAGCTGAAACAAGACCTGAGAAGCTATACAGATGACCCAGGCAAATATATAGATACATTTCAACACATTATCTTGGCCATTGACTTGACATGGAAGGGAATCATGGTCATATTTAGTCAAACTTTATCTGACCCTGAGCATGCTAGCGTCTTAAAGGAAGTCTGAAGTTATGCTATGGGGCTTCACATGTCAAGCGATAAATACTCAACAGGGGAAACTGTGGTCCCCTCCTCAGACCCTAACTGGAATTATAATACCCTGAGAACATCTGGGAAAGGGATTATTTTCTGATCTGTGTGAAGGCAGGACTGAAAGCAGCCCAGCAAAAAGTAGTTAGCTATGCCATGGTCTCAGCCATAACTCAGGAGCCCAATGAGAACCCCATTGCCTTTCTGGAAAGGCTAAAAAAGGCCCTCCAAAAGTTGACCAGTCTGGATTTAGGCTCTTACGAGGGACGTGTCAGACTCTTTGCGACTCCATGGACTATAGTCCACGAGGCTCCTCCGTCCATGGGATTCTCCAGACAAGAATACTGGAGTGGGTTGCCATTTCCTTCTCCAGGGAATCTTCCCGACCGAGGGATCAAACCCAGGTCTCCCACATTGCAGGCGGATACTTTAACCTCTGAGCCACCAGGAAAGCCTCCTTACGAGAGACAGGTGATTTTAAAGGACAAATTCCTGTCCCAGTGTACATCAGACATCAGGATTACAGCAGCTACAGCAGAGGGACTCTGCTGCCTCTTTAGATGAGATGATCCAGACAGCCACCAATACCTTTTATAACAGAGAACAGAAGAGGGAGGCCAAGGCCCAGAAAAGTGATCAAACGAAAGTGACAAGGCTTGCCCGGGTGCTGGCCACCCTCCAGGGAAGCCCTATGGCAAACCCCAAGTGCTTGAAGAACAAGGCCAGAGGCAAATGCTTAATCTGTAGACAGGCAGCACATTGGGCCAAAGAGTGTCCAAACCATGACAAGTCTCCCAAAATGGCTTGCTACAAATGCCATCAATTGGGCGGCATTCTGCCCTTGGGATCCAAGAGCCTCAAGGTCAAGCACCAAGCCTTCCCTCACGGTGGTTCAATACAACTGAAGCAGCCCACTCTGGCCAGTCTGCCTGTCACAGATAACCATCACATGGCTGGAGCCAAGGGTGCAACTGGATGTGGCAGGTAGGTCCGAGAATTTCTTGGTTGATATAAGGGCTACATACTCTGTCCTGACCTCCTACTCTGGAGACTTCTCCTCCCAAAATTGTACCATTTTGAGTGCTACAGTGAACTTCCAGATGTTTAAGCTGGTTTTAGAAAAGGCAGAGGAACCAGAGATCAAATTGGCCAACATCCTTTGGATCATCAAAAAAGCAAGAGAATTCCAGCAAAACTTCTCCTGCATTGTTGACTATGCTAAAGACTTTGATTGTGTGGATCACAATAAAGTGTGGAAAATTCTAAAAGAGATGGGAATACCACACCACCTGACCTGCCTCTTGAGAAATCTGTATGCAGTACAAGAAACAACAGTTAGAACTGGACATGGAACAACCGACTGGTTCCAAATAGAGAGAGGAGTATGACAAGGCTGTATATTGTCACCCTGCTTATTTACCTTATATGCAGAGTATATCATGAGAAACGTTGGGCTGGAAGAAGCACAAGCTGGAATCAAGATTGCCAGGAGAAATATCAATAACCTCAGATATCCAGATCACACTACCCTTATTGCAGAAAGTGAAGAACTAAAGAGGCTCTTTATGAAAATGAAAGAGGAGAGTGAAAAAGTTGGCTTAAAACTCAACATTCAGAAAACAAAGATCATGGCATCTGGTCCCATCGCTTCCTGGCAAATAGATGGGTAAACAGTGGAAACAGCAACAGACTTTATTTTTCTGGGCTCCAAAATCACTGCAGATGGTGATTGCAGCCATGAAATTAAAAGACACTTACTCCTTGGAAGAAAAGTTCTGACCAACCTAGACAGATATTCAAAAGCAGACATTACTTTGCCAACAAAGGTCCATCTAGTCAAAGCTATGGTTTTTCCAGTAGCCATGTATGAATGTGAGAGTTAGACTATAAAGAAAGCTGAGCATCAAAGAATAGATGCTTTTGAACTGTGGTGCTGGAGAAGTTTCTTGAGAGTCCCTTGGATTGCAGGGAAATCCAACCAGTCCATCCTGAAGGAAATCAGTCCTGAATATTCATTGGAAGGACTGATGTTGAAGCTGAAACTCCAATACTTTGGCCACCTGATGCAAAGAACTGACTCACCTGAGAAGACCCTGATGCTGGAAAAGTTTGAAAGTGGGAGGCAAAGGGGATGACAGAAGATGAGATGATTGGACAATATCACCATCTCAATGGGCATGAGTTTGAGTAAACTCTGGGAGTTGGTGATGGACAGGGAGGCCTGGTGTGCTGCAGTTCATGGTGTTGCAAAGAGTCGGACATGACTGAGTGACTGAACTGAACAGAACTGATTTGAGTAAAAGAAACCAGTCTAATAAGACTATGTAACATATGATACCACTCTTTGACATTCTGGAAAAGGAAAAAAGGTAAAAATATATGTGGTTGCCAGGGTTTTGGTGAGAGTATGTGCTGCACACTCAGTTGTGTCTGACTCTTTTCAACCCTATGGACTGTAGTCCACCAGGTTCTTCTATCCATGGGATTCTTTAGACAAAAGTACTGGAGTGGGTTGTCATGATCTCCTCCAGGGGATCTTCAAGACCCAGGGATCAAACCCGTGTCTCTTGCATCTCCTGCATTGGCAGGTGAGTGCCTCCTGGGAAAGGAGGTGGGTGCCTCCTGGGAAAGGAGGGATGAATAATTGGAACACAGGGGATTTGTAGGAGGATCATGAAACATTATATGATCCTGTATTGAGGGATACAGGCCATTATATGTTTATTAAAACCTATATAATGTATAACAGAAAGTGAACCGTAATGTAAACTATGGACTTCACTTAATGCACTGACTCATCAGTTTTAACAAATCGTGACATTAATGCAAGATTTTCATCATGGGGAAAACTGAATGAGAGAGGAGGTATATGAGAAATTTTCCTGTCTCCTCAATTGTTCTGTGTATGTGCGTGTTAGTCGCTCAGTCGTGTCTGATCTTTCTGATCCCATGGACTGTAATCTGCCAGGCTCCTCTATCCATGAGATTCTCCAGGCAAGAATACTGAAGTGGGTTGCCATTCCCTTCTCCAGCAGGTATTCTATAAACACTGCTAAATATCAAATATTATTAATTGAAATAAAATGTGAGTCACATTAGTTAGCTTTGCATTCCTGAGAAGCAGAGAGTTGAAGGTAAGAGAGAAATGCAGGAAAATCCTCCCCGTAGTAAGATCTAGGCTGCAGTAAGAAAGAATCAATATTAGGCAAGGGAAGAGAAGGAGGAGTTGGATTTTGAAGTAAAGATATTGAATACTTGTCAGGGGCTCTCGATTACTTTGCTAATTTGTAACAAAGATAACACAAGTGGAAAAGTTGTTTAGATATTAACTAAAAATTAATTAACTTCTCTGACTAGCTCATAAACAATGACCTACACATGAGGTATTGATTCCAGAACTAAGAGGAAAAAGGCTATGTATACTGGTGGTATAATTTAGAGCCTAGAAGACTTGGAGGATAGTCAGCAAATTTAGGGTCTAGTATCATGTTCATTTATGAGGTCCTAAGTCATGTAAATTTGGAGATAATAAAGTGAAAGGTTGATAGAGAATTTATATTTTGCAAATGTTTCACCACTAAAGGCTTTTTATACTACTTTTTTAAATCCACATTTTATTTTTTTCTGGCAAAAGAGTAGTGTTTTACATCAGCATCTATTTTTTTCTCCATTCTTATTTTTTAAAAGTATGCACGTATATAATTTAAAACATTTAATTACCATGAGATAGATAACCAGAGTTTCCATATTGAATTGACACAATTTATTTCCCCAAATTTGAAAGATACTATTTAACCCATGTAAATATATTGAGATTCTCCCCTAGGCTTTTAAAAACGCTGACAGGTTGTCCTGGGAATTGCATTTACTTTATTGGATGTTTATGAAGATTAATGAATAGCTTCCAACTTTGCAAACAGTCTAACACAGTCACTGAAGCCAACAGAAAGAGATTTTAAATAGTGAGGATTTTGTTATAAACATCATAATCACCATCACCATCACCACCACCAACATATTCATCCTCCTCTTCACCACCACCGTTTATCATTTTTCTCTTCTTTTCACAAATAGTTAAGCACAGAACAAGTTTGATATCACTGCTTATACTGCTTTGCCTCTGATCAAGCCAGATCACCTTTTTTCTACATTTAATATTTACTTCTTTATCTGTGTGTGTATGCTCAGTCACTCAGTCACGTCCAACTCTTTGCAGCCCCGTGAACTATAGTTTCCCAGGCTCCTCTGTCCATGAAATTTTCCAGGCAAGAGACTAAGTTAAAAAAAGTCACTGTCTTTGAATAAATTTGTCCTGGCCCTCCTAAATATTCCCAGGCACTCCAAGTCTTTCTTCCTCATACCTGTTGATCAAAAACAAAATAATGATAATCATCGTCAAGCTAAGAAAGAAATGGAAAAGTTTGCTTAAGCCAAAGTTGAGGATTATAATCTGAGAAGAGCATCTCAGAAAGCTCTGAGAACTCTTCTGCCCATTAGAAGTCAAGGCACAGTTACGTAAGTTTTTAGAAACATCAAATGATGTATTATTGACAGTTTTTACAATCTGGATCTAAATGTCATTGTGGTGGGTCATGCAACCCCTTATAATATCAAGGGAGGATGTTATATTTTAGAATGTTGGGTGCTAGGGAAATGTTGCTATTTCTGTTGATGGAGGTCTGGTTGATGCATTATGTAGATATTCAATGCACAGTGCAGGGAGAGAGGAGGCCAAGGGTCAGAGAATTTTTTGTTTAAATTTTTCTTGCCTTGCCATAAAATGTGGACTTTATTTCACATACCTTTCAGTGGTTTAGTTCAAGAAATACATGTGAGTACTGTCAAGCTTGTTCTAGTCTTGAGACAACAGGGTATGCATGCTGTGTGCCTGCGTGCTCGCTCAGTCCCTTCAGTCACTTCCAGCTCTTTGCAATCCTGTGGACTGTAGCCTGCCAGGCTCCTCTGCTGCTGCTGCTGCTGCTGCTAAGTCACTTCAGTCGTGTCCGACTCTGTGCGACCTCATAGACGGCAGCCCACCAGGCTCCCCCTTCCCTGGGACTCTCCAGGCAAGAACACTGGAGTGGGTTTCCATTTCCTTCTCCAATGCATGAAAGTGAAAAGTGAAAGAGAAGTCACTTAGTCGTGTCCGACCCTCAGCGACCCCATAGACTGCAGCCTTCCAGGCTCCTCCATCCATGGGATTTTCCAGGCAAGAGTACTGGAGTGGGGTGCCATTGCCTTCTCCGCCAGGCTCCTCTATCCATAGGATTCTCCAGGGAAGAATACTGGAGTGGGTTGCCACGCCCTCCTGAAGAGGATCTTTCTGCTTGCTGACCCAGGGATCAAACCTGTGTCTCCTCTGTCTCCTGCACTGCAGGCGGATTTTTTACCACTGAGCCATCAGGGAAGCCCCATATATGACCATATACCATTGTATACAGGTTTTCAAGAGTTTGTGGTCCTATATTAATATCTCATCCACACAAGTACTTTGTTAGCTCCAAATGATCTGTTCTAGAAACTAGAATTAGAACGTTACTTTTTGTCTCTGTACCTTACTGTCTTCCTCCTATATTTACCGTTTTGTAGGTGCTCAGAAATGCTTGTTTACTGACAGAGGCATGAAAGACATACTACTGTTTTTCCTTTATAAGCACCTTCCTTTGAAGAAAGTAAGAGAAAGTAATTTCGTATAGCCAAAGTGTCAGAAAACTCTATGTCTCTCCCTTACACATTTGATCCAGAAAGTAATATCCTGGGTATCATCATACGCTAAACATCTTCAACTCCTTACTAAAGAGGTTTCTGGCATTTGATTCTATTTCCTGTGTTTTTGCTATTAAAAGTACAACCTCTGGAGTCTGCTTGAGATTAGCAGGGCTCCTTGTCCACCTTTTGATTGTGAAATAAATGCAGCTTTTGTTTCCAGCCTTGCCTTGTCTGATTTCCTCTTGTGTTTTCTCCTCTTGGCTTTTTAAATTAAAGTGCTAGTCCCTGGAGTTGTATCTCTTGCCTGAAGCTGTCATCCTGTCCAAAGATAACAACACTGTATTTACCATCACACACAAAGAGAGAAAATAACATGAGGATGAGAGAATGTTTGACCTATTAGTGATAGTGTCTTTTCATTAGAAAATAATAAGCTGTTTAACTGATAGATTGAACCAGAGATTTTATAATTTATAAATCCATTTTGACATCTTACCCTTCAGTTCATTTTACTGAGGTTTCAAGGGAAAAAAGACGTTTTAATCAACACTAAGTGATTAAGTAAGTAAGTGAAGTCGCTCAGTCGTGTCCGACTCTTTGCAACCCCATGTACTGTAGCTTACCAGGCTCCTCTGTCCATGGGGTTTTCCAGGCAGTAGTACTGGAGTGGATTGCCATTTCCTTCTCCAGCGGATCTTCCTGACCCAGAGATCAAACCCAGGTCTCCAGCATTGTAGACAAACGTTTTACCATCTGAGCCACCAGGGAAGTCACAAAGAGACAAAGAGATTAACTCTTGGTTAAAACGGAAGTTCCATACTGATTTCCCCCCAAAAGTCTGTGTATGGTTGTGAAGAGGAAAAGTTAAAATTTTACATAATCTCCTTCTCCTTCTGCCTCTGTAACTCAGCTTGCCCCTTGCAAAGTCTAGATCACGTAGGTCACATAGTCTCAGAAAGTGGGGACTTGCAACGTTAGGAACTGGAGTTTATCTCACCCACCCTTGTCCTGCTCTTTGCAATTGCCCAGCCCCTGCAAACCTGCTTAATCATACCTATCCAGGCCAGGCATCCCCCTCCCCATCTTGACTGCTGTTCCCTGGCATGAAATCCCTTAGTTTAAACAGCCTATTTACAGCTAGTGCTGCCCACTACAGTCTATCTATAAAAACTCTGTAATCCCTTTGTTCGGGGTCGGGAGCTTGGCGTGTTAACTCCTCTGGGACCACCAGCGTAATAAACCTGAGTTCTCCAACTCTCCAAGTGTGGTGCTTGGTTTCTCAAGTACTGGTTTCTGTAACAGTTGGAGCAATATTGTTTAAGATAAACTAGTTTTAAAAAAAGAAACAAACAAAAAGAAACAGTTTGCAAAAATGGATCTGTTTACTTTAAAACTCTGTTTTGTCAAAGCTCTAATAAATTAAAGGACATATTTTATGAACTGTGACAATATATAGAAACTAGTTGTAATTGAAGACTCTCAGGGGGTAAAAACTAAATGAATACCTATTTATAGAAAATAAAATAAAATTTTACCAATTGCATTTCTTTTTTTTAATTGGATGCAGAAGTGTACTAGGTATATTTAGAAGTATTTTAATTGCAAACAAAGTGCCAAAGACATTTTTACATGTAGTCATTTGATAACTACATGCTTCTTTTGTTTAATTCCACATTCCAAATATTTCTGAATGCTTAACAAGTCACATTGCCAGATGATAGGCTTAGAGGATAGAGCTATAATCTATATTATACATTAGGATAATAATGTCTAAGAATATATATTACAATTGAGATAATGGAAGCATAGGGAGATACTAACAGGCTGATTATGAAGAAAGAGAACTCACAACCTAAAGGATTTTATCTTGTCCTTCAGGAAGCAGAGAAATACTTGAAACGAATATCTTTATCTCTGAAGCCATTTTCATGTCTCCATTATGTCTCTACCCCAATCAAGGTCAATGTTGAGTTTACTTAACAATATTAAGTAACACAGTAACTGTACAATGGTATTGTTACTGCTGCTGCTGCTGCTGAGTTGCTTCAGTCTTAGACGGCAGCCAACCAGGTTCCTCTGTCCCTGGGATTCTCTAGGCAAGAACACTGGAGTGGGTTGCCATTCCCTTCTCCAATGCAAGCATGCATGCTAAGTCTCTTCAGTCGTGTCCGACTCTGTGTGACCTCATGGACAGTAGCGCATCAGGCTCCTCTGTCACGGGATTCTCTAGGCAAGAATTCTGGAGTGGGTGGCCATTTCCTTCTCCAGGTATTGTTACTGGGGAAGTGTTAACTTGAATCTGACACCATGAATTTAACTCTTATTTTGCCACTTTTGTTATTATAATGGCCTGCCTCAGAGAACCCTGCCACTCCGCTCCCCTGACCTTTGGGGCAAGGTGCCTTTGTTTGGCTCACAAGGAGATAGGCTGACCCTATCTACCTATGAAAGACTGTGATTTTCTTGAGTTCTTTGTGTAGGAAATGGTAGCCCTTGTCTGCTGCTTACCAGTGTGGCTTATCTCTTCAGAATAACGGATAGCTGTGGCATCTTTGTTTACTGATATGACAGGAGATATTCCATTTCACACCACCTGAGAAATGACTATGAAGATGTGAAACTAACACATCCCCCTGCATGAAGCTTGCCATTCTAGAAGATATTTACAAGACTTAAATGATCTTTTTACTTTGTTTGCTCATCTCCCCGCATCTATGATCCATAAAAGAACCTGACCCTGACAAGATGGCTTTTTTGAGACCTTAGTCTGCCATCTTCTCAGTCAGCCAGCTCTCTGAATAAATTTGTGTTCCTTGTCTCAACACCTCAGCTCTTGGATTTATTGGCCTATTATGTGGCAAGCGGAAGTGAGCTTGGACTCTATAAAGTATTCCTAACAGAAGTTTGAGTTCTGGGTATTTAGTGTTTGGGAAGACCAAATCAGGATGTGTTAGTTTTTTTTTTAACTTTCATTTATTTGTGGCTGTGCTGGGCCTTCATTGCTACACACAAGCTTTTTCAAGTTGCACCGAGCAGGGCCTGCTCTCTAGTTTCAGTGCTCTAGGGTGCGGGCCCAGCAGTTGTGGCACACAAGCTTAGTGACCCCATGACATGTGGAATTTCCACACACCAGGGATTGAACCCGTGTCCCCTGCACTGGCAAGCAAATTCTTAACCACAGGACCTCCAGGGAAGTCCCAAAGCAAGATACTTTTAAAGTGATAAGGCTTAGGATTGTGAACATTAACAATTATGTATGGACAAAGACAAAACGCTATAGTATTCTAGGTGAGGGTAAATGGTTGTGCTAGGCGCCTGCAATGGCTAGAAGAAGTAAAAGATACTTACAAAATTGGGGATAAATTAACATTATCAGGAACTATGAAGCAATATGCAAGTGATGCTTTTTTAATGGAAACAATTTTAATTTTTCATCCCAACTTCTAACATTAGGCAAAAATACCTGGGTAATATCATTGTCTAAAGACTGGTGCTAACAAAAGAATATACGCAAAATATGACACTGACCATGAGTGGTTAATTGTATGTATGTGTGTGTCCCTTGGTTGGCGGAGAATGGAAGAAGATTATTTCTCCATATTTAATTCAACAGTAAATTGAGAAACATAGAAACACATAGCCATTTTTCCTATTGCCACCAAAATAGCATCAGTGTTGAAGACATTAGACTTTCTAAACAGACTAATTTAAGCCTGGCATTAGCATAGCCACTGCCTCGCCATCTCCAAAAAAACTTTTTGTGCCACCATTTTATATGTTCACATTATGTTGATGCATGTTAATCAAGACAGTTCTGTGTCCCTCAGAAACCTGTCATTTCATGAGACTGCCATGCTGAAAGTGGCAATCCGGAGAAGGGGCAAGCAAAAAGGAGACCAGGAAATAGGGCCTCAGGGCTGGTATCACATAAAGTTTGGCTTCAAAGTTAGAAACTGGTCTTCAGTCCTGTCTTTGTTCCATGCTAGTTCTATGAAGCTAGGAAATCCACTTTATCTACTTGGGATACAATAGTCTTTGTAAAATAGAGATTATTATAATCAATTTCACCAGACTGCCTAAAGGATAACATGAGATAAAGTATGTAGGTTGTAGTATATTAGGCCAGGTGAGATTCCATACATAGTAGAGAGTGTAAATACTGTTTTATTGGTGGCATTTATGGCCAGGGAAGTCACTGGTCATTCTGTACTCTTCCACTCTAGTCCCTCCCTCTATTCACACACACCCCCGGTAGAAATCAAGGTAACAGTGGCACTTCAAGGTACAATTAGCCTGGCAATATGGAGGAAGACCTGGCTTTGCTAGGTGTCCTTATGATGTGTGGACATCTGCCTATTCTCACTCTAGCCTTCTCAGACACCCACTGCTGCTGCTAAGTCACTTCAGTCATGTCCAACTCTGTGTGACCCTATAGACGGCAGCCCACCAGGCTCCCTCATCCCTGGAATTCTCCAGGCAAGAACACTGGAGTGGGTTGCCATTTCCTTCTCCAATGCAGGAAAGTGAAGAGTGAAAGTAAAGTCACTCAGTCGTGTCTGACTCTTTCCGACCCTATGGACTGCAGCCTACCGGGCTCCTCCGTCCATGGGATTTTCCAGGCAAGAGTACTGGAGTGGGGTGCCATTGCCTTCTCCAGAGACACCCACAGTCAGCACCTAATCAGAACGAACTCCAGAAAGTACAAACTTACTCATGACCTCATTCTTACATACTCTGAAGTACTCGGAATGTATTTATGTTTATACCTTGATGCTATCAATATATCTTTGGAATCATCTCTATTCCTCCCTCATAAATGGTATTGCTCATAACAGCAGCAAATCAAGGGCTGATATGGTATAGTGGATTAACCAGAATACAATACAGGATCCTATACTGACTATATCATGTGTTTTGAATCAATTTTGATACATGTAAATTTCAAGGCAGCATTCTATCACTGTGTGCTCAGTTGCTCAGTCCTGTCTGACTTTTTGCAACCCCATGAACTATAGTCTACTTATTTATAGTCTGCCAGGCTCTTCTGGCCATGGGATTCTCCAGGCAAAAATATTGGAGTGGGTTGCCATTTCCTCCTGCAGGGGATCTTCCCGAAGAATTGGAGCCAAATCCCTGCAACACCTGCATGTCAGGCAAATCCTTTACCACTAAGCTACCTAGGAGGCCCATTCTATCACTGAAGTGAAGTGAAGTCACTCAGTCGTGTCCGACTCTTTGCGACCCCATGGACTGTAGCCCGCTCAGACTCCTCTGTGCATGGATTCTCCAGGCAAGAATACTGGAGTGGGTTGCCATTTCCTTCTCCAGGGGATCTTCCCAACCCAAGGATCGAACCTGGGTCTTCTGCATTGCAGGCAGACGCTTTATCCTCTGAGCCACCAGGGAAGCTTTGTCTTCAAAGAAATAAGAGAATCAAGTGGGAGGTGCTATTCCCCTACTCTATTCACACACACCCACTTTGGATCACAATAGTGGAAGGTATTTATTTCTTGCTTTTTCACTTTCTCAGCCCAAATTCAATCAGCTGGGAGTTGGTCTCTCTGTGTTCTATTCCACTTCCCCTATGATACTGGCATGATGTCTTAGACTTTTAACCCTTTTCTACTTTGGTCTTTTAAGCTAAATATGGGTTTTGTTTTAGGATGAATCGCTGTTTGGCAATATAGGTAGCCACAGGGAATTTCTAATGTGGCCTAAATCCCCCTAAGCGATGCCACCCAACTCATTATCAGTTTTACTCCAATAGAATTAGTGTGTAGCAGGTTAAATTGAGAAATGAACTGTGATTATGTTTGATAAGTTCTAAGATGAACATCCAAAGTATTATGGAAATAGAGTTTGGATGTCTGTGTTATGTTGGACATTGGTAGTAATAGATGGCTATCTTAAGCTGGATCATGGAAAAAGCAAGAGTTTTCCAGAAAAACATCTATTTCTGCTTGATTGACTATGCCAAAGCCTTTGACTGTATGGATCACAATAAACTGTGGACAATTCTGAAAGAGATGGGAATACCAAACCACCTGACCTGCCTCTTGAGAAACCTGTATGCAGGTCAGGAAGCAACAGTTAGAACTGGACATGGAACAACAGACTGGTTCCAAATAGGAAAAGGAGTACATCAAGGCTGTATGTTGTCACCCTGCTTATTTAACTTCTATGCAGAGTACATCATGAGAAACACTGGACTGGAAGAAACACAAGCTGGAATCAAGACTGCCGGGAGAAATATCAATAACCTCAGATATGCAGATGACACCACCCTTATGGCAGAAAGTAAAGGAAACTCAAAAGCCTCTTGATGAAAGTGAAAGAGGAGAGTGAAAAAGTTGGCTTAAAGCTCAACATTCAGAAAACAAAGATCATGGCATCTGGTCCCATCACATCATGGGAAATAGATGGGAAAACAGTAGAAACAGTGTCAGATTTTATTTCTTTGGGCTCCAAAATCACTGCAGCTGATGACTGCAGCCATGAAATTAAAAGATGCTTACTCCTTGGAAGAAAAGTTGTGACCAACCTAGATAGCATATGCAAAAGCAGAGACATTACTTTGCCAACAAATGTCCATCTAGTCAAGGCTATTGTTTATCCAGTGGTCACGTATGGATGTGAGAGTTGGACTGTGAAGAAAGCTGAGCACTGAAGAATTAATGCTTTTGAACTGTGGTGTTGGAGAAGACTCTTGAGAGTCCCTTGGACTGCAAGGAGATCCAACCAGTCCATTCTGAAGGAGATCAGCCCTGGGATTTCTTTGGAAGGAATGATGCTAAAGCTGAAACTCCAGTACTTTGGCCACCTCATGCGAAGAGTTGACTCATTGGAAAAGACCCTGATGCTGGGAGGGATTGGGGGCAGGAAGAGAAGGGGATGACAGAGGATGAGATGGCTGGATGGCATCATGGACTCGATGGACATGAGTTTCAGTGAACTCCAGGAGTTGGTGATGAACAGGGAGGCCTGGCATCCTGAAATTCATGGGGTCCCAAAGACTCGGACATGACTGAGCAACTGAACTGAACTGAAGAGATATTATTTAAATTTTATTTTGAAAAATAAATAAAAATAATCTACAAGGAAAAAGAATGGGAAGAAACTCATCCTAGACGCATATCATGATACATCCTAGCTGAATGACCTCAGACGTGTTTCCTAACTTACCTGGGCTTTATTCACACATACAAAAAAATAAAACTAATTCATACTATTTTACTTATATTTGAGTAGACTATAAACTCCTTGTTTCTGTGAATGAAGTCTAGTATTGAATCAAAAGCTGTCTAATTCCTTTCTCCCTTAATTTTCAACAAATTGTTTTTTGCACTGTCTTATCATTGACCACTGCTAATCCTTATATAATCTACTTTAGACTCTTAAATCATATACCAGCATATTTTATTCAAGATGAGAGAGAGATTTAAAACTAAATTTAAGGACTGGAACTGGGAATTAACTAAGAGTAATAGATGTTAGCCAAATGTCGATTACAATTTCATTGCTGAGGTATGGAATCTAATAGACTCAAAAATTTCTCAAAGACATCGAATAGCCAACATTTCTAGAGACAAATTCATTTTTTACCTCTTTCTACATGTAATGAAAGCTGTGGCTTGGTACTTTCCTTATATCATAATTTAGATGTCAATCTTTACTACTCTAAAATAGTGGCCCTGGAGTTTTAGCTCTACTTAAGACCAGCTTCCAAATATAATAAAAAATAGCTATGAAATCAGAAACCTCTTAGTAATTCTACTGGCTCACAGCAGGACCACTTGAAAAGTCACTCAATATAGGAAAGAAATAAAATGTGCAAGGTTTAGAAGGCATGTCAAAAATGAAGTTGAAATGGTTGGAACTTTTGTTTTATACCACTTCTTCCTTAACCCTTTAGTGACATCTCAATGAAAAGTTGTATTTGAAGCTTCAAATTATATTACATAGGATGTTGCAACTAATTTTTAGAATATTCCTCTTGAGTAAATTTTTACAGATTGACAACAATGACTTAGAACAGAGATCTGCTCACACAAGTGTGTCAATTAGGCACAACAAGGCTCTTCTGACTTCGAAGCTTGAGCTTTGAGGGGTGTTCTAGTTTCACCTTCTCATTTTAACCACAAAAAGCATTGACATAGTACATCTATAAAGCCAATATCATGTTCAGAACTACCCTATCATTTTCATAAGGTGATTACCTTGAAAGTGGGAAGAAGATGCAGGCTGTAAATTATGAAAGTGGACAGCTATTCCCTCCCAAAGTTAGGGAAAGTCCAAATAGAACTTAATCAAAGTGTAGCACCCTTATCCTTCACAATTAGATAATTACCAAACAAGGAATGCCAGCTGAGGTCAAATGAAGACTGCTTGTCTTATGTTTTATGAGAAAGGTACACAAATAAATTGGCTGCATTTAAAATGACTATTTGTTCTGCACTATATAGTTCTTAACTTGTTTACTATTGTTAAAAATAATATACTCTGTGATTCTTGTCAAAGAGATATCTAAAATTTGTATCAGGATTCAATATTTCCTTATATTTTATGAGAGCAGAAGGAAGAATGTAGCTTTGTGATTAGAAAACTGTTGTTAAGTCCCAGCTTCCATTTGACAAATTCAGTGGCCTTGAGCAAATTATTAGTTTCTATCAATTTAATCATTAAAATGTATAGAGCAGAAATGTCTATTTTCCTAGAATTTCCTTTCCACTGATTAAAAATTAAATACTATTAATAAAGACATTTTGTTTATATTTTTGTCAAGTTATGGCAATTGTTTATTACACTACTCTTCAATAAGTCCAGAGAATCTACTAAGGCAGAATTGTCAGTTTGCTCCCAATGCTGTTGGACTCCAAATATGATGTCTACTTCTCTGAGTTTTCTTGTGATTCTTTTTCTTGGGATGTAGGGAGGGGGTGGCTTTATTTATTTATTTAAGGTTGATTTTGTTCTGCCTCCTTCTTTACAGTCATGTTGCCTGAGGTCTTGCTGCTGAGCCCAGGGTTTCTATTTTTAAAGGCTCCCTTTTCCCCCTTCTTTTAATGTCCTGCTTATTGAAAATCAAGAAATTTTTTAGATATTTATCAAATAGGACTACAATAAGTCACCTTCATGGGCTTCTCTGGTGGCTCAACAGTAAAAAAAAAATTTCTGCTTGCCACGGCAGGAGATACAGGAGACTTGCGTTTGAACCCTGGGGCCAGGAAGATTCCCCTGGAGGAGGAAATGGCAGCCCACTCTGGTATTCTTGCCTAGGAAATCCCATGGACAGAGCAACCTGATGGGCTACACCATCCATGGGGTCACAGAGGGTCAGACATGACTTAGTGACTCAACAACAACAAAGTCCCTACATACAAATAACTTCCATTCTGAGAGTCCCTTCATAAGTCCAATTTGTTCATCTAAGTCCAACAAAGTTAGACTAGATACCCAACTAACACAACTGGTTATATTGTGTTATTGAGCATGGTATTCCGTGCTCTAATAGATTTATAATATAATGCTTTTCACACAAATAATACGTAAAAATAAATGTATACACAAAGAAAGAAAACATCGTCACTCTAATAGTACAGAACCAGCTGCATCACCACTGCTTTTGCACTTGCTTCCAGACATCCTGGGCTTTGAAACAAAGACACTGTACTCTGCATGGTACTGTACAATAAAGTTCACAAAAGCACAACCTCTTGTAAAGGATGTACACATGTGACGATGTTCACCAGACACGTGAACTAGCTTATGTGATTGGACATGCAAACACACGTTCACATTTTTGAAAGTTGGCGGTTCTTTGTAGGGGCTGTACTGTAATTAGTTCCTAGGTAAAGTCCTGGATGTGTTCTTATTAAAAATTGATGAACTTTTCTATTTCTCTATAGATGTTTAGGTAAATCATAGATCTTGATTCTGGACTTTTTTTTTTTTCCCCTCTTTCAACATCTAAAATTGGCCAATAGAATTAAGTGCTAGAGATTAAGAACATGATTAAGACATAGTTCTTATCTCTAAAAGTTCACAGTCCAATAAAGGAGAAAGACAATTGTGTTTAGTTAGTAAAAACTACAGCAGAGCAAGTGCCCAAGAATCTGAGTGCTCAGAACAGGGACATTTAGTGCCTAGAGATGTTGCAGCCAGCAATTGGCTTGAGACAATATCTAAGCTGATATCTGATAGAAGAGAAGGGATTAATCTAAAGGAGAAAGAGGAAAGGCCTCTTAGGTGGAGGGAGCAAAACAGAAGCACAGTTCTTCTTATGTAACAAGCTATTTAATGTGTGTAGAGACACAAGGCAAGAAAAGGTCGTTTTGGTAGTGGTCTGAAAGCAAACTGGGTACATGAACCAGATTTATAAGCTGAAGAGGCTTTAGAATGCAGTTAAAAAATCACTCTTATCACAAAAGTAACCAGCCGGTACATCATCTTCAGCTAAGCGAGAGTTCTTGTCTTTGCCCTGACCCCACTTCAGTCTGCTTTGTTGAAGGAGCTCCCATTGATCTTTCATTCATAAAATAATAATTGAGAATGTTGATGAGGCTGAAGGGGCATGTGTGTGGTGAAGGTAGTGAAAAAGGTCCATGAACAGTCAATGGATCAATGACATGGTGAATGGTGCAAAGAAGGCTTAAAAACATTAGAATAATTTAGCAAAAGACATACTATATCAAGGTTTTGGATTTTATATATATATATATATATAGTCCATTATTTTGAGCACTTCTTAGGCACAGAGTACCTGTTTGTTGTTTTTCTTTTGGGATGGCCTTTTTGTGACAAAAGAAATGCTGTCCTGCATGTCCTCTCTATTAGTATCACTGAATGATGCCATGATTAGTCACTGTCTTGATGAATAACATAGGACTAGAGTCATTATTAATGGTGGAAGTTTATTTCCACAGAGAGCCTCAACCATCCAGAGGAGATAGATTTCGTGGATCAGGGGATAAATGAGGGACACTATATTCTCAACCAGTGGCTGCTGTACTGTGCTTAGTCGATCAGTCATGTCTGACTATTTGTGACCTGATGGACTATAGCTTGCCAGATTCCTCTGTCCATGGGGATTCTCCAAGCAAGAATACTGGAATGGGTTGCCACGCCCTTCACCAGGGGATCGTCTCATCCCAGGAATTGAACTGGGGTCTCCTGCATTGCAGGTGGATTCTTTACCAGCTGAGCTACCAGGGAAGTCTCTCAACCAGTGGGCCTATAAGTTATTTCTAAAGTTATTACAGAGGGCTATCTTGGCAGACCCCTGAGGACAATTACTTCCAACATCATGGCATACAGGTATGGCAAATAAAGATTAGACAAGCTTGGCATGGGAGAGGGGAGGATTCAGATCAAGAGTTTTTCAAGTTTTTTAGAATAAGCAAAAACAGGCAGATTTTTTCCTCTAACAACATTACTTTTTCAGGCAAGACTTTTCCAACAAAGTTATTGTCAGACCTATATTCAAATTGTGGCTTGGTTGCTAAATTATGATTGACACTTTTGGCAGAGGGTTGGGGATTACATTTTAAGCTATTAATATACTGGAAATGAGGTACAATAGAGACAGGATTCTAAGATAATGCAGTTTAACTAATGGATTTATGACATACTGTAGATATATTTTTTAAAGATAGAAAATAAAATCTGTGGCTATTAATACCAACCAAATTGAAGTTACTACATGATGGGAATCAAATTTGTGAGCTGTAAGCAGTTGAGATCATTACTGAAAAGTTTTTTGATGTTTACAGTTTGATGACTTATACAATGCCTTTTCAAATAAAAACATTAAATATACATTGAGCACCTACAATGCTTATTTTAGAACTTGCTTTTAGAGGGTTTGCACACACAGGGATGCATGCATGGCACAATACTTCTCCTCAAACATAAGTTCAGGAGAGGAAGTATAAATATATGATATGTTAAATAAAAGTACTTAAGTAATACAAAGATAGCACAAACATTCATTCATAGATTGCAGAAATAAATGACATATAAAATAATGTCATATAGGACATCATCTGAACCCAGAAGAGAAATCATTGTAAACTGTCTCAACATGATATACAATTTTTTTTAAATTTTATTTATTTATCATTTATTTTTGTTTGTACTGGTCTTTGCTGCTACGCTTGGACTTTCTCTAGTTGCAGTGAGTGGGGGCTACTCTTAGTTGCAGTGTACAGGCTTCTTATCACAGTGGCTTCTCTTGCTGTGGAGCACAGGCTCTAGGTAGGCAGGCTTCAGTCGCTTGGCACGTGGGCTCAGCAGTTGCAGTTCATGCACTCTAGAGCACAGGCTCAGTAGCTCTGGCACAAAGGCTTTGTTGTTCTGTGGCATGTGGGGTCCTCCTGCATCAGGGATCGAACCCATGTCTCCTGCATTAGCAGGTGGATCCTTTACCACTGAGCCACCGGGAAGCCCCCAGTATATGGATTTCAATATTTATAGGTTTCAACTGACTGCAAACCTGTCCTCAAGAGGTTTCTAGTGGATTATCACATCTTTAAAAAATTATCTGTTAATCTATTAATCTCTCCACTAGATTTTGTCTCCTTGAGAGCAGGGATTGTATCTTAATATCTCTTAATGTTCTAGATTCTTAACCTTGTACTTAATACATGAAAGTGAAAGTCACTCAGTCGTGTCTGACTCTTTGCCACATCATGGACTACACAGTTCATGGAACTTTCCAGGCCAGAATACTGGAGTGGGTGGCTGTTCCCTTCTCCAGGGGATCTTCCCAGCCTATGGATCGAACTCAGGTCTCCTGCATTGCACGCAAGTTCTTTACCTGCTGAGCCACCAGGGAAGCCCCGTACTCGACACATAAAAGGCCCTAAATAGAAGGTTTGATAAATGAGTGAATGACTGCAATTCAAGCAGACAGGGAAAGGTAGATTATATTTTACGAATAACTAACTACCTTTGTCCAAGATCATGCAAAAATGTCATCAGTAGTACAAGAGGCCTGGGCAAACTGCTTACTTTGTAATCCTCTCTCAAAAAGAAATGAGAGGGTCTTTCCAGGTGAGGATGATAACAGGAAGAAGGCACGACTCTGAAAAAAAAAAAAAAAAGAAAGAAAGAAAAAACTGGTTTAAATACTATGGGTTAAAGAAGTACTAGCTAATGTAGTTCCCCTGACTCCAAGTGGGTAAACACAGATAATCTGGAGCCCTGGAATATCTCAGTTTCTTGTATAGTTCAGGTTTTAGAGAATTCTAATCTGTTCAGCTGGAGAAGGCAATGGCACTCTACTTCAATTCTCTTGCCTGGAAAATCCCATGGAAGGAGGAGCCTGGAAGGCTGCAGTCCATGGGGTCGCTGAGGGTTGGACATGACTGAGCGACTTCTCTTTCACTTTTCACTTTCATGCATTGGAGAAGGAAATGGCAACCCACTCCAGTGTTCTTGCCTGGAGAATCCCAGGGATAGGGAGCCTGGTGGGCTGCCGTCTATGGGGTCGGACATGACTGAAGTGACTTAGCAGCAGCAACAGCAGCAATCTGTTCAGCAAATCAGGATCTGGGTATAATGGCATCAGGAAATAAACAGATTACAAAGTCTTCACCATGAAACTGACAATCCTTTAATCGGAACAAGTCTGAGTTGGAGCATAGACCATTTTCAAGAGAGCTGGGGCCTCCCTGGTGGCTCAGTGGTGAATCTGCCTGCCAGAGCAGGAGATGCAAGTTTGGTCCCTGGGTTGGGAATATACCCTGGGGCAGGAAATAGCAAGTCACTCCAGTATTCTTGCCTGGGAAATCCCACAGACAGAGGAGCCTGGGTGGCTTCAGTCCATGGGATTGCAAAAGAGGTGAACACGACTAAACAACAACAACAAGGGCAGCCTAGTGTGTTAAAAAGAGAATTAGATGAAGAGTGAGGAGATTTCATGCCTAGATTTGACTCTGCCTTTAGCAAGCTGCATGACCCGGTTTCCTTGTTTGTAGAATGGAAAGAGGCAGGTCCCATGATCCTTTATAGATACACTGAAAATTGCTCTATGATGCTGTGAACTAAGGTGATTCCGGTCATGGGAATGAAGGGAGTCAGAAGTGTGAGAGATGGATGTCTCTGTCTACCTTCTCCTGGAGGCACTTTCATGCATCAAACTGTGGATAGAAACAACTCACAGGTATAAGTGTGATCAACTGGTTAAGAGCATTGATTTTGGAGTAAAAGGTATCTAGGTTCTAGGCTCCAATACTACTGTAACTGTAACTGTAACTTTGTAACTGTCAGTTTGTCTGTAAAGTGAAGATAAAATAAATCAATAAATAAGTCTTCCTCTCAGGGCTGTCTGAGTATGGACTGGTTCAAGAACACCACTTATTCCCCTCTCTGATGACCACTCCCCTCTCATCCTGATTCTCCCTAATCATCTTGGAACCATTTCTCAGATGGAAAAAATATCTGAGTCTCCTCCTCTTAAAATATCAAAGCAAAATATTGAAAATGTGTGGCATAAGGAACACGAGAGTCTGTCTGGAAGCAGTTATATCTGGAAATTAGATGATGCTGATTACTTGATGCAAGTTTTGTGATTCCCTCATATGCTTGTCTATCAAAGAGCTGCTACAGGGAACACACAGGGTAGAAAAAGATGATTTTCTGAAGATGCTGGGGATTAAAAAAAAAAAATTCTGAAGCTCAGACACGGATTGTAACCTTTCATTTCTTTGTTATTACTAACAAAGAAGAGTGGAGTCACCTCTTTAGGTCTTTCTTCCATCTCTATTCAAAATTATCCTGATGACCTCCCCTACTTAATTAACCCCAAATCATCTTCAATTACAAATTAGAACAAAATTCAAACTCCTCCCCGTAACTAGAAAGACTTTGCCCAGTGTGCCTCTGGCTTCTTCTTGGTCCAATCTCTATGGTCTTTGTCTCGGTTCCCTTTGCTGCCCAACTTGAGCCTCAGTGATCTCTGAAGCTCTTCCTCTAATGCGCTAAGCAAAATCTTATCTCAGGGGTCTTGTTGTACCTCCAGCCTGGAAGACTTATCTCAGACATCCACTTTATAGACTCCTGCTTGTCATTCAAGTTGCAGCTCAAGTGTCGTTCTGCTAAGATGCCTCCCCTGGCTCTCTTGTCCAAAGCAGCCCCACATTCAGGGTGTTCTCTGTGTTCATGAGCCTGTTGTGTTTAATTCACAGCACTTTCCATTTTCTGAAGTTGATTTGGCCAATTGATTCATTGTTGTGTTCACTGACAAGTGTGCTTTCTGCCTTTCCCACCAGATGATGAGCTCTCTGAAGATGGGAACCTGTCTGCTTGATTTGCTGCCTTAGCAGGGGTGTCTAGGACGGTGCATACTACATACTACATGCAGTATGTAGTCAATTAATATTTGCTGAATAAGTACATGGATGGATAGATGGATGGATGGACAGATGGATCACTTTAACACTGTGCTATTTCATTTCAGAGGTGAAAATCCATCCCTCTGCAGCCCTTTTAGTATTATTTAGGACATCTGGTAAAGAAAGAGGAAATCAGTGTTTCCTTAAAGGTGATTCTCTCCAACCGTCTGCAAAATAGAACTATTTGTGGAGGTTTTACAACACAGATGCCAGTGCTCCATCCACCAATTAAATAAAAATCTCTGTGGGTGGGACTTGAGCATTGATAAAACAAACAAAAGAAGCAAACACAATCAACTCCCTGGGTGTTTCTAATGAGCAGCTAGATTTGACAACTACTGGCACACCTTACTCATCCCCACAAGACCTGTAGTCTGTTTTATAGATTCCATGAAATGATGTTTGGAGATATAATGTTAAAGTTTGCAATTTGTATTACATGGGAATCTACAGAAAAGAATAGTATGAGTAAGATAATACTATTAACTAAAGGAAGAAAGGAATTTTCAGAAAGGAGAATCTGAAATCTGACCTCAGTCGGATCAAACTGTGCCCTTTGGATATCCTGTCCTTGATTTTGTTTGAACCATTCATTTAACCTCTGGGTCCTTTGCAGATGGCCTTTGTCCTATGATCTAGGTACCACTTATTCCTCTTCCTTCTCTCTCTCTAAAGACTGCTGGGGTTCCTTTACTAAGCAATGGTACAATAGTTAGAGTTCCCTGGATGACAGTGGCTTTGTGCTCTAATATTTCAGGGAGATAAACATGGATTTTTTTTTAAATTTTTTATTGGAATATAGTTGGTTCACAATATTGTGCTATGTTCAGGTGTAAGCAAAGTGAATCAATTATACATATACATATATAACACAAATATGATTTGAATGAGAGTTATATGACATTACAAAAGAATAGCAAGGAGAGATAAGAAAGCCTTCCTCAATGATCAATGCAAGGAAATGGAGGAAAACAATAGAAAGGGAAAGACTAGAGATCTCTTCAAGAAAATTAGAAATGCCCAGGGAATATTTCATGCAAAGATGGGCTCAATAAAGGACAGAAATAGTATAGACTTAACAGAAGCAGAAGATATCAAGAAGACGTGGCAAGAATACACAGAAGAACTATAAAAAAAGATCTTTGTGACCCAGATAACCATGATGGTGTGATCCCTCACCTAGAGCCAGACATCCTGGAATGCAAAGTCAAGTGGGCCTTAGGAAGCATCACTATGAACAAAGCTAGTGGAAGTGATGGAATTCCACTTGAGCTATTTCAAATCCTAAAAGATGATGCTGTGAAAGTGCTGCACTCAATATGCCAGCAAATTTGGAAAACTCAGCAGTGGCCACAGGACTGGAAAAGTTCAGTTTTCATTCCACTCCCAAAGAAAGGCAATGCCAAAGAATACTCAAACTACCACGCAATTGCACTCATCTCACACAATAGTAAAGTAATGCTCAAAATTCTCCAAGCCAGGCTTCAATAGTATGTGAAACATGAACTTCCAAATGTTCAAGATGGATTTAGAAAAGGCAGAGAAACCAGAGTTCAAATTGCTAGCATCCATTGGATCACTGAGAAAGCAAGAGAGTTCCAGAAAAACATCTATTTCTGCTTTATTGGCTATGCCAAAGCCTTTGATTGTGTGGATCACAACAATCTGTGGAAAATTCTTCAAGAAATGGAAATACCAGACCACCTGACCTGCCTCCTGAGAAATCTGAATGCATGTCAAGAAGCAACAGTTAGAACTGGACATGGAACAAAAGACTGGTTCCAAATTGGGAAAGGAGTATGTCAAGGCTGTATATTATCACCCTGCTTATTTAACTTATATGTAGGGTACATCATGCGAAATACCAGACTGGATGAAGCACAAACTGGAATCAAGATTGCTGGGGAAAATACCAATAACCTCAGATATGCAGACGACACCACCCTTATGGTAAAAGTGAAGAGGAACTAACAAGGAGAGTGAAAAAGCTGGCTAAAATTCAACATTTAAAAAAGCTATGATCATGGCTTCCGGTCTCATCACTTTATGGGAAATAGATGGGGAAACAGTGGAAACAGTGACAGACTTTATTTTCGTAAGCTCCAAAATCATTGCAGATGGTGACTGCAGCTGTGAAATTAAGACACTTGCTTTTGGAAGAAAAGTTGTGACCAACCTAGACAGCATATTAAAAAGCAGAGACTACTTTGCCATCAAAGGTCCGTCTAGTCAAAGCTATGTTTTTTCCAGTAGTCGTGTATGGATGTGAAAGTTGGACTATAAAGAATGCTGAGCACCGAAAAATTGATGCTTTTGAACTGTGGTGTTGGAGAAGACTCTTGAGAGTCCCTCAGACTGCAAGGAGATCCAACCAGTCAATCCTAAAGGAAATCAGTCCTGAGTATTCATTGGAAGGACTGATGCTGAAGCTAAACTCCTGGTCACCTGATGTGAAGAACTGTCTCATTAGAAAAGACCCTGATGCTGGGCAAGATTGAAGGCAGGAGGAAAAGGGGATGACAGAGGATGAGACGGTTGGACGGCATTGCTGATTCAATGGACATAAGTTTGAGCAAGCTCCCGGAAGCCTGGTGTGTTGCAGTCCATGGGGTCACTAAGAGTCAGACACAACTGAGCGACTGAACTGAACAATGTGACAATGTCAAAAGAGCCTAGATTTTTAAAGTGTCCATGGAGAGACTAATGAGAGAATAAAGTGCAGTTGAAATTTGAAAGTAATTTATCCAGTAACCAAAAGATGCTTTTATTATCTCAATATCAGTTTTTTTCTCAAAGTCACGAGTACATGAACTCTGTTTTACATGAATCTATTGGCAAGTTCATGAATCTTGTTTCACATGAATGTATAGGCATTGCTTTATATCAGTTACATCAAAATCAATCCTGATGCTATGGGACACTAATTACTTAACATTTGGAATCCAAATTTTGCTGATTAGAATTCTCAAACAATGATATATTAGAACAGCATAATGATTCTGAACGATTTCCACAGGAGAAAGCTCCCATTATTAATTATTAGCAAAGTTGCTCCCTAAGAGTTCCCCAAAGGAGATTGGGAAGAAAAATAAATAAACAAATAAATAGCTACCTAAAGAGGCAGAGAAAGATATGTTGATGTAATTGTATTTAATGTACAATGCATCGTGACCAAGAGGGCTTTTTATATGTTTTTTTTAAATAGCACTAATTTAATTTTGAATATCTGTGAGAAAATCTCTAAAGCAAAAAAAGAAAAAAGCTGCCAAAGATATTGCCAGGCATGAGACCTAGGATCACTTTTGTAACATGAGCCTGTTTAGATGTTGGCTTTTTCCACGCCCCTTCCATGACTTTTTCCCGATGGTTCTTCAACCATGCTACTGAAAATTAGACTGTGGTTCTGCTTAGTCACTCAGTCGTTTCTATCGCTTCATGGCCCCATAGACTGTAGCTCACCAGGCTCCTTTGTCAGTGAGATTCTCTAGGCAAGAATACTGGAGTGGGTTGCCATTTCCTTCTTCAGGGACTCCTCCCAACCCAGGGATCAAACCTGGGTCTTTTACATTGCAGGTGGATTCTTCACCATCTGAGCCACCAGGAAAGCCCGTTTAATTTCTCTGCTGCTAAGTCCCTTCAGTCATGGCCGACTCTGTGCTCTGCTCTAAAACACATATGCGCACTCGCATGCACACACACACACGCACGTGCACACACACACACACACTGCATAGGGGCTTTGATGTGGTCACACATGGAGGTCTCCTTATGATCCAGCCATAGTAGGTTGGAATCAGAGGAAAGGCTCATATGATTATATGTGTTTTTGCTAATTGAGCACTCCTGTCCGTGTTGATTAGGAACAAAAGAACATGTGGCATTGCAGCCAGGGCTAGTTTTCTCATTAACTGTGCAACATTACGAGCTACCTAGGACACCCAAATCACTGTGTAACTTCATGGAAAGGAGCATATTGTTTTTTTGTGTGTGTGTGGTTATGTTCTTTCAAAGGGTTGAAAGAATTACTAGAAATCCATCTGGTATTGTTAAGTAGCCATTTGAATATAATTAGTTTAGGAGCATACCTTTTGCAGAAAGACTAGCAATTAGAAATATTTGAATCATAATGACTTGTACCTTTTTCTTTCACTGGGGATCATGCGCTGGTTTTCTCTTGGCATTTGAGACTGTCCTGCAATGAGTCTCACCCATCCCCATTTCACTCCCTCCAAAACTTTTGTGATAGATTTCTAAGCCTGTCTCTTCCAGCTGAACCTATTCCAGCCACTTACCTGCATCCTTAATACTAATGGTGGAGATGAGCTATCAACTGCTTTGAAGCATTGTCTCGCAGGTCTGTGATTTGGTAAATTTGAAGGAAGTACTTTCTGATGACAGCAATGACTGATTTGTATTAGTCCCAAATATGTGTGTCATATACCATGACTCTCATGGAGAAGACCATGGCACCCCACTCCAGTACTCTTGCCTGGAAAATCCCATAGATGGAGGAGCCTGGTAGGCTACAGTCCATGGGGTTGCTAACAGTCGGCCACGATTGAGCGACTTCACTTTCACTTTTCACTTTCATGCATTGGAGAAGGAAATGGCAACCCACTCCAGTGTTCTTGCCTGGAGAATCCCAGGGACGGGGTTGCCTGGTGGGCTGCCATCTCTGGGGTCGCAAAGAGTCGGACACGACTGAAGCGACTTAGCAGCAGCAGCCATGGCTCTCAGGCTAAATCCACCTCCTGTAGAACAACTAGGGTGGATTGTGATAAGCTCTCTATAAAATGCTTTTGTTTTGAATGATCTAGCTTGGGCTATAAAAATGAAAACAAACATCACATCCAGTTCTAAACTCAGCTGGAAGTTACAGCAATGGAGTGAGTAGGTTCTGTGGTGGGAGGTGGGAAGGAGGAAGATTCATTGGTTTGGAGGGAAGAAGATGTTAAGAAAGATTTTGTCTGTGAGGGACATATATAAAAGTAGATGACTTTGAATATTGTCTTTAAATGCTTGAGTGCGAAACATTGAAAAAGGCTTTCCTGTAACTCAGTTTGAATCATAATTAAGAGTAGATACTCTTTCTACAAGGGACAAGTTAGGTTGGCTGGATGATTGGGGTGAGGTAGGGTGAACCATGATAAACCAGAAAAGAATGTAGGAACGTATGCCTGTGCTGAGTTTCTAAGCTTGCAGAAGTGGTTCTAAGAATCATCCCTACCTTCATGGTCAAAAGGAAGGAGAGGAATAAGACCTGGAAAAATAGCAGGTAGTCTACAGATTACTGGTTTCTGGCTTGTCTGGAGTAAGATAAGAAAATGAATAACAAGTGGAGTCACTGGCATTATAGAAGAGATAGAAAAAGAAAGGAGAAAAAAGAGGAAATAACAAAATTTCCCCAGCTTAACCTGAAACAGAGTAGCTACGTATATGCACTCTCCCAGTAAGCCTTTCTCAGTGTCTCCAGCCTCACACATCTGAGTGATGAAACTTTGGCCACTGTTCACATGGCACAATGTGCTCCATCCACCACATTGCAGAGGAACTAGACAATTGTGACTCTAATGCTTTTAGATCTCAGAAGTGAGGTTTGGGCTACAATCCTCAGTAAGCAAAAGGATGCTTTTTGATGATACGAGTTTGAGTAAGAGTTCTGAGTGTGAAATTAAAAGGAGGAATCACAGTGAACTCTGTGAAAGGCAAATGTTTAGAGGATGTGTGTGTGTGAGGAGGTGATCTGGAAAGGAGTCAGAGATAGAGAAGGCAGGGATATAGAAAGAGAACCAGAAATGTGTTGTACAAAGAGCAGAAATTTATAGTCAATCCAACACCAAGACTATAGAGAGGCTAAATACATGGAGGACTGACAGATATGAAGTATATTTTAGCATAAAGTATCATTATGGATTTTTTGTTTTAGACTTTATCTCAGTAAAAAGAGAAATGGAATCTTTCCAAATTGGAGAAATTCATAAAAGTAAATAAAAATGTATAACTTGAGTGCAGTTAACACAGTTTAACACATAATTTCATCAGTATTAAAAGATTTATCTGACACATGACATTGAACTAGGATGTTTAAATATGTGCCTTTTTAATATTATGTCAATAATAACAATGATATGACAATTATAAATAATTGTCATATTTTATTCAGCATGAACTGATATTGAGAGAATTTTACTTACTGAGAATATCCCAGAGAGAAGGCTTTGTACATGCACCACTCAGTTTAATGTGGAGGCTGATGACTAACAGTGGGTGCTCTGGAGATGGACTGCTCTGGTGTGAACCCTGAATTTACCAAGCACTGTGTTAACCTTGGGATGTACTCTAAAGAATGTTGAGAAAAGGAAGGCCCGGTAAAACAAGTAGAAAAGGAGCAAACAGTGATAAACCTCAGAGATTTTACAGGGATCAAGGCACACAATGCATAGAAAATACTTAAAATAATTCTTACACATAGTAAACATTCATTGGATGTTGACTTTATTATGATTATTCAGTTATTATAACAATTCCATAAAATTACCTCACTATTCAGTATTCTACAGGGAAGAAAATTGGAACAGAGAGAGGAAAAAGATACTCATTTAAGGTGTGATCATGGCAGGACAAGATTCCTAATGTCTTTGACTCTGAAATCCATGCTTCTTTCAGCACACTGGAAATTTCCTAACTGTGTTCTGATGTTCCCTGTTGGTCAGGGAATGAACTTCAGGGGTCCTCTGCATGGGATTCAGGAGGAGGTAGGTCGGGAAACTGAAGAGAACTGTGAGAATGAGGCATTTGTTTCACTTATTTGAAAGTACTGTTTTCTCTGTTATGTAAATTAGGTTCCTATGTAAGATTTCCTGTGAAAAGAATTCTGTTGTTAAGAATAATAATAGCAGTAGGATTTTGGAAATATTCAGAATAAGTTGTACATCCAAAGCCCTCCCTCTTTTCCCAACATAATGATCCTACCTTAATAATCCAAACCATTCAAAATTTAACCATTTGACAATTTATCATCAATGAGTTGTTGAATAGCGTCAAGATTTTCAAATTGAAAATGGTATAAGACTTTCTCAAATAACATAGTCTGGGCTACTTTATGACTTCTCTGAAGGAAGAATGCAGCTCTCAGTTCTTAAATGTTTTGTTTTAGGTATATGCTATGGAAAAGACTCTGATGCTGGGAGGGATTGGGGGCAAGAGGAGAAGGGAATGACAGAGGATGATATGGCTGGATGGCATCACCGACTTGACACACATAGTTTTGGTGAACTCCGGGAGTTGGTGATGGACAGGGAGGCCTGGCATGCTGCAATTCATGGGGTTGCAAAGAGTCGAACACGACTGAGTGACTGAACTGAACTCTGTCCTAGTTTGGACTTCCCTATTGGCTCAGATGGTAAAGCATCTGCCTACAGTTTGGGAGACCTGGGTTTGATCCCTGAGTTGGGAAGATCCTCTGGAGAAGGAAATGGCAACCCACTCCAGTATTCTTGCCTGGAGAATCCCATGGACAGAGGAGCCTGATAAGCTACAGTCCATGGGGTTGCAAAGAGTGGGACACAACTAAGTGACTTCACACTTTACTCACTATGTCCTAGTTTAGACCCTGGTAGTCAAAAATGCAGCAAACCTTTGTGAAAATTCAGCCAAACAGTGGCTTCCCTTGATTTCTCCCTGTTGCCATTTAGCCAGTCTGGAAATGGTATTGAATTGTTTTTGCAAAGCTTCTTAGGAAAAAAAAAAAAAAAAAACAGAAATAGATAGAATTAGATTAGGAATATTCTTTTAATTTCACTACCTGTTCACAAGAAATGAGAAACTGTTATACAGATTATTATGTCATTCCTTGTTTTCTGGGATATAGTATTCCTTTCACAATATGCCTTTTTATGGTCTATTTAAGGTCTCCTGTTGCCCAATGAAATAGTTATTTTTATCCTTATTTTGCAAGGTTAGAAAGTAGTTTACACCCCAAATGAAAAGGCTACTATGTGAGACATGGTGTTCCAAATCAGAGCTTTCACCTCTTAAAGTCTTAAAGTCATTGCTAAGAATCTTTACTGTTCAGTACTTTCCAGAATTCTCTGCTTTTCCCTAAGTGACAGTGCATGGAGTTCAAATACCAGAAAAGCTCCATGTATTTAATTAGTCCCTTTGTTTGAATGTTGAGAATACTGAGAATGTTTATGTAGGTTCATGAAAGTTATTTTACAAGTCCCTCTCTCTCTAAATGCCAAGTGTTTATTGTGCTTTGTATGATATTGAAGGAGGAAACAGACGAACAGGCTCCATCTTGAAAGCAGGACTCCATCTTGGGCCAGACTGTGGACTTTGAGCTATGTGCCCTGTATCTGTGGAAACAACATACCAACTGGAAAACCAGACCCCCCGGATGGAAGAGCCCGAGGGCTCTACCTAGACTCTCTGTCCTTAAAAGAACACCCTAATTATCTGTGTAACCGAATAGAATCATAATTTCTATTATGCTTATTGGGGCATGACCACAGGCCTATTGATATTTGCCCACTGATAACTACCTAGGCTTAAGGCACATGAGTCATGGGTTAACTTTGATTGTGTCTTTCTTTTCCTTTGTTCAGACTAGTTTCAGGGAATTTGGGGAGATGGGCTTGGGCACATACACTTAGAGTATATAAGGTTTTCACAAAAACTGGTCGAGGTCCTTGGCTGAGGAGACTCTACCTTGGGCCTGCAGGTGTAATAAACTGCACTCCACTATCTGCACTGTCCTTCTGAGTGAGTTTGTTTCCTGGAAGACGAGGCTACAACAATATGAGGGACAATAAAAACTGCAATGAAATATGCTACATATTTCTGGCTTTGTGCAGCTGCTTTGCTTTCATTAACATTCTATATCCATGTGAAAAACAGTCACCCAAAACATAAGAACCTTAATGGGTATCTGATGTAGCCTTCTCAAATTCTGTAACCCACCAGAAGCACATTAAGAAGACAGAGAAGCAAAGAGACCATCACAAAATGCAGTGATGGAGAAAACAGAAATATTTAAAGGATTTGTTGAAAGAGGGGGGAAAAAATGAGTAGATACCCAAGAAGCCTCTTCAGAGGAGGTACCACTTGAAACAGATCTTAAGTTGTAGCAAGTATTTTCCAGATAAGAAGAAAATGGAGGGGATTCCAGATGGAAGTATAATAGAGAAAAATTTCCCCTCTAACTTTCTTGATTCTATGGGCTGGTCATATAATTAAACTGACATAAAACCGATTAACAAGACAAAATTACATACTTATGAGTGTTCCATAAATAATATGACCCCAAGGCAAGGGGGACAATTAAGGCTTATATACCATCTTGAGCTGAGGAATGGGGTAGGGAGCTGGGGTTTCAGAGGGGAGAAGGACAATTCACAGGGCAATAAGGAGAGCGGATGTTTGGTAATTCATAGGTCATTCAAATAAAAGTTATCTCTGGGGAGCTTCCCTGGTGGTCCAGTGGCTAAGACTGCACTCCCAATGCAGGGGCCTGAGTTTGATCCCTGGTCAGGGAACTAGAACCCACATACTGTAACTGAGTTTGCATGTTGCAAATAACCATCTCACCTGCCACAACTACAAGAGCAGGCATCAACTAAAGATCCTGCATGTTGCAACAAAGGTCAAAGATCCCACGTGTCACAGCTAAGATCTGGCACAGCCAAATAAATGAAAAAAAAAAAAAAAAAGGCGGGGTGGAGGGGACCAATGTCTTTTCATAGTAAGTTTTTTTTTTTTTTTTTTAATAAAGTTATCTCTGGTGAAAGTTCTCTCTCTGAGCCAGGGCCCCTATCTAAATTATTTGAAATAGTTGAGGGAGAGACAAAAGTTTTTCTAATCTGTTGAGCCTTAACTGCCTTCAGTTCAGAATAATCCACATGCAAAAGTGGCATATTTGGGGGGTCACAGATTCTGCTCCCTTTCAGAAGAAACAGCATATGTAAAATCAAGGAGGTACATGTTGGCATATTTTGCAGAGAAATGCATGAGAGATTGTGGAAGGAAAGCATTGTGTGTGTGGAGGGAAGTGTTAGGAGATAAACCTGAAAGCTCAGCTTGGAATCAGATTTTGAAGAGCCTTTAACTGCCAGGCTAAGATATTTGCACTTCATTCTATAGGAAGTAGACAACCGTCCTAGGGTTTCAAGTCTGAGGCACCATGATTTGATTGATTTGAAAAAGATAAATCTGGGTCTGTGTGGAGGAAAGACAAGAACAAAGAGACAAGAAGGAAGAGAAAAGTGATCAAGTTCTCCTCTCGAGAGCAAAGTGCCATTTTTATTGGGTGAAATATTGATTTTATCTCCTGAATCTTATCTTGTAGCTCACAACACACCTCATGTTAGTTTAAATGTGGGTGCTGCTTCAAAAATGATTGGCTTTTAGGTAGCCTGTTAGGTGTCTTAATGAAATAAAACCTGACTTACAAGAACAATCTTTAAAATACTTGAATCTGCAAGCACTTTGATGAACATGATGGATAAATGCATAAGCATAATTTTTGTTCAGGAAACAAAACTTATTAACATCCATAGAGGAGTTTCATAAGCATGCTGTTTCACACTTTAAGGATGGATTGTGTGTGAGCCCTAGTATAATTTAGCAGCTGTGCAGTAAGTTACCTCTGCAGTACTATGAATTGAGATTTCCCCTAAGTTAATGGCCAAAGGAGAACAAGAGTGTCAGAAGACTTCATATTTATAAATTTGAGGATCCATTATATCACACACTGTGGCTCTAAAACAGAAGGAAACTTTAAGGAATTTACCTGCTATGAGAAGGCATGAACATTTTTTTACTGTGGACCAGCGAGAAACAGTGTGGGTATTATCACTTCTCCAAGGCAGATTATCTATCTGTTCCACTATCTCCTGTCTCTTTATATTTTGTAGGTCTGGGGCTTTATTAGCTTATCTTTCTGCTTCCTTCTAAGGTAGTTTATCTACTGCAGTGAAATGTTTGCTCTGTTCAACACAAGTGTCACTAAAATCATCCAGTGGCATATTGATAATTTTCATATGTCATATTTCATTCCTAGCATGAAATATCCCTCTTCCTCAGTGTTGACCCCTGTGTCTGTCTACTCCATCTGCTCTGTCCATTTTAAGCTCTTGACATCTATGACTTGAACTTCCTAGATGGCCTCTCATATCCAATCTCATTCTCTCGAACTGCTTTTCCTCACCATAAAGAAAAATGATGACTTCAAATACAAAGTGAAAGTGTAAGTGTTAGTCGCTCAGTCGTGTCTGACTCTGTGACCTCACAGACTACAGCCCTCCAGGTTCCTCTGCCAGTGAAATTCTCCAGGCAAAAATACTGGAGTGGGTGCCATTTTCTTCTCCAGAAGATCTTCCCAACCCAGGGATCGAACCAGCATCTCCTGCATTGGCAAGTGGATTCCTTACCACTGTGTCAGCTGGGGAACTCATAATGCCAGTACTTAGTGTAACAGACTGCTAAAGAAAGAGAGGAAATGAAGCAAGAGGGGAAGGGAAAGCTCACATAGGCATTTCCACTCCCACTCAGGGATTTTATTCACCAGGGCACTCAGTCAGCCCATCAATCACTCTTCCATAAAGTACCCAAATGGGTCCCCACAGCTTCTGCATTTTACAAGAGTTCAAAATGAGCAGTCAAGAACACTGGTATTAAGCTTTTCCTGATCAATGACACAAGCACACAGGAGACACGGAAGGAAGTGACGGATGCTGAGAAGAGGGAATTAGAGAGAAAAGTGTCAATTAATCTCAGGTTGGAGATCCTGCAGCGTAGCGGGAAGTGAACGGGTTTCTTTCTGAGGCAATTGGGAAGTAAATTCGACTTTACCATTTCAAATGATTATTTACGTTTACCAGGCACTTTTTACTTGTCTGTGTTTCCAAAATTTGAATAATATGCAAATGAACTTGTTTAAAAGGAAGAAGAAAAAAGAACCCATGTTGATTTAAATTAATTTTAGCATAAAATTATTTATACAATAAACACAAAGCTAGTTAATAAAATCCATAGGCTTATAGCTAATAAACAGCTATATAACCACAAATTTATAATTGAATACCAAAAAACCTACACATTAATAAAATTCACATTAACAAGCATGATTTTTTTCTTGAAAAGTGATATTGTTTGGCCAAAATAAAGTACCTACTTGCCACGAGATTGCTACTGTGGCACAGGTTCTTTTGCAATTGAAATGTCAATTCTGCCATGTACACTGGGGGAATCAAAACTATGATCATTTTCTCTATTCAAATTATCATAAAACCATTGTTTTTATAGTGTGGTCTGATGTAATTTGACCTTCATTTGGCATGTGTATATAACTCATCTAGTAGAATTGACACGACTCTTATTACTAACAATTAAAACAGTGCTATTTGTCACTGACAATTTTATAAGCAGGAGTAAAAATACTAGTGCTGAAATCTTATGGAAATATTTTTTAATAAACTGGTCATTCAGATTTAACCATAAGACAGACATTAATATCTTCTAAGTTTTTTTTTTTTTTTAATGAAAATATTGTTGGGACTTCCCTTGTGGTCCAGTGATTGAGACTCCATGCTTTCACTGAAAAGGACAGGAGTTTGATCCGTGGTAAGGGAAATGAGATCCTGCATGCCATATGGCCATAAAAACAAAACTAACAAAAAAGAATGTTATATGATTAGGGTTTTTTTTTTTTTTTTGAGCATTTGCTTTAGATTTTGTGGTATTTAGTGCTGCCGCACAGGTATCCCTTTGCAGGTGAACTCAGTCATGTCTGACCCTTCTGAGATCCCATGGACTGTAGCCCAGCAAGTTTCTCTGTCCATGGGATTCTCCAGGCAAGAATACTGAAGTAGGTTGCCATTTTGTGCTGCAGGGAATCTTCCGACCAAAGGCTCAAACCTGCATCTCCTTCATTGGCAGGTGGATTCTTTATCACTGTGCCACCTGGGGAGTTATTAGTGCTACTGGTTTCTAATATCCATTCTCCCTTTCATCATTAGTTTCAGAATCATACTTTTCAACTGGTCACTTCACTGCCTACATAATAAGCCAAATTTTCCAATGTTTCTGAGGCTAAATGAAGCCATATGCCACCAACAGAGATCTCCCTGAAGGTTTTATGATGTTATCCAAAAAGAAGATATGTTTTTCTTTACTTTTTTTCTCTCCTCTGCCACCTGGCATATGGATTGGTGGCTGGAGTTCGGAAAACTATCACTGTAGTGCTGGATACTATCTTGGATTTTGTGGTTAATAGGCATACAGGACAGATAGAGAGCTGAGATTTTCATGCACACTCAGGACCATAGAGCTGCCACTTAAATCCTGGCTTTTATTTACATAAAAAATAAATATAACTTTATTTTTCAAGTGTCTGTAAAGCTAGTCCTGGTACAGAATGATGATATATACTTGTTCAGATTTCATCATATTATTCATAAAATTCCTCAAACTGTCTAGCCTCTTCACTTATTCACACGGAAAATAGGCAAGAATCTATTTGTATAGAGGCAGGATCAAAAGCCAGGTCAGTCATCAATAAGCCGTATGACCTGGAGGAAGTTGCTAGATTTCTCTAAGCATTAGTCTCCTGATCTGTAAAATGTACTTTAAAAATCTTACAGTGGGGGGACTTCCCTGGTGGTCCAGTGATTAACAATCTGCCTTGGAATGCAGAGGATGCCAGTTCAATCCTTAATCGGGGAACCAAGTTCCCATATGCAGCAGAAAAACTAAGCCCATGTGCCACAAATATAAAGTCCGTGTGCTGCAAAGAAAGATGCTGCATAATGCAATGAAGGCCCCGCATGATGCAGCTAAGGCTCAATGCAGCCAAATAAATAAATATTAAAATATATATATATATCATATTGGTATTCTAGGATTAAATACCATCATGCACATAAAATCATTATCAGACCAGGTGACTTAAAGGAAGCAAATAATGACTTGAAATTGATGATGGTGGTGATGATCTCTGCATAAATAGAGGCAGTTACCTCCTGCTGCACTTCCCATCCAACCCAAAAAAAGACAAAGTATGGAAGAAACAAAGGTGACGATTTTTCTAAAGAATCCTAGAGAAGCCTGAAAAACTGTATAGCTCAAGAATAAGCAGTTTGAGGCCTCACTGAATTTTAATGCAAAACTATAATCTTTCCAATTGTACAAGAGAGGATGCAAGTTTCTCATTCACATTATGACTTTTTGCAGATAATCTTCCCCCCAGGAACATGTGTTTTATGAAACCATCCAATACATATGTGTTGATGGCCCAGCATGTCCTTAACAAGCATATGAGCCCTTCTCACTACACCTTGAGGAGTTTAGCATATGGTCCTCAAAATCTTGGGATTGTCCAGAGTGCAATTCAACATGAATCTCTGTTAAAATGCAACCGATAAACATTTCATGTCATAATATTACACCTAGTAGAATTAGGATGTTATTTTATTTTATGGGCTTGCATTTGCCCCTGATCACCATATGAGCAGCTCTTCCTGCCCACCTTGAAAAATTTGTCAGTCATTCCTGCTGATGAAGCAGGTTTTGGAAGACAAACAGATTTCATTAGATTTCTGATACACACCTGGAAGAGAAAACACATTACAAAAATCTATTGAATTTTAGCACTTTCCTGGTCTGGTAGCAAATGAATATTATAGCATAGATTCACTCAAAGTATTTACCATTTAACATGCAGAGATGATATGACTGTAGTTATGACCTCAAAACACGCATGTAACAAAATCTTTTCTTTGGTTATAAAATTTTTAAATAGGAGGTGAAGAGAACTGGAGTTTTTATGTGTCTTAATGTTCCAGATGCATTGCTAAGTGCCTTACAAATAAAACATTGCTTCCATTACTATTTAAAATAATTGTGAGAGAGACATTATTTTGCTAGTTTTGTAAGAAAGATTCTTCAAGGCTCATTGCTAGTAATTGACTGTGATCTCATGCCTAGTAAATGATGCAGGCAGAATTCAAATATGTGTTTATTTGAATTCAAAGATTTTATTTCATGTATACGATGCGTAAGTAGCAATTGAGAGATAGCAAGATGATTAAACTGAAGTTTCTCATTTATTACATTCTAATGCAAAATTGTCAGTAAAGTAATAGTTAGGGAGATGACTCTAAAATACCAGTCATGTTGTAATTAATGGTTTATTAAACATTTTCTGAGGCATTTTTGCAGGTGACTCCCAAAACAATGCTCTGGTGATGTCATCGTCATCTTCAGTTTATGAATGAAGAAACTGAAATGACATCCTGGTGGTACGCCATACCTCTATAAGCAAATCTGTCACCCTTCAATAAATTTCAGGACTAAGTATTCTTCAGGCCAGGAAACTGATCTCATTAGCTATTGTAGCAGAGGCTTTTGCTGTATCTCTTGTCCTCTTATTTATTTATTTCTGCCGCTGGGTCTTTATTGCTGCACGGGGGCTTTCTTTATTTGCAGAGAGCAGTGGTTACTCTCCTGTTGCAGTACATAGGCTTCTTATTGCAGTGGCTTTCCTTTGTTGCAGATCACAGACTCTATGGCACATGGGCTCAGTAGCTATGGTGCACAGCTTAGTTGCCCTGTGACATGTGGGATCTTCCTGGACCAGGAATTGAACCGCTGTTCCCTGCATGGTGTGGGAGATTCTTAGCCATTGGACCACCAGGGAAGCCCCTCTCTTGTCCTCTTGTACCTCTGCCATCACCACAAGAACACAGATGTCCACGTAGACCATAGTTCCAGAAAGATGAGGCAGCTCTACAGCCAAACTCCCTTCCACCAGATCAACTGACCCTCCCCTGATTTGCTGGCCCTATCACGGTTCCAGCAGAGAGATGAGTTGAAAGAAAGGATACTGTTTTAAGCTACTGTTTTATATATATATATATACACATACAAATACATATATATATATTTCTGTGTGTGTGTGTGTGTGTGTAGATTTCTGGCACTGGGCTAGAATTTTGTATATTCAAATGAATATTTTATTATTTGAATATTTCTATATTGAAAAGAATGCTTAGTATTTTGGCATTAGAATTTCATATTTTGTGGTGAGAGGATCTAGTGTTACCTCTTTTCAGAGAAAATGCCTTTCTGGAAATAGAGATGAATTTAGTCTTATGAGGAAAAAAATAAATAAGTAAATCACATCCTAAAGCCAGGGCATGGAGCTGTCAAGGGGAACCTTGAGAAAATTGTTGACTATTCCATTTACTGAGGGAAAAGCCAAAGGCCACAGAGTTCAGGCCATGATGATCAATTCATTTAAAACAATGTAATCATTTTATCTTACAAATTATATTTAATCCCACTGTGAGCCAACTCAATTCAAAAGCTGTTTTGTTATTATCGTGCCTAATTACCTCCCCTCTTATGCTTTTTGTGTTTTTAAAATACACACTTATACACATACCCAAACTAATCAATAACAAAAAAGTAAGCCTATCCCCTGCAGCAGTCAAAAAGCCTTGATGAAACACAGCAGTATTTTAAAAGTCTCCTACAAGCTATTGTTGTTGTTAAAAGGCTTCAAGAAAATGGTGTTTTTAATTTTTTTTTTCCCTCCGCAGAAGAGTTGAAATGATTCAGACAGCTGTTATGTGCTGGCTGCCTTTTTTGGTTTGGTCCTTTTTCTTTGAGCTAGCAAAGACGTAGACACTTTTAGGTCTGCTTGGTCTCTTTGTTTTGTGATTTTGTGCGTAGGGCTTGTCAACAGCAGTAATCCAAGTCTTGGTTTTCACTACTTCAAGGGATCAGAGTTGATGTGGTACATGGGGCAAAGGGAATCTGGCATATGTGTGTGCTTGGATCAATGTTCAGTCATTGAACACCCCATGCACAGAGAATCAGACCTTTGTAAATTCCTGTAGATTGATTGAATGGTTTTTATATTTGTTCAGCTGTGTGTATGTATGTGTGCTCAGTTGTTTCAGTAATGTCCAACTCTTTGTGACAGACTTTAGCCCTCCAGGTTCTTCTGTCCATGGGATTCTCCAGGCAAGAATACTGGAGTGCATTGCCATGCCCTCCCTCCAGGAGTTCTTCCAGACCCAGGGATTGACCCTGGGTCTCTCATGTCTCCTGCATAAGCACTACTGCATCAGCACTGGTGCCACCTAGGAAACTCATCTGGTAAGCTGCCCTTTCTCAAAGACTGCTCATGTGTCACTGGAAGACCTTGCATAATTGCTGTTCCAGTGGTTAAGAATCTGCCTTGCAATGCAGGGGATTGGGTTCCATCCCTGGTCAGGGAACTAAGATCCCACATGTCGTGGAGCAACTAAGCCCGGGCATCACAACTGCTGAGACCTTGCACCAAAAGGGTAGATCCCACAGGACTCAGTGAGGATCCCACATGCCACAGCTAAGACTTGCTGCAGCCAAACATATAAATAAGTATTCTGACCTGGAGAATCCCATGGATAGATGAGCCTAGCGGACTGCTGTCCTTGGACGCAAAGAGTTGGACATGACTGAGCAACTAACACTTTCCCTTTCTATAAATACATATTTCGAAAAGAAAAAGTTAACAAGAACAACAGGCAGAAATGCTAAAGTGTAAGTGACTTTTAAATTCTCAGTGACAGGGGTGGCCTAAAGCTGTGTTACCAAGTGTGGTCTGTTGCATTGGCAATGATGTCATCTAAGAGTGTCAGCCATGCAGAACTTCAGGCCCCATCTCCTAACGATTGAGGGGGAAAAAAAAAGTGTTAGTGACTCAGTCATGTCCAACTCTTTACAACCCTATGATCTGTAGCCTGCCAGGCTCCTCTGTCCACTCTATTCATGGAATTCTCCAGGCAAGAATCCTGGAGTGGGTAGCCATTTCCTTCTCCAGAGGATCTTCCCAACCTAAGGATCAAACCTGGGTCTCTTGTATTGCAGGCAGATTCTTTACTGTTTGAACCACTAGGGGAGCCTATCTTTTGAAAATTCATCTTTAATAGGATGATATTTGGCATGAAGTCTCTAAGATGACAGAAAGCTATACAAGTATCTGGAGAGCTGCCGTCCAGGCACATGGAACAATGTCCTCAAGTTCAGGACATGGAAGCAGACTTTTCCTGTTAAATAACTGGAAAGTTGACCAGGCAGACAGGGTGGAATCAAGCTAAAGGACAGTTAGAAAGAAATCAGGTTTAAGAAGCTGAGAGGGGCGAGGACATGTGGCCTGAAGCCATTTTAAGGCTTGGGGCTGTGGAATATGGGAAAACATTGGAGAGATTTTACAAATAGAGTGCTATATTCTGAAGAAAGATTTAAAAGAATTACTTTGCATACTTTGTTAAAAATAAATTGTAGCGGATACATTTGGGAACAAAAAAAGAACATTAGTTAAGAGGTCATTGCAATGATCCAGGTGAGAGATGAGACTGGTGAGCTCTCACCCAAGGATCCACGTGGTGGTTGTGTGACTGCTTAGAATCAGGATGTAATTGAAAGATTGAAATATTTAGGACTTTTACATGAATTTCTGAGAGAGAGAGAGAAATTTTTTTCTGGAACACTCTAGAAGTTGCCATTTACAGAGTTGGAATATCAGACCACCAGGTTTGGGGTCTGGGCTAGTCATTAGTTTTGCTTAAATTTACCGTTGAGAAGTTTTCCTCTTTCACAAATAAGAGTTACAGAAACTAAGTTAACAGATTTGGTGGGGGGTGGGGGGGTTGTCCAGTTTATTTCCAGACCAATATCCATATTGAAAACATGGGTTAATATGCCTTTATTCTTGGTCTTAAATATGGCCACATGGATATTCATAACAAACTACCTTCTCTTTTCTCTTCATTTCTATACTTTAGCATGTCTTCAATGATTTATATCTTCCAATTTGTTTGAGTGTCTCTGTGTGTGTTAGGAGACTCTTCCCATGCAGTCATCCCATAGGCCAAGAATGACAATTTCTCCTGTTTCTATTTTTCTACTGGAATACCCATCATGGTCAACAAAAGAGTCTGAAATGCAGTACTTGGATGAAATCTCAAAAATGACAGAATGATCTCTGTTCGTCTCCAAGGCAAACCATTCAATATCACAATTATCCAAATCTATGCCCCAACCAGTAATGCTGAAGAAGCTGAAGTTGAACGGTTTTATGAAGACCTACAAGATCTTTTAGAACTAATACCCAAAAAAGATGTCCTTTTCATTATAGGGGACTGGAATGCAAAAGTAGGAAGTCAAGAAACACCTGGAGTAACAGGCAAATTTGGCCTTGGAATGCTGAATGAAGCAGGGCAAAGACTAATAGAGTTTTGCCAAGAAAATGCACTGGTCATAGCAAACACCCTCTTCCAACAACACAAGAGAAGACTCTACACATGGACATCACCAGATGGTCAACACCGAAATCAGATTGATTATATTCTTTGCAGCCAAAGATGGAGAAGCTCTATACAGTCAACAAAGACAAGACCGGGAGCTGACTGTGGCTCAGATCATGAACTCCTGATTGCCAAATTCAGACTTAAATTGAAGAAAGTGGGCAACACCACTAGACCATTCAGGTATGACCTAAATCAAATCCCTTATGATTATACAGTGGAAGTGAGGAATAGATTTAAAGGTCTAGATCTGATAGATAGAGTGCCTGATGAACTATGGAATGAGGTTCGTGACATTGTACAGGAGATAGGGATCAAGACCATCCCCATGGAAAAGAAATGCAAAAAGGCAAAATGGCTGTCTGGGGAGGCCTTACAAATAGCTGTGAAAAGAAGAGAAGCAAAAAGCAAAGGAGAAAAGGAAAGATATAAGCATCTGAATGCAGAGTTCCAAAGAATAGCAAGAAGAGATAAGAAAGCCTTCTTCAGCAATCAATGTAAAGAAATAGAGGAAAAGAACAGAATGGGAAAGACTAGAGATCTCTTCAAGAAAATTAGAGATACCAAGAGAACATTTCATGCAAGGATGGGCTCGATAAAGGACAGAAATGGTCTGGACCTAACAGAAGCAGAAGATATTAAGAAGAGGTGGCAAGAATACACGGAAGAACTGTACAAAAAAGATCTTCATGACCCAGATAATCATGATGATGTGTTGACTAATCTAGAGCCAGACATCTTGGAATGTGAAGTCAAGTGGGCCTTAGAAAGCATCACGACGAACAAAGCTAGTGGAGGTGATGGAATTCCCGTTGAGCTGTTTCAAATCCTGAAAGATGATGCTGTGAAAGTGCTGCACTCAATTTGCCAGCAAATCTGGAAAACTCAGCAGTGGCCACAGGACTGGAAAAGGTCAGTTTTCATCCCAATTCCAAAGAAAGGCAATGCCAAAGAATGCTCCAACTACCGCACAATTGCACTCATCTCACATGCTAGTAAAGTAATGCTCAAAATTCTCCAAGCCAGACTTCAGCAATATGTGAACCGTGAACTCCCTGATGTTCAAGCTGGTTTTAGAAAAGGCAGAGGAACCAGAGATCAAATTGCCAACATCCGCTGGATCATGGAAAAAGCAAGAGAGTTCCAGAAAAACATCTATTTCTGCTTTATTGATTATGCCAAAGCCTTTGACTGTGTGGATCACAGTAAACTGTGGAAAATTCTGAAAGAGATGGGAATACCAGACCACTTGACCTGCCTCTTGAGAAATCTGTATGCAGGTCAGGAAGCAACAGTTAGAACTGGACATGGAACAACAGACTGGTTCCAAATAGGAAAAGGAGTACGTCAAGGCTGTATATTGTCACCCTGCTTATTTAACTTATATGCAGAGTACATCATGAGAAATGCTGGACTGGAAGAAACACAAGCTGGAATCAAGATTGCTGGGAGAAATATCAATAATCTCAGATATGCAGATGACACCACCCTTATGGCAGAAAGTGAGGAGGAGCTAAAAAGCCTCTTGTTGAAAGTGAAAGAGGAGAGTGGAAAAGTTGGCTTAAAGCTCAACATTCAGAAAACGAAGATCATGGCATCTGGCCCCATCACTTCATGGGAAATAGATGGGGAAACAGTAGAAACAGTGTCAGACTTTGTTTTTTTGGGCTCCAAAATCACTGCAGATGGTGACTGCAGCCATGAAATTAAAAGGCGCTTACTCCTTGGAAGAAAAGTTATGACCAACCTAGATAGTATATTCAAAAGCAGAGACATTACTTTGCCGACTAAGGTCCGTCTAGTCAAGGCTATGGTTTTTCCTGTGGTCATGTATGGATGTGAGAGTTGGACTGTGAAGAAGGCTGAGTGCCGAAGAATTGATGCTTTTGAACTGTGGTGTTGGAGAAGACTCTTGAGAGTCCCTTGGACTGCAAGGAGATCCAACCAGTCCATTCTGAAGGAGATCAACCCTGGGATTTCTTTGGAAGGAATGATGCTAAAACTGAAGCTCCAGTACTTTGGGCACCTTATGCGAAGAGTTGATTCATTGGAAAAGACCCTGATGCTGGGAGGGATTGGGGGCAGGAGGAGAAAGGGACGACCGAGGATGAGATGGCTGGATGGCATCACAGACTCAATGGACGTGAGTCTGAGTGAACTCCGGTAGTTGGTGATGGACAGGGAGGCCTGGCGTACCGCGATTCATGGGGTCGCAAAGAGTCGGACACGACTGCGCGACTGAACTGAACTGAACTGGAATACCAATCATGCATGCAATTCCTCTTAATTAATATACTCCCTCCTTCCTCATGGGTTCTTGAAGTCCTCAAACTTAACCTCAATTTGCATAGTCAGCAGCACACACTCTGTCACTGATCACACTTAGATTTTTCCTGATTATTCTAAAACTTTGCACTTTACTTCCCAAATTACCTCTTCTCCCAAACTTGTTGTAATTTCTTTCATATGCATTTTTGGCTCTTCGTGGAGCTTGATTTAGTTTTGTTCTTTGCAACTGTTGCTCTGCCCATGATTTGTTTCCCCTTTTCATACAGTTTGTGGGTAAAACTCTATACTTTCCTCTCTCCACACCTAACCCACTGTACTCTTCATGGATAGTATTGCAATTCAGTTTTCATTAAAGCCAGATATGGCTTCCATGTTCTATTAGTTACCAAGAGAAAATGAAATACTTATTCATTAATAAAATATATATTGAGCATGTGCTTTTTTTGTCAAGCACCAATACTTTAGTAGCAACAGTTTCTCTACTTGTCTGTAATTGAAAATTCCCTCTTCAGCTCGCAAAACCTCATCTCATAAGTTCAGATAAATGCTAACTTCCTAAAAATATGCCTTTTCATTTATACATTTGAGCCAATGATACATGAAATGTGTCAATATAAGTGAATGTACCTAAGGTGATTGGCATATTTCCTCTTGGTCTAAACTTGACACTAAAACTGGGCAATGTCTTGTTTATGATCTCACCTGATTTTGACATAAGGTTTATTATATGTTCCACACAGTTTTGGATGTACAAATTATGAGGGCTTATGAAAAATCGATTTACACAAATTGACTCTACACAGTAGAAAACCCTCTTTTCCACTACATGAGTCATTCTGTAATGCATATGCATGTACAAAGACATCTACAGTTTTTTTTTCTCCAACCCCACTTTTCAAGGCATTCAACCGTTACACTCTGAGACAGCTAAGCTCCTGGCTTCTTGAGTCCACACAGGTATCATATTTGTAACCATTAATATGCAGACAGGAGATGATTAAATGCAGGCATGATAGAATGTGACACCGCATAATAAATGAGAATGAAAAAATGAATTTGTAACCATAAATCATGTATTAAAATTTATGTCACAAGCTTACATTGATGAAGACAATGTAGTAATAAGAAAATATGAGATAGACCTATTTAAAAATTATAATAAAAGACATTTACATTTTATGATTTTTTTCAACTCTTTATCTTAGGTAGAAAGTTTGACTTCTTGCCCCTGAAGGTAGAATGTTTGAACCCAATGGTTTAGAATAAGACATTGGACAGTTACCAGTTTCATTATAATGCAAATTTTTAACTTTAGCATTTTAAACATGAATGCTCTTAGGCATCCAAGACAATGAGCTACTATCATTTTCTCAGAAGAGGAAAAATAAAGTCTATTTTAAAAGACACAAAATTATTGAAGTTTAGTCTTACCACACACTTTATTTAAAAAGAATTTCACTGTATGACTGGATTCCCTGTTGTATAAAGTTTTACAATTTTGTAAAACTTTTTTAATAATAAAACTTTAAACTTTAAGAGAAGAACCTCACAAATAAATGATATGAACTTTGATTAGAAACATTAAATGCAAAACTGAAAATTTCCAGGAATTCAAAATTCAGCACCAAACCCCATTTATAAAACTATTGACATCCACGGCATCACTCAGTTCAGTTCAGTCACTCAGTTGTGTCTGACTCTTTGCGACCCCATGAATCACAGCACACCAGACCTCCCTGTCCATCACCAACTCCCGGAGTTCACTCAAACTCATGTCCATCGAGTCCGTGATGCCATCCAGCCATCTCATCCTCGTCGTCTCCTTCTCCCCCTGCCCCCAATCCCTCCCAGCATTGCGGTCTTTTCCAATGAGTCAACTCTTCTCATGAGGTGGCCAAAGTACTGCAGTTTCAGCTTTAGCATCATTCCTTCCAACGAACACCCAGGACTGACCTCCTTTAGGATGGACTGGTTGTATCTCCTTGCAGTCCAAGGGACTCTCAAGAGTCTTCTCCAACACCACAGTTCAAAAACATCAATTCTTTGGGGCTCAACTTTCTTCAGAGCCCAACTCTCACATCCATACATGACCACTGGAAAAACAATAGCCTTGACTAGACGGACCTTTGTTGGCAAAGTAATGTCTCTGCTTTTGAACATGCTGTCTAGGTTGGTCGTAACTTTCCTTCCAAGAGTAAGCGTCTTTTAATTTCATGGCTGCAGTCACCATCTGCAGTCATTAGCATATATCAAAAGCTATATTTCAATAAACTAGCCACATTTGGGCTTCACTGGTGGCTCACATGGTGAAGAATCTGCCTGCAATTCGAGAGACCTGGGTTTGATCCCTGCATTGAAAAGATTCCCTGGGGAAGAGAATAGTCACCCACTCCAGTATTTTGGTCTGGAGAATTCCATGGAATATATAGTCCGTGAGGTCTCAAAGAATTGGACATGACTGAGCAACTTTCATTGATAGCCACACTTTGAATTTCACATAGATATTGTTCTTTCTAATATATATATCCCCTGAATTCAGATTCTAAGCATGATGTTTATCACCTGTGTGACCTTTGAGTACCTTTCCTCAACCCTATCTTTCATTTGAAAAACATAAGGCAAAAATGTTCTTCTCAAAGCTATTGGGAATTGAATAAGAAATGTCTAAAACTGTTGCCTGGCTAGTTATAGAGCCTCAAAAACAAACCAGCATAGGGGGAAGGAATAGTCAGGAAGTTCGAGATGGACGTGCACATGCTCTATTTAAAATGGGTAACTAACAAGGACAGGCTGTACAACACAAGAACCCTGCTCAATGTTATGTGGCAGCCCGGATGGGAGGGGGGTTTGAGAGCTGAGTCCCTTCACTGTTTACCTGAAACTATCACTACATTGCTTGTTAATTGGCTATTCCCTGATACAAAATAAAAATTAAAAAAATAAAAACTTCATAGTTTGTATAAACAAAAAAAAACCTAGCAAACAAAAAAAAATATTGTTATTTGTCATGAAAGATCCAATCCTTACCATCCTTTTTTTAGATTTACTTTTGGTGATAATAATTTAAAATAGCATAAATGCACACACTCAGCTACACAAACATATATATGTATATGTACATATCTGTTTATGAATGTGTATATGTGTATATATATATGTATTATTTTTGTAAATATTTTATTTTTACATGGGACAAAGTTATACTGACTTAGAGAGATGAAGAAAACTTTAAAAACAATTCAGAACCATGGGCTCATGCTCTAGACTTGTGTAAAACTATGAGTGAGTACACATGCCTGGAGGTCTGTAAATTTACAAAAAAAAAAAAAAAAGAAGAAGAGATGCTTGCTCTCCTGTTTTTACATTTACACCTTGAAAAATATGATGCTAAAGGTGATATTAGTTGAGCGAACAACCTAATTTCAAGTTCTCCAGAAGCTAGTTGACAATAAATAATCTCTTGAGGCAAGATTCTTCCCAGCAGCATTGTTCACTACAGTATTTGTTCAATGAGGAGTAATTTGTAAGATCTGTCCCTTCCAGAGAAAAAGGGGGGTATTGATGCCATGTAGCAAATATAGAACCAAAAACAACAAAAAAGTGAAGTCGCTCACTCGTGTCCGACTCTTAGTGACCCCATGGACTGTAGCCTACCAGGCTCCTCCGTCCATGGGATTTTCCAGGCAAGAGTCCTGGAGTGGGTTGCCATTTCCTTCTTCAGGGGATAGAACCTGACCCAGGGATAGAACCCAGGTCTCCCATATTGCAGGCAGACGCTTTAACCTCTGAGCCACCAGGGAGGCAGGGAAAAACAACAGAAGCACCCCCCAAAACCTTCAAATCAGTGAAATGCTGAACACATCTCTGCTTTCCATTTTTTCTTTGAGTGAAAGATTCATTTTGTAGCATGTAAGTAATCCCCAGTGCCATCTAGCTGAAATATAATAGAGAGGGGAAAAAAAGAAGAGGAAGTTTTCCTAGAAAGAACTCTGGTATCTTAAGGAACATCTATTAATTACTTAGGCATTTTGAGTTCTCTTGAGTTTAATCAGAGAACTTCCTTAGACACTGTTGTAAGTCCTGTGTTAGACTGTGAAGAGGCTGCATGCAGCAGTGTTTCCTGAGCATCTGAACCGACACCCCTCGGGCACCTTGTCAATGTAGTTATTACTATTGCTAGGTTACAGAAGAGAAATTAACGGTGATTTTCCCATAGTAAAACTGTTCATAAGAAGTGGGACTTGATCCAAAAGCTCATGATGTTGTTACATACAGAGGGAAGCAGTTGGGACTTATTTTAAGGACAGCAAAGTCAAACGAAGGCACACAGAAAATACTTGTCCTTGGGGCCCCTTAAAGAATGTTGTTTAAGATGCCACAGCAAGTTTATATTGTCCCTATTGCTCAAAGCTATGTTTTTTCCAGTAGTCCTGTATGGATGTGAGAGTTGGACCATAAAGAAAGCTGAGCACCAAAGAATTAATGCTTTTGAACTGTGGTGTTGGAGAAGACTCTCGAGAGGCCCTTGGACTACAAGGAGATCAAATCAGTTCCATTCTAAAGGGAATGAACCCTGAATATTCATTGGAAGGATTGATGCTGAAGCTGAAGCCTTTGGCCCCTGATGTGAAGGGCCATCTCATTAGAAAGGACCCTGATGCTGGGAAAGATTGATGCAGGAGAAGAGGATGACTGAGGATGAGATGGTTGGATGGCATCACTAACTCGATGGGCATGAGTTTGAGCAAGCTCCATGAGCTGCTGATGGACAGGGAAGCCTGGCATGCTGCAGTCAATGAGGTCACAATGAGTCAAACATGACTGAGCAACTGAACTGGACTTGAGCTTTAATGCTTTTCCAGTATATTCTGCCTCCTTTACCTTTCTGCAGTTAATATCCTTCCCTGATGTACCTCAGAAAGGTGCTAAAAACACCTCTCATATTTCAAACCCAAGATTAAATGGAAAATTAGTGATATAAAGAAAAACTCATGTTTAACCAGCAGGCACTACATTTACAAAGCAAGTAGTGGTATGCATCCTTGCAGATTGATGATTGGATTGAATCCACATGGCTTTTATCTGGAGCAGAGAGTATAGTGATACTGATTGCATGTATCAGGTATGTTAAATCACTTAGCTAGCCCAGAGCAGTGTTGATGTGTGTAACAGCAAAACAAAGATGTGTCAAGTTTCTCTTTACAAGCTGAAAAGACACTTCCCATATCTCTTTGCAAATAACATGGTTGTGTGATCGTGATCTTGCCCATAAATCAAATGCAGCTCCTAGCCAAGCCTCAGCTGCCTGCCTCCTCACAGATGCCATGAACTTGCAGTTTTCAGTCTCATGGTCCTGTATCTGCAGCCTCCTGAGTCACTCTGAAGGTCTCATGAAAAATAATGTGTATATGTCTCACCTTTTTCAATCTCTAATAACACTTTTTTTCCTACTTGTACACAAGGCACTGAATGAACAAGTAGATAAATTTAAAATAAAATTGACAGCAATAGTTGGGGTAAAGTCACATGATTCAATTAGGAGCATTTCAAAGTAACAGTAAATTTTGATTCGAGTGACTTAAGCAAACAGTGATTTTTGTTAATGATTTAAGAAGAAGTATATTGATAGATGATTGCTAACAAAGATGGGTGGTTTATTGAGCTTGGGCTGGCAATTCTGATTCTCTTGGTCTTCCCTGATATGTGTACTTCACATAGTTGCAATACGACTGCTGTAGTTGATGTTTAAAGCTAAAAACACTGAGGGGATGTTTCTGAGAAAGATTGCTTTCCAGAAACCCCAAATGACTTTTCCTTATATCTCATTGGCCCGGACCATGTCCCATGGGCTCTTTCATATTGATAAGGGAAGCTGGGAAAGTTAAAGTTTCTGCTGGGATTTCATATATCATTTTCTTATACCAATTCAGCTTTTGTTTTCAAGAAAGAAGATAATAATGGTGCGTGATTAGGCAACTGGCAATGTCTATTATATCATGATGGTAGAATTTTGTGTAAAATAAGCTCAGATTTGGCACAAGCTTACTGCACAGTAAATGGTCAAATGTGAGGTGACAGCTGAAAACATGCCAGAACTTCAGAGAAGAAATTCATTTTGATATCTGAATTATACAGTGAAATCTGTATTTTAAAGGTTAGGCTTGCATGAATCTACAAAGGTGATAAAATTGTATTTAAAAATGTGTGTGTAGGCGCGCATACACATGCCCCTCATGTTCCAAAGCTCAGTTGGTAGAAGTTGCTTGATCAATATATTCATGGTTGTTCTGAAGCTGTCTTTAGGCTCAGAGTGAAAAGGTATTGTGAGCCAGTATTGATGGAAACCATTGGTGAGGGAGTGATGAGGGATAGATATGTGTATTATGCCTGTGTAATTAAGGGGTTTCACCTCTTATTTAACTGGGACTGTATTGGCAATGCACCAACTCAATACTTAACAGCAATTTGACCATCCAAGAACCACCATAGAAAATACAATGCAACACAATACAACATAATACAAGTTGATACAGTTATCTTGATCTAGATTGATTGTCTTGGTTTTGAAACACTGAACATTTTCCCTTCAGACATATTCAAGGAAAGCTGCCCTTTTGTGGACCTGATAGAGAAGGAGCTGGCAACCTCAGCAGATAAACTTTGCGCAGGTAGCCCTGGAAATGGTTTGGGAGAACATACCCTGGTACCCTAAGGAGAGGAGAGAAAGAAGGAATTAGTGTAATTTCCTTGAGAAATTGCAGTTTGCAAATAGGCTAAAACTGCTTGAGGGCCAAATAAATGTCAGTGTCCTCAAACTGAAGAACATAGCAGCAGTATAAAATACCCAGGCTTTGTGACTGTTTTGGCATGATCCTTCCTTGGAGGAAGAACTTGCTGCAGCAATATTGACAAACCCAGTGACAACCTCACTGAAAAGATCCAGTGGAAACAACATCAGAGAATAGGGTTTTGGGGCTGCAACCTCAGCAGAACAAAGAAGCATTTGATCAGCATCTTTCCAAACGTTAAGGTAACATTTTGAGCATCAGCAGCTGGACTGCTATAACAGACGACCATAGACTAGGTGGCTTACAAGCAACGTAGATTTATTTCTTACACTTCTGAGGGCTATAATGTTCAAGATCAAGATGCCAGAAGATTGAGATGTGGTGAGGGCCAGCATTCTGACTCACAGTTGGCCTCATTCTCACTGAGTACTCACGTAGCATGAATGACGGAGTTCTCTGAGGTCGCTTTTATTAGGGCACTCATCCTATTCTTGAAGCCTCCTCCTTCATAACATAAGCACCTCCTGACCTCCTAATGCCATCACATTGGTGATTAGATTTCAGCATAGGAATTTTGGAGAAAGACAGACATTTAGTCCATAGCACAAAGCATTCCAGGCTCCTAGACACCTTATATAGTCTCACAGGTGTTATATCCTTTAATAAGGATTTCAGTCCAGAACTCTGGAATCCAAAAGCATACTTTCTTTCTATTTGACATGAGATTTTAAAACTCCACTGACTGCACAGGCACTCACACACACACACACACACACACACACACACACACACATTAATTTAACTATTTATATCTAGGCAGACTTTATCCTCATCTTATACTTGAACTCCTGGATGGTGAGAAGAGCTCTATTCTTGTTTTTATATCTCAAAGTGCCTACAACATGCTCAATAAATGAACAATCTCAAAAATACTTCAGTTCTAATGTGTTCCAATGTGTGATATAAAAGAGAATGTTACATGACTATGTTCAGTTTGTAAAAGTTCATGATACTATCTATGTACCTATGGGCTTTATATATCAAACATTGTTATTGAACATCAGTAGATAATTTTAAAGTATTAACTTTCTGAAGCCATTTGCATGTCAGCAATAAGCATATAACATACTGTACAAAAAGATCAATTACAGGTTAAGAAACAAACTTCGTATCAACAATGACATATGTAGAGAAAATGACATTAACAGTGGAGTTCTTAAAATAACAGGCTATGAAACATAACCAAATTTGTAAAGTTAAGGGAAATTAGCATTCTATAAAGACTGTTGAAGTTGTTTTTACCATAAATATCTATGAATATCTTCAGTATGACCGATATAAATGTGTCAATTCATCTATTTTGGATTTATATGTCACATACTGCCTTGGAGAACTTGAAACAGTTTACGCTGTTAACAGTGCATCTCTGAGAATTCTAAGTGCACATAGCTTGTATGTTAAATCAGCAGTTTTAAATCTTTTTGATCATGACACATAGTAAGAAAATATTTCATACCCAAAGCTAATACACACACACACACACACACACACACACACACGGGCATGCATGTGCAAACATATATATACAGCAAAAGCAAATGCTTTACAAAAAGTATGATTACTGTTACATTGTTTTAATTTTATGTCTACTTTATGTTTTACTTCTATTTCATTTTTCACTTCTTCTCTCTTTTCAATTATTTTCTCCATTTTACAAGAATGTGTCTCCAAAATTACAAAATTAATTTCACGGTTCATAGAATCTAGTGTTGACAAACATTTTTCTCTAAAGGGCCAGAGAGTAGATAGTATAGAATTTGTGAGCCATATAAGCCCCTGTTACAACTACTCAATTTTGCTACACCTTTTCAGCTATGCCATTGCAGTGTGAAAGCAGCCATAGGTAATATGTGAACAACTAGCATGTTTGTGTTCCAATAAAGCTTTATTTATAAAAGCAGGCATTTGCTCAGATTTGATCCACAAACAATAGTTTGTCCACTGAAGGATCATCATGACTAAGGGATAGTAAGGCTCAGTTTGAAAGATATTTCTTAAAAAGTGATGGTGGTGTAGTCCCTAAGTCATGTCCAACTCTTGCAAACCCATGGCCTGTAGCCTGCCAGGCTCTTCTGTCCATAGGATTCTCCTGGCAAGAACACGGGAATGGGGAGCCTATCCCTTCTCTAGCGGATCTTCCTGACCCAGGAATTGAACCTCGTTCTCCTGCATTGCAGGCAGATTCTTTACTTACTGATCTATGAAGGAAGCCCCTCTTAAAAAGTAGCTATTCTCAAACATTTGATCCCAGGACCTCTTTAGACTCCTAAAATTGCTGAAGCAAACAGATTTTTATGTGGGTTGTATCCATCAATATTTGTCAAATTAGAAATCAAAACTGAGAAATTTAAATATATTCATTCACTTAAAATATATTCCATGTTAATGTAAATAATATGTTAATGAAAAAGCAATTGTTTCAGAAAACAAAAAAATTACTGATAAGAGCTGTATGCTTTTACATTTCAATAAATCTCTTTAATATCTGAGTTTAAAGAACAGGGCTGACTTCTTATTTCTATTTTGGCATTCAATCTGGTGAAGCACAGCACATTATTTTGATTAAACTTTATAAAGAGAATCCAGACTCACACTGATATGTTTTGGGAAAGGAAAGAGTATTTTATCAGTTATATCACATAATTATGGATATTCTTTTTTTATATTATACCAAAACTCCATAAGTAGTAGTTTCTTAAATGTTAGTTATAAGAAAGAATCTAAAAATCATATTAACAAACACATATTAATATCATCACTGATTTCTCCAGAAAAGTCTCTAAATATTGGGAAGCTTTCAAACTCATGGTAGTAGATACACATTTTGCAAAGTATAATGTTTGTAATTTTTTATCTGGTAACACATACAGTCAGTTATTTTCTTGAAGTGACAGGATAATTTCATTCATTTTTTAGAAAACCTTTGCCAAATAACCAATTCTGAATAATGATAATTTTTTTGTGTGTAGCAAAAGATTTAACTTTGCTCCCAAAGAGGTCTAACCTATGTCCTCTGGTTCTTGAAGGTAATATTAATGCTCTTGGATTGTCATGCCTATCTGAGTGTTATTATTTACCTTGGGACCTTGGATCATGCCAGATCTTAACAATGTGGTGTAGAGTCATACCATATGAACTTGACCTTCACAGGGTTGGAGATTGAGTTTATCCGTGTGCACAGTCAACAGAGTGTTTGTGACCAACAAAGACTAAATACCAAGGCAAGTGGGAGTTTCCTTGGTGGAGTATAGTCCATGCGTATGCCAAACATTGATAGCAGAAAGCAATGCTGTCAGTGACTCCACAGGGAAAAGACGCTGGATGCTTTGTATATGGAATTTTCCTGAGCTTTGCTGTATGTGCCTCTTGGCTGATTTTAATTTGTATCCTTTAGCTCAAACAAACTGTAACCATCGATATAACATCTTTCAGTGAGTCCTTCCAGCAAAGTATTGAACCTAAGAGCAGTCTTGGGGACCTCCACACTTCAACTTTGTCTCATAAGCTGGATGATCTTATAAACACTGTTTTAACTTCACAATTTGCTAGTCATTCTTTCAAGGGAAAACAGTGCTCCATGACGAAAGCAGCAAGTTCAGCTCACAGACAGTTGCACAAGAGTTTTTCCTGGGGGCAATCATCATACTTCAGGTTGCAGCAGAAGTACTTTATGTATCACACAAATGCTATTCTTAAGGGAAACTGGCTTTTTGAACCTGCAGATGAATGACGATACAGAATATATTTGCAACTACTATAGTTTAATGTTACCACTTTTGTGCTAAAGTTCCAGTAGTGTTACACAACTTTGCTTTGCAAGTGTCAATACAGTAAAAAGAGAGAACAACATATTAATTTTATTACAAATATAATTATGAACTTAAAGACCCCTTAAAGCGATGTCGGGACTCCTGAGGATCTGTGTACTTTACTTTGAAAACTACTTCTATGAAATAATGCTAGATATATTGTATGGGTGCATGAATGCATGCTAAGTCGCTTCAATAGTATACAGCTCTTTGCAACTCTATGGACTATAGGCCACCAGGCTCCTCTGTCCATGGGGATTCCTCAGGCAAGAATACTAGACTGTGTTGCCACACCCTTCTCCAGGGGGATCTTTCTGATCCAGGGATTGAATCCACCTCTCTTATGTCTCCAACATTGGCAGGTGAGTTCTTTACCTTTTGCGCCACCTGAGAAGCCCCCATATATCATGTTACATATATTTTAAATCACTTTACATAAGAGAGAACTTAATCGTGAGCTTAATTGGAAGCACTTTCAGTGATTTCATGTTCCTAAAATTGTTCACTATTGATCTGGGTCTTCCATTGACTTGCATTTTAATACTTTTTATTGCCTTGAATTTTTCACCTGCCTCAAGACTGTGCACCTCTGCTTGCAGTGGTATTTTATTACTTTGAATAACTCTGCTTGTTCATTCATCCATATACAGTCTCATTTTGACATCCATTCATTCTTAGTCTAACACATTTCACTTGCCTATATCCCTCTCACTGTTCATTTCTCCCCTTTATCCTTAAGTCATTTCTTTAAATACTTTCTCCTCAAAGAAACCCTCTGTGATTACCCTATTCCCTTTTTCTTATGTTTATTGCTATATTCCCCATTATAGCATAGCATAATGCCTGGTAGGTGCAGGGTGCATAAAATTCCATGAGCTGAAAAAAAAACCTGATTACTGAATATAAAAAACCTTATAAATTCAGTTGTCAGCTGTCATTTCACAGCGAGGTTATGTGTTCTAAGATCCAGCACATCACCATCTGATTGAAGTTGTATGTCTTTTCTTATTTATTCATAAATAGATAGATACATAAATATATCGATGAGAGATAGAGAATAGCTAGCTAATACATACATACACCCTTAAATAACAAAAAGTGAGCTTCATTACAAACTAACGTATGCAAAAAGAAATCAACTATCTATTAAAGAATATTCAGCTTTATGCTTTAGCAGAACATTTTCAGGTTTTTCTTGGTTTCCTGCCTTATAGAACTATGTTATTCTTAACAGATTTTTCCTTTTAAAATAATTAAGTAACTAGAGCTTTACCTTCCTGTGTCAACTACAGACTTCCTTGACCTAGAGAGTGAAATCTTAGATAGCAAAGTTCTTGCCTTCAACCTCTCTTTCTTAGAATGGGTGTGAGAAGGAGGAGCTTTGGGGGATTGTGGAATATTGGCATTGAAGTAACAAATGAATAGTGTGATCAAACACCAGGCATCATTAAATCTATGAAAACAAAAGGAAGAACCAACAGGCAGAATCACCAAGTATGTAAAGGTGGAGATACTTGCACAGATTATCTAATTCAAGTTCCTAATTTTATGGCTGGAGACACTGAAGCCCCAAGGAAACTAAGTCCACCCAGAAAATGCTAGAACCAATTTTCCTGATACCTACTGAAGGCTAGTGTTTGATACTATTGGTCTGTGTCATATTTCTGTTTATTTTTATACTTTTTGTTGTTTTTTTTAAATTATTTTTACTGAAGGATAATTGCTTTACAGAATTTTGCTGATTTTCATACTTCTGCATGATGGTTTTTTCCTGAGACTCCAAGTCCAAGCCACCTTGGGAGGAAGCTACAGTATAGAAATAAAGATATCAGTTTTCTGTCCTCTGTGCTTCCCCCTAAGCCAACTGCAGTGGACAGAACCATTTCTGCACGTGCCTGGCATGAGGCACAAGGCTGCCATGGCCCCTCTATATTTCCAGGTCCAGGAAGAAGCCAGAGAATCAGGTTTGGATGAAACAAAGGACACAAAATGATTAATACTTGAAGTCTAGGTTCTTCAAATACCCTTCCCCCATCCCATTTGCTCTTGAGAAAGTTTTGCTATTAAAATAAAATAGAATCTCCTGTTACAAAGCAGTTGGAGAGAGGGAAAGCTTAGAAAAATTCACAAGAATCTTGGTAAAGCTAAGAAAGCTTTTCTCTGCTCCATTTTTTATTTGCAATAACTCAAAGACCCAATATTATACAGTCAAGCTAGCACCCAGAATTTTCATTCCCCAAAGAGTGCTCTTTTCACATCTCTCAGGACTCTATGATATCACAGTGATCAAAGACTAACTTTGACTTCTGCTGAAGAAGCGTATTCTTCAAGTTCTTCCTACTCTGTACATCTCTAAATGTTTCTGTTAGCCAGAAAAGGCAGAGCCCCACATTATAGCTAAGAATATTTTGTTTAAGTAAAATTTTATTCCCACATTGGTTTCAAATGTTTAAAATACATAAGCATATTTAAATTATAATCTACAACCTTTTGCTTTGCATGTTATTTTGGTTATGTCATGTGATTTATTTATGAACAAATGACTTAATACAAATAAGGAAAATGCTCTGGTCTTTTGGTAACATTCTATTTCTCTCTCACACACTAGAATCTGTCTCTTTTTTCTCTTTCTCTTTCAGTTTAGTTTTGAATCTTTATTTCTTATTGTTTTTACCCATTTGTGACACTTTCTACCTTTAGCATACTTTCTCAGTAGGACCTGGTTACCCCAAATTTCACCTACTTACAAACAAACCTAACACAGCTTTCTAATCCTGCTTCTTGATTGCACTATAAACCCTGGAGGAATGTCAAATTCACTTGTCTTGTCTGAGAAGAAATAATGTGTATGATAGTAGTATATGCTCCAGTTGGTGTGAGGAGCCTCCCTTTTTTTTTCAAGTTAAAATTGGGAATTTTCAGCATAAGTATCTACAGATAGTCTTATTGAATATCTTTTGGCCAACATTTTTTATACCTCTTTATAACCTCATCTCTGTTGCATCAGGCTTTCTTGAGGGGTGAAGGGAAGTATACATATACATATGTATATATGTAAATTTATATATGTATGTGTGAAACACACACACATATTCTCTTTTCTACACATATATATATTCTCTTTAGTCTTGAGAGTCCCCTGAATCTCAGCACCACGGACACACCCCCATTGTCCAAACTCAATTTCTGGCAGTAAAAACCAGACATGAATGTTCATGTAACAACAGAAAGTTAAGCGTATATGCAGCAATCACTTATTGATAGATTTGGCTGGAATATCAACCCTCTTAAAATGCTTAATAAGTTGTATACTGCTATAGCAAACTTACAAGAATACTTCACAGATATGCCAACAGAGGGATGAATAAAATGCTGTTGATTTTTACTGAAAACCTTTTGACTTATTGTGCTCCTCACATCTAATAACTGAGCAGAACTATATAATACTCTTTGTTTTAAAACCTCCTCATGAACTTCCACATCTAAATGTGGCTGCCTAGCATATGGAAGACAGGGAGAGAATGAAAAAAGAGCCAGACTGCTCTAAACTGATAGTTGAAGAGTTTAAATAAGCAAAAGAGAACTTACTTATAGAGTTTGTCTTGGGCAGTCACAAGACAAGCAGATTTCTGCACCTGTCTTCCAAATCTTAAAAATGTATAAAAAGACCTTAAAGTTTAGTACTATCCTCAGTCCAGTCATTTTAATGCATATGTTTGTGTGTGTGTATTTATCCCACATACATATATAAATGCAGATATGTACATATGTCTATGTATAGTTGCCCTCACTCCCCAAGAAAGCCTGATGCAGCAACAGAAGAGGCAAGGTTATGAATAAAGAGGTGTAAAAAATGTTGGCCAAAAGACATTCTGAAACCATGCTTGAAAGGTGGGGTGATATCCTCCTCCCAATTCAGCTACAGGATTTGCTGAGAGGCAAGAGAGGATGAAGTGGAAGAAATCATGTAGGAACAGTGGTTCAGAGCTAAATCTGTGAACAGCACCAGCAGGCTGGTATTTTCCCTTTTTACATATTGCCTGAAAAGTGGCCCAGAGCATTATGTAGGACAACTGAAAACCACCCAATCTTCCCGGACAAATATGTCGGTGAAGGGGTGTTGCAAAAAATTGTCAAGGCAATGCTAAAAAGATCTCTAGTTTCTAAGAACTTGTGGTTATCAAGCACAATGGATTAAAATTATATGGCTCTACTATTTCTGTTCTTTTTCTTTGCTGAGTGAATTCAGCCTTTCTTGTCTTTTGTCTAATACTGAGTGGCTGTTTCATGTGGCCTGCATTTGGTTTAAGATCATTTCCTTCACTGTTGGCCCTCAGATGGACTATGTCACTGAAGAGCTTCTAAACTAGTCGTCTCCAAATGTTACTCCACTGTGGTAGGATGTAATTCTCATCATTCTTGTTAAGGTAGTTTGTGGCCTCCCTAAATTTGTCTATCGATCTGAGCTTTGTGTATGATGGTTTTGAATTGCTGGCAAGGAGAAGGTCTTTTAGTAGGCAGATGATTATGTAATATGCTGAAATGGAGCTTTGGGGTGCAGAGATTTCCATAACTATTGAAGTGATCAGAGGGGGAACAATAAACTGAGCTGTTTAGGCTAGATGGTGGGCTGTATTTGATGATCTATTCCCTGGTCTCCCACCATGCCACCCCATTAGCTGTGGCCATGAAAGTATAGGGAGCCCTCAGGAGTTTTTTGTTTTTGCATTTATTGCAGCTTGCCTTTATGAACTGTACTTTGTTTGTTAAGAACAAAAAGAAACAAAATGCATTCTAAATGTAAACAAGGTTTACTGTGATTGCCTCCAGGTGGTAGTATAATAAGTATTTTTATGTTTACATATCAATGGCACCCCACTCCAGTACTCTTGCCTGGAAACTCCCATGGACGGAGGAGCCTGGGAGGCTGCAGTCCATGGGGTTGCCAAGAGTCGGACACGACTGAGCAACTTCACTTTCACTTTTCACTTTCATGCATTGGAGAAGGAAATGGCAACCCACTCCAGTGTTCTTGCCTGGAGAGTCCCAGGGAAGGGGGAGCCTGGTGGACTGCCGTCTGTGGGCTTGCACAGGGTCGGACACGACTGAAGTGACTTAGCAGCAACAGCAGCAGCATATTAAAAAATTTACAATAAAGCTCATTAATCCAATAATCAAGAGAAAATAAAATGAAAAGTAAAGTTAATAAGATAAAACTTCATAAAAATACCTTGATTGATATTTGAGTAAAGTTGGCATTGCTCCTCATCCCCCACGCCCAAAACTAATACACCCAAAGAGAATGCTGGTCTACTGAACTGATTTTCAGTCATTAACAGAGGCAGTATCTCACACTAGTGTAGGCATTTTAAGTTTATTTATTTATGAGAGATGTGACTCACCTTCCAAATGTTTGAAAAAATAGTGTATGGAAGCACAGGGTGCATTAATATCAGCCTGGCCAGCGGCTGCCAAGGGTCCCTAGACTCCTGAGCATCTACGCATTACCCATTGTCTTGAACTTCACTTTGTAGATCCACCTTTCTACCCTACTTATCAGCCCTGTGATTTTTTTAATAAAACTATTCCACTTCAAATTTATCATGTAAAATGGGAAACCTTTTGCAAACCTTTTTGCAACTCCTATAGTAAAGAGTTACATTATCATATTAAGTACATATATATATATAAAACATATATATACACAGAATCCATATATATGTAATGGTTTCACTACCAGAGAAACAATGTAAAAAAGGTGAATTAACAACCAAAAAAAACTAAAGCAGAAGCTTAGAAAATGAAAGTAATTTCCCTGGAATCATAGATTTGACAATCAAGAATTCCCTTTGTTTTGCCCAGGTCAGGTAGATCACAAATTTGTTGTATCAACTAGCTGATTCATTTATATAATAGGCCTAAAATAATATGTAACTAAGAAAGTAGTTTGCTAAATGCTTTATGAATTTGAGGAGGGGAGATACATGGTCCAATTTCTATTTCTGGATCCAGAGATTAGTCTGACTCTTGAAAAGAAGAAAGTAGATTGCTGGCAGGGAGAGGAAAGGAGGAAGAATATCATATTCTCATTTTCAGGACAAGAGCCCTGGGGGCTACTGATAATCTGAAACCAAGGCAGAAGTCCAGTTTATACAATTATTTTTCAGAGTATAAGTACATCTCCTAGTATTATGTTAGTAAATACTCTTTTCTTCCATATCCTTCTTACTTTTCCTTCATACTGCCTCCCTCTCCTCATCATCAAGATATTTTCACTATAATTACTTTTAGTTGAGTCCCTTCATATGTGACTTGTACTGCATTAGAACATATATATATATATATATTGTTCAGTCACTAAGTTGTGTCCAAGTGTTTGTGATCCCATGGACTGCAGCCCACCAGGGTTCCCTGTCTTTCACCATCTCCTGGAGTTTGTTCAAACTCATATCCTTTGACTCAGTGATGCCATCAAACCATCTCATCCTCTGTCATCCTTGTTATCTTCTCCTTCTGCCTTCAATCTTTCCCAGCATCAGGGTATTTTCCAGCATCAGGTTATATATACATAAAGTATATATAGTAAACTGCTGCTGCTAAGACATGTCAGTCATGTCCGACCCTGTGCAACCCCATAGACAGCAGCCCTCCAGGCTCTGCCGTCCCTAGGATTCTCCAGGCAAGAACACTGGAGTGGGTTGCCATTTCCTTCTCCAATGCATGAAAGTGAAAAGTGAAAGTGAAGTCGCTCAGTTGTGTCCGACTCTTCGCAACCCCATGGACTGTAGCCTACCAGGCCCCTCCGTCCATGGGATTTTCTCCGATATATAGTATACTAGTGAAAGTGAAAGTCACTCAGTAGTGTTCGACTCTGTGCGACCCCATGGAATGTAGCCTAACAGGTTCCTCTGTCCATGGAATTCTCCAGACAAGAATACTGGAGTGGGTAGCCATTCCCTTCTCCAGGGGATATTCCCAACCCAGGGACTGACCCAGGTCTCCCACACTGCAGGTGAATTTTTTACCCTCTGAGCCACAAGGGATAGTAATGTCCTGATGTAGGGTAGACACTGAAATCATAGTCCAGAGTGCTTAATTAGGCTTCTTGATATCACCTTGTAAAAAATCATGATAAGGCTATGTATGATTAAAAGCTTATTATGTCTGGTGCCAAAGCGAGTTACTTTAGGTTGAAGAGGAAAATGTGGCTCTTCCCAGGACCCTCATATTCCTACCATAAAGCAGTGTGATCACTGCAGAACCCAGTCATAGGTGAGAATGAATGTCTGATTGCACAGTCGGCTTATTTTAGGAGAGGGATGAGTCAGAGACTGTGCCTGGGGCAGGGGTGCTGAGCGATGTGGTCTTTTCCAGTACAGCAGAGATCTCAACCCTCTACCAGCTGCTGCATCTCTCTACTTCTGGTAGAAGGTGGGATTTCTATTCTCTTTTAGGAATGTCTCAAATCTTTGTGTTCTTCCTTGGGCATATGTAAACTGATTCTTCAAAGCTGTAAGCGAGCTGGGTAAATACTGACAAAGTAGCAGGCAGAAAGCAAAGAAATGGGGAAAATGTCAATCCCTTACATATGAAAAATAAATTGAAAAAAAGATCTTTTAAGACTTTCTAAAATGTTGCCATATTAACAGCTCTTAAAACAGTGGAGCAGCATTAACCTCTGCACGCAGAACTGAAAGCATATTTCCTGTGGTGCTTCCCTGTTGTCCAATGGCAGGAAGAAAGGGAAGAAAGTACCTCTCTTACAGATTTGCAGAGGGAATTACTTTTAATTTTAAAAGTATATTATTGACAAAATTCTAATTTTTGTTGTATTTTTTATGCACACCAGCCCCCTACCCCCGCCAACATGTACCTTCTGCTCGAGACATAGATTATTTCTTACCATTCCCCAAAGATGCCAGACTCTCATATCGCATGAATTTGCAGACTTTTTACTTTTCTAACAGAGATACCCTTGTAACAAGTTCTGCCTACTTTAGATTTAAAAGGCAGATAAAGTGTTACCTCCTCTGTCAGACCTTCCCAAATGGCTTCAAGGCACTGGGCGTCTTCACTCCTTGTTGTTCTTACGTCTGCTACAGTGCGTATATTTCATCTTTATAAAAGATACATTTCAATAAAGTTGAACTGATTAGTCTGAATTTCCTGACCCCAAGGATTGAATCTCTTACATTCTGTCTTCTAGAGTTGACAATTAGTGTGAACTCAACAAGTGTATGGGCTTCTCAGGCGGTGCTAGGGGTAGAAAATCACCTGCCAGTGCAGGAGACTCAACAGACATGGGTTTGATCTCTGGGTCAGGAAGATCCCCTGGAGGAGGCAATGGCAACCCCCTCTAGTATTCTTGCCTGGGAAGTCACATGGACAGAGGAGCCTGGAGGGCTACAGTCCACAGAGTCACAAAGAGTCAGACATGGCTGAGTGACTGTGCACACACACACAACAAATGTATACACAAATACACATACTCACAGATGCATGCTGATAAATGAATTTCAGCTCCTTTCCCAGACCCTCCTGTCTTTCTCTTCATGAGACAATCAATCATGTTTTATAAGGTTTTTATTGTGTGGTAAGCTCCTTGATAGGAAATGGGAAGACTCCAAAGCAAAGAAAGAGAAGTTTTCAGTATGTTTTCCATCTCAGAAAGAGCAGACCATTTGCCATCCATGAAATGTAAGAATTTCACTCTGATTCCTACTTATTATTCTGTGCTTTATTTATTCAGAGCAGTGAGTTCCACCCCTAGCTGTGGTTCTGTAAACTGTGATAGCCTGCCTACTTCAAGTCATTGCTCTGACATCTATAAAGTGGGAATAATTCCACTTTGTGTCACAAAAGTTTAGTGAGGATTTTCACTTTCATGCATTGGAGAAGGAAATGGCAACCCACTCCAGTGTTCTTGCCTGGAGAATCCCAAGGACAGGGGAGCCTGGTGGGCTGCCGTCTATGGGGTCGCACAGAGTCAGACACGACTGAAGCGACTTAGCAGCAGCAGCAGCAGCAGTGGGTGCTTGATACATGGCACGAGTTGAATATGTTATAGCCAACTGTTTTGGCTATGAGGGAATAGTCAACATTTGGTTTCACCAATAAGTTCTGGAATTGGACCTCTGTTGATAAATCTACTCAGTGTATCTGGAAAAGAGCTATATCATTTACCACCAATTACCAATTGTGTGGTACAGTGGTATAGTTGAAAGAGCATTGGATTCAGAGTCAAAGGCAATATCTTTATATATATATATATATATATATATATATATATATATNGTGCTTGATACATGGCACGAGTTGAATATGTTATAGCCAACTGTTTTGGCTATGAGGGAATAGTCAACATTTGGTTTCACCAATAAGTTCTGGAATTGGACCTCTGTTGATAAATCTACTCAGTGTATCTGGAAAAGAGCTATATCATTTACCACCAATTACCAATTGTGTGGTACAGTGGTATAGTTGAAAGAGCATTGGATTCAGAGTCAAAGGCAATATCTTTATATATATATATATATATATATATATATATATATATTCTGGTTGACCCTAAAAAATATTTTCTTATTTGGCTATGCTGGGTCTTAGTTGCAGCACGCAGAATCTTTTAGCTGTGCCATGCGAACTCTTATTTCTGGCACGTAGGACCTAGTTCCCTAATCAGGGATTGAACCTGGGGCCCCTGCATTAGGAATGTGGAGTCTTAGCCACTGGACCACCAAGGAAGTCCCTACAGTCTTATCTTAAGTGAAAACATAACTGGCAACATGTGAGGACTGGTCTTGCACAAAGATTTATACATATAGATGTTTAGATTCTGGTCCAACCTTCCCCCAAATTATATTTGGATGTTAGGTAAATGATCTCTTTTTAATGGGTCTATTTCTCCACTTGTTAAATGAGGGTCACATCTAATTCCCAGAAAATTTTTGGTCATTAAGTAACAGTCTAATAGTGTTGTTTACTGAATGTTTCCTAATATGTCAGGCACTGGGTTAAGCTCTGTGCATGAATCATCTCATTTAATGTTACAAAAACTGTATGAAGTAGATGCTACTACCATTTGTAAATGAGGACATTGGACTTAGCAGGGTATCAGTAATGTGTCCAAGAAACACAGCCAGTCTACTTGTATTCAAAGCTTACACTTGCATCTGCTAAGCTGTATTGTTTCCCTCAAAGTTTAATTTATTTAACAAACATTTAATCCAGGCTCACTAAAGGTTAAATGTGGAGGTTAACAGGACAAGCAGTCTCTGGTTTCATGAAAGTTGCATTCTATGAGAAAGAAACAAATAAAATAATATAGTTTTATATAGTTAGTGATAATTAATTTGGAGGAAAAAAGAAGAGCAGTATGTGATGCCCTGATAAGACAGGAGCAGCCGTTTAGATACCATGATCTAGGAAGACCTTTGCGAGTTGATAACATTTATTCTGAGGCTAAATAATGAGAGAATGTGTATGTTTAAGGGACTCAATAGCATCTGGGGCATAGCTCAATGAATAAATGCTGAGTGTAAGCAGAAATCAATCATTGAATCAATCAATCAGCCTGCCAATCAGCCAGCCTACCATTAGACTCAGTCCTTCTGCTAATTGGCTGTACTACCCAAGCAGTGATCCTTAACTCTCACTGCCTGCATAGGAGAACACAAGTGAAAGAACAGATGCCCCAGGGTTTCTGATTTAATTAGCCTGGAGTGGGACCCAGTTTAAAAACTCCTCAGGAAACTTCCTGGTGGTGCAGTGGCTAAGACTCTGTGCTCCCAATGCAAGGGGCCCAGGTTGGATCCCTGGTCAGGAAACTAGATCCCACATGCTGAAACCAGAGGTTGTGATTTCTAAGCACATTGACACGTCAGAACTGCTGGACTAAATTATGCCAAGAATTAAAGCTGCTAAGTAACCAGTGAGAAGGGAAAAGCAGAAAAACAACCATCCTTAAACCAAGGACAAGCATGGAAAATTTCCTTATTGCCAACAGTGAATTCTCCCTTGTTAGAATGGTTTCCACAAGTTGCTCTGAGAAACGAATAAGCCCTAAACCCTTTTTGGCTTTAGAATTCATTTGAAAATGTCTCCAAGAAAAGCTTGAGATAGATTTTATTTTCATGCTTCAAGATTCTGCTTTGAACTTTAACCAAAACTTTCTCAACTTAAAGAATAAATTATGAATAAGGTCATAAATCTCATTAAAATCTAATATTCAGCAAAGCTGCCTGGTGTGTATACCATGGAAAATTGGATTTTACTGTAACTGGAGCCCTATGTATAATATTGCAAGTTAATTACAGAGGTTGTTTTTCAACAAGTAATGATAGCTTATACAGGCTCAGTCTCTGTGATACCATCAGAATTTAAGTGTTCTTAAGGGACCAAATTTAATAACCGTTCACCTATTCAGGTTCATAAGACTAAACATTTCCTGGGAAAATAATAAGTTACATATTTTGGCGACAGATAAAAGTAACAGATTAATAAAATCTCCAAAAACAGGTATCCACACAAGAGAAACAGTTCATCTTACAATATATGTTGCTGCTGCTAAGTCGCTTCAGTCATGTCTGACTCTGTATGACCCCATAGACGGCAGCCCACCAGGCTCCCCCGTCCCTGGGATTCTCCAGGCAAGAACACTGGAGTGGGTTGCCATTTCCTTCTCCAATGCATGAAAGTGAAAAGTGAAAGTGAAGTCACTCAGTCATGTCCAACTCTTTGCGGCCCCATGGACTGTAGCCCACCAGGCTCCTCTGTCCATGGGATTTTCCAGGCAAGAGTGCTGGAGTGGGGTGCCATTGCCTTCTCCATATTAGGTTAGTCTAAATTTTAAAATTCTCTCATATTGTAGTTAGTCTTTGATGTAAAGGTTTGGAAAGGTTGGTATTATTTGCTTACACAGGTGGTCTCTTTGGGCCTCTGCACACCTTTGACTTGCAAATGGTTACTCAGTCTGTGTTATTTGAGTTGATGACATAATCACAATAATTTTATTGTTTATGTGGAGTACAGTAAAAATATAAAATGCCGAGTAGCAAACATTAACTGATTGTGCTTCTTTTGTCTGTTTCTGAAGGGAAGTGAACAATGCTTTCTTTTTATAAAATAAGAACTTGTAACACCACAAACAGGCAGACACACACACACATATGCCCACACACCTCTACATTCCTCATTCCTCAATACAAAAGGAGCACCAAAGCGACAGAGTGCTGTATCTATGTTTTGTTTTCCTTAGCTAAATAAGTTTTGGGTTCAGTTAAATCAATATACTAAAGGATAATTTAATGAAAAGAAGACACAAATTACGTTTTCTTGTTTCTCGAAATAAATTAATTCACAGGGTGCTTTATCTTGTTTAGAAGTTGTCTTAACCCAGGAGATATCACTGAATAATCATTAATGCAGAAAAATAAACTTGGCACAGTGCAGATATACATTTAAATAGCATTGATAAATCAAATTTAAACATCGATACTTGTTAGCATTCCTTTAAATGTGCTCTCCTTCCAGCTAATGAAAACCAGGGAGAAATTCAGAATGCCCCACCATTATTGATTGCCGAGAGTTCTAATTTCCCTCCTGAGATTGCACACTGGCCTAAAACTTTCACATTCATATTTTACAACTAAAGAAAGTAATAATTATAAGTTAATGATATCAATGCTATTGAAATGCAATAACAACTGTTTCACTGAAAGAAAAACAAATCTGCTTTAGCAAAGCTCTCGATCAACATCTTGATTCCACAAATCCATTTGCACATGGCAAAAACTGACTTTGCATTATTGGAATTGTTCACCTGATTTTTTGAGTTCATCTCACTAGCTTTGCTCACCAGTGGTGGGAATATTAATGGATTCTTCCTGAAGTCATAATGAGAAATTAGGCAGTTGCTGGTTTAAATAATAAATAAAGAGGCTAATTTTATATCATGTCCTTAGGCAATTGTCCAAAAAACGAGTCAGTAATGGGTACGTGTGTGTGAGTGTGCGTGTGTGTCTGTGATTGTAAGATAAGAGGCAGCCAGTTTCGACATGACAGTGCAAACAACCCCTAGCCCCCGTGAGCATCACAGGTCAGCGCCTGCTGCCTCCTTCCTCTGGCAGCTCTTGCATGGGAGATGGTGAGCAGTTCTCCAGTGTTTCCAGGTCTTCACATGGGCATCCTAAGTGGACATTCGGAAGAGTCAAAACACTGTTTTCAAATGTAACATTCATCAGCTGTCTTATATCTTCAGACACAAAGTTCCTTTAAGCATTTTCAGTCTACAAAAACATTCAGCCTTATTTAGCCTCAAATCCAGTTTTTAAAGGATCCTCTAAAGTCGATATGAATATGTTAATTAGTTTTATCATCGTAATCACATAAGTGCTTATAAATATCTGCAGGATCCGCATGTAAGCATACATATTTTAACATTATCGAAAGCCTTCTGAAATTGTTGAGTTCTTCAAATTGATTAGTTTCCAAAGAACTCTGGATTACAGAAAGAAAAAAAATACAATCTGCCAGACTTCAACATTCTCCAAACTGTATTCACTGAGTTATTAGTAATAGTTAATGTAGTTAATGTGACACTAATACTTCTAGTAAAATGACACATTGTGTATTATTGTAGTACTGAAGTTGATAAGTGTTTTATTTGATAGCATTTTTTCTGAGTATCACAAATTCTCTACGCCTATTTTAAAATAATTTAGATTTGTTTGGATGCATCCATCATTCTAAGTTTATCTTTTTAACAACTTTCCTCATTGAAATAATCACTGCCTTTTAAAATTAAAATATATATGAAAAATCATCCTAGAAAAACTCTTCTGTTTTTAAGCAATGAAAATCAAGATAAGAAAACCAACTCATGCATTCTACTTACACTTTAAAGCATTATGACGGCCATAACACATGTTTATATTTTAAAGAACCATAGCATATCAATTAGCAAACATGCTTATGAAAATGTCCATTTCAAGGAACATTCTTACCATGTACATGGACTTGTAAATCCCAAGATGCTGACAACATGATATGCCAGCTGCAGACAGAGAAACTGATGAAAATGCAGTAATTTTGAATTTTAATATAATATAAACCATGTCAGCAACATTTTTGAAGAGCAGCTGCCAAGATTTCAGTCCAACTGAATGGATAATGTTATTTTTATATTCTGTTCTCTTCTGGCAAATTAGACTCTTTTCCCTTTTTTTTCCCTTATGATTAGCTTCGACTTATCAACAACAACATAACTTCTGACTGAATATCATGCTATAAATTATCACCCTGTTTAAAATGAAAGACTAATTATAGTGATGAAAAATAAAGAGACCACACATTGCCAAGGAGAAAAATTCCAACAAAATAATATTATTGTTATTTGAAATTTGATATGTACTATTGCAAGGATAAGTCACATTTAAAAATCTGTTTTCTGTTCAAATTTAAATTGCAATACATGGCATCTTGCTTACTAACTCAATTTCTTGTAAATCCATGTGAAAAAGAAACTTGACAGACTGTTTTGTATTGAGTCAGATTTCCTTAGTGTTAAGCTAGTCTCCTGGGAATGTATAAAAATGCAAAATAAATGGACTCTGGCACCACAGATCTTGCCGATATGATTGCCACAGCTATCAGAATATCAGGATGCAGCGTGGCTCAGGAACTCACAGGACGATCTGGACGTCAATTGCTCAGCACCCTCCCCGCACCCACGTGCAGAGCAGACAAGCTCTGCTGGATGGTGATTATTTATAAAGACTTCATTTATCCTAACCCCCTTTTCCCACTTTCTACGGTGTTGTCAAAATGATCTTCCAGAACATAGACAAGTGCAATGTATCTGTTTAAAGCTATTCTATTAATACAACCTTCCAAGAATTTGGAAGAAAAGACACAGTTCCTTAGTTCTTCATATTATGATCCCTGCCTACTTTTCATCAGCTTCCCAGGTGGCTCAGGGGGTAAAGAATCCACCTTACAATGCAGGAGACACAAGAGATGTAGATTCAATTCCTGGGTCAGGAAGATCCCCTGGAAGAGGGCACAGCAACCCACTCCAGTTCTTACCTGGAGAATCCCATGGACAAGCGGAGCCTAACGAGCTACATACAGTCTACAGAGTCGTGAAGAGTCAGAGGCGACTGAAGCGACTGCGCACGCGCACACTGCCTTTCATCTCATTTCTTGGTACATGCCCTGGAATTATCCATGAGTTGTGCTCTCACCCTAAGGAACACTTTTTAATTTCTAAAGTTTAGTCTTTCTCCTGCACCCCTCCTTCCTTGTACAAATCTCTCAATCCTTCTGTATTGTAAATTTATTCAAATGTCAGATTTTTTTTTTTTTTTTTTTTGATGCCTCAACCTCCCCACAAACAATCTGTGAGCATCGGGCCAGGAGACCAGGGGCACCAGTGTGATAAGGCTAGTCCCTAACACAAGTTCCCCTCTTGCCCTCTCCGTGATATTCACGCACACCAGTGACATTTCCCCGTGCCTTCGGCTTGTGTCCTCTGCCCTGCTCTCCAGTAAAGGCCCCTGCCCACGGCTACCCATCTGCTCGATTGATCCCACTCCCTTAGCGCTCCCACATTATGGCTCTTTGCATGATATGCCATGTCTCTTTCTTCTTCTAAGACCTGAAGAAGATTGTGATAAATCCTTTACTTCCATCTGCTCCTCTAAGTGTAATGTCTGTGGTCTTGTTGGAGTGTTTCTTGAAAACCCCACAAGAAGGACTTACTCTCCCATTTACAGTGCACCTTCCCTTGACTTCCTAGGCATCCTTTACTTCAGTAAGCCTCCCTGAATCCCATGCTGGACCTATTCTTGTTCTATAGAATCCCACTACTTTCTCTAACTATTAGAACACTTTTTACATTCTGTTGTTTTACTGATTCCTAAATAGTTTTGTGGGTTAGAACGTTAAGTCAGGAGTTTAAAATGTCTTTACCATTTACCAGACATATAGCTTGGAAAAATGATTTAAACTCTTTATTTTACAGTTTCCTTATCAGAAAAAAAAAATGAAGTTAATACATACTTCCTGCTTGACAGTTATTTGGAGCAAAGATTGAGATAAGCCCATACCAACTGACTTACTAAGTCATCCTATAATTTGGGGTCAAACTATGGCCTATTTCAATGCAAATTGCACAACTACCAGAGAGTGTTTTTGTCTTTAAAAAATTAGATTGTTTCAAGAGATTACTTTTCTAGAAATTTGTATGAGCTGGCAAAAGGATATATTTATATGTGATAGACAGACATATACACACATGCAAACAACTGAACAAAAAGACAAAGCTAAGAAGGAGTTCACATAATAACTAATATATAAGCAACATGACCTCAAGCAAGTTATTCTACTTTACAGACTTTAATATTCTAGCCTGAGGGACCTCCCTGGTGGTCAGGGGCTAAGACTGCTTGCTCCCAATGCCAGGGGTCATGGTTTGATCCCTGGTTGGGGACCTAGATCCCACATGCTCCACTTAAGGGTTTGTAGGCTGCAGCTAAGACCTGGTACAGCCAAATAAATGAATACATAAAAATAAATATTAAAAAAATATTCTAGCCTGAAAACTAATGGTCAGTCTAGTAATACTTTAGTTATGTGTCAACTCTGTCATGAGAGTTGTGAATTCAAGGGTGGGTCTTCCAATTACTGATCTGAAAAATGTTTTAAATTTCTTCCTATTTAATTTGCAATAAGTTGTGAAGGATAAAGATCACTGCTCTTTTTACTTTTGCCATGGAAACATTTGACTTAAAAGATAAGGCACTTTTTCCATCCTTAAGAAGAATATATTTGAGAAGAGTGGCAAATCTGTTAACGTTTCATCATGTGGAGAATAGCAATGCTTTTGGTCTGGAAATGGGCAGTTTCAAGAATGCATGGAATTGTGTACCTCAACAGCTTGTATTCTGGCAGTGTGTCTCTTCAGAAAATTGGTTTTGAATGGAATTCAAGACAACTGAGAGTAACAGATTGGCTGTGTGGAAGGACATTTATTGTGCCTGTAGCACTGAGTAAGGACAATCACAAAGAGCCTTGTATGATGTTTGAGTACTAACTGCTCTTAAAGAGACCCAGACTCCTCTCTGTGTACGCATATTATGCCTTAAGGAATACATCATTCCAAATTGCATTTTAAAATGCAACGAGAGCTTCTGCTGATAGATATTTTTTTCCTTTGGTGCCTCTAGTTTCTAATTTCACTCTGATGTTCACTCCTCACATATCAATCATTTACAGTCAACAACTTGAACAGGTCTGGCCTTGAATCCCCTTCAACCTGTGGGGTTGTGTCTGTACCTATTCCAAATTCAAATCCAGCCTTTTAATTGCTGGATTTGGTATTGGAGGTTTTTAAAACTGAAATATTTCCACTCAGCAGAATGAAGGAAGAGATATCACTGTACCTCTCTTTATTGTAGGATTGAAAGGTGATAGGCACTTCTCTTGTTTAGTTCATTGATCTGATCAAACCCTGATTTATTACAGTCAGATAGTATGGCATCAACTGCAAACAGCTGAGGAAATAAAACACATTGCCCACAAACAAAACAAAATGGAACTACAGTTTGATCACAAGATCATATTTTAATATGCAGTTTACATAATTTATGCATAGAAGTTAGGGTTAGGGATAGTTTCATATATTCAAATGGACCCTAAAACACGAAGTATTTTCTTTAGTAAAGATGCTGTGATCTGGGCCCTGACCACCTCTTCATCCCTATCTCTGCCCTCCTTTGCACTCTGTGGTGTTGTCACAATGAGCATTTAGAGTTCTCTGAAATTGCCATGTTTTTTAAGAGTCAATAAACATATTTTGTCCCTCTCTCTACTAAAATTTACACTCTCAGTTACTTTTTAGGCATATTCCTATTCAAACTCCAAAAACCAGTTTTGATGTTTCTTTATTGAAGTAGAGGTCTGCCTCCCAGTAAACTTGAGAATGAGTCATAATTTATTCCCATGATTCTACTTTACTTATTTATTCTTCTTTATTTATTTATTCCATGATTAATATTTTATTTATTTCCATGATTCATGTATAGCTTGGGGGAAAAGTATGAATGCAATTATAAGGTTTTAATGAATGAATAAATGGATGAATGAATGACATTGAATGAAAGACACTTAAGGACAGGAGGTGGAGAGTGCAGCAGGGAAGCATGGGGACAGGCTGATCTCTTGCACAGAAATGTGTGAAGACATGATTAAAATTGTGTGCAAGGGTGAAAGGCAGTGGGTGACAAGCTGGTATGAGTATTGGATGCAATGAAGTTGCATTCAGAATTAATGTACTAGGTTCTAGACAGTCAAAGAAGATTCTTGAGCAGATAAAAGAAATAGTAAAACATTATTTTTTGATGAATTTGCTTTTCTGATTGAATAAAGCCCTTGACCCTGCAAAGAAAATCAGACTTGTTAAGAAAATCTGAAATGGACAATAAGAAAATGATAGGGTGGATGTCGCATGACACTCACCTCCGTCCAGTTGCATATGATGGTGACTCTTGCTTTGAAGTGGTAATTTATAAAATGTTAAGCTTGAGACCTGGGTAAGTGAATGTCATCTGCAGGGCATAGAGGCTACGCTCTGAGACTCTGTCTCATTACGGCAAATAACATAGCAATGAAGGAAGCACAGAAACATTCAACTCCTGGAAGTCATAGTTCACAAGCAAAATGTCTCCATGTGTTTGTCACTGCACATTTGCATTTTATAAATCATTTTATTTTCCACTGTGCTTTAATAATCATTTTAGCTATTTACCTTTACCCATGCAAAATTCACAATTTGCATCTGCAAATATCTGCTCCTAGATACATCTGCCCACCTGCAGCATAATTAACTAACTGAAATTCTTTGACATTCTAAGATGTAAACAGTTTCTCAGCCTTGGTGTTGGTGAGTCTGTAAATATTAAAAGTTGATGCTTGATCTTTTCTTTCTTCCCTTCTTCCTCCTTCCTTCCCAATTTCATCCCTTCCTCCTTCCCTCTTTTTTTCCCTCTTTCTTTCTTCCTTTTCTTCCACATGAGAAACTTTTCTTGCCATCATTCGTCTTCAGAATTGGGAAGCTGATGAAATGCAGGAACTAAGGGAGATGAACGAGTTAACAGCACTAAAACAACTTTCCTGCAAAAGTCATGTCAAGATATTCAATTGCTTTAAGGCCATAAATTTGATTAGTAATTGTATTTGTTATACTGTAAGGCATTTGCTTATCTGGCAAAAAAAAAATATCCAAATGCCTGTATATTCTTGATTTGGCTGGGACCAACTTATTATTTTTTTTAAAATATACCATCTTTGGGGGAAAAGTACTACACAGTACTGCAGAGATATGTTATTATTCAGATCAGTTCAGTTCAGTCACTCAGTCATATTTGACACCTGCAACACCATGGACTGCAGCATGACAGGCTTCCCTGTCCATCACCAATTCCTGGAGCTTGCTCAAAACATGTCCATCAAGTCTGTGATGCCATCCAACCATCTCATCCTCTGTCGTGCCCTTCTCCTTTTGACTTCAGTCTTTCCCAGCATCAGAGTGTTTACCAATGAGTCAGTTCTTTGCCAGTGAGTCAGTTTGCCAATGAGTCAATACTTAGTACTTTGGTTAGGTGGCCAAAGTATTAGAGCTTCAGCTTCAGCATCAGTCCTTCCAATGAATATTCAGGACTGATTTCCTTTAGGACTGACTGTTTGGACCTCCTTGTAGTCCAAGGGACTCTCAAGAGTCTTCTCCAACTCCACAGTTCTTTGGCACTCAGCTTTCTTTATGGTCCAACTCTCAGAGTCAGACATGACTGAAGTGACTTAGCAGCAGCAGCAGCTCACATCTGTATATGACTACTGGAAATCATAGCTTTGACTAGATGGATATTTTCTGACAAATAATATCTCTGTTTTTTAATATGCTGTCTAGGTTGGTCATAGCTTTTCTTCCAAGGAACAAATGCCTTTTAATTTCATGGCTGCAGTGATTTTGGAGCCCAAGAAAATAAATTTAGGTTGGTCAAAAAGTTCATTGAGGTTTTTCCAGAACATCGTATAAAAAACCTGAACAACATTTTTTGCCAACCCAGTATTTTTACCCCAACCTAGTGAATTTCCTGACAGAACATTCTCAGCAAGTAACTATTAAGTGAACGAATGAGGAGATCTCATCAGTTGCACAAAATAACTCTTTGAGACTGGTAGAAACTTGAATCTTCTATTAGTAAGGAAATGGATTTTAACAAGTTGCCTCTGTTTCCAGCATGCAATTCTTTGGCGGCTCAGTGGTAAAGAATCTGCCTGCCGGTGCAGTAGATGCTAGTTTGATCTCTGGGTCTGGAAGGTCCCCTGGAGAAGAGAATGGCAACCCACTCCAGTGTTCTTACTGGGAAAATCCCATGGACAGAGGAGCCTAGTGGGCTGCAGCCCATGGGGTCACAAAAGAGTCAGACACAACTAAACAACAACCTACCAGAACTTGAACCATGGTATTTTTCTCTGCATGAAAGCCTCACTAAAACTACACTATTGCTGCTGCTGCTGCTAAGTCGCTTCAGTCATGTCTGACTCTGTGCGACCCCATAGACGGCAGCCCACCAGGATCCCCCGTCCCTGGGATTCTCCAGGTAAGAACACTGGAGTAGGATGCCATTTCCTTCTCCAATGCATGAAAGTGAAAAGTGAAAGTGAAGTCGCTCAGTCATGTCTGACTCTTAGCAACCCCATGGACTGCAGCCTACCAGACTTCTCCGTCCATAGGATTTTCCAGGCAAGAGTACTGGAGTGGGGTGCCATTGCCTTCTCCAAAAGTACACTATGCTGTATGGTTAATATAAGATACCACCACCAACCCACTAATGAAGACTAACTATATTTATACAACTCATCAGGTAAAATGGAAAAAGGAGAAAACAAAGTAATACTCTGGTGGCTCAAGATTGCAAGTATCCATCTCATTTAGGTGTAAAATAGGCTGCTTCACCTCATGCTGTCGTGTTGAGATGAGATCAGCAGGAGATGTGTCCCCTTAGCTCTGACATGCCATGGCAGATGTTCACCTGAGTGTGCTCCAGGTGAGAACCTTCACCACCTGCAGCCTGAGTAAGAAGCAGGGCATCCAGCTGAGAATTACAGCTGCCTTTTGTGTCTGAGGGGCTTGTTGCCTACATATCAATTCAGAATCAGATACACTAAACAGAAACCGATGTCTAAGAAGTAACTCTCGAGATCAAAGAATCATTTTGGAATTAATGGGATTCTATAATCCACAGCCTGTTACTCAGAAGCGATGTTTGTAGTTACTGTGCTCTTTGAAGTAGATATACCACACAAAAGACATTATCTGTGTTTCTAGGATCATGATGATATTGTAGGAAAGGAATAGGATGCCAAACCTGTAGACCTGAATCCTAGAGTTGATTACTTATGCCATCAACAGTCCTGTGGGTTTAGTCATATCTTAACATCTCTGAGTCATGTGTCCATATCTATAGACTGAGGAGAGCAAACAAGATTATTTCTACTCATTCTGTTACTAAGATACTCTGATTCCAATTTAAGTCTTAACTAATTATTTACTGTGTCTTAACAAGGACTTGGCACTTCCTGCAAGAGAGAAAAGATGCTGGACACAGAAACAGTGCTAATTATATGTTTTAGACTGGAAATAAACTGAATGAGCTTTTTAACACGATTAATAAGGGATTATAGAGATGTCACTACTGTAAATGTCCCATTTTCTTCCTTGCCCCCACACCATAGACACCACATGTGCGCACGCACAAACACACACACACACACACACACTCACTCACTCATCATGACTCAATCTGAACTAAAAGAAGAATAAGCTTTAAAAGCTACAACAGTTAGAAAATCATTAAATTGTCTTATATTCTAGTGTAAACAATTAAGTATTCATTGTACAACCTGGAGGAACACAAACAGAATCAAAACACAGTTACTACCCCTAAATTGCTTCCAGAGCAGAAAGATGAATTAAAATAAAATGCAGTGCTGATGGATAAGAAGATATGCCATAAGGGTGTTGAAAACATGTCATTTTTAGAATCAGTTTTGTCATGTGATAATATCAAAACAGAGGAGTACCATTGCCTAGCCAGTTATAATTGTCCTTTTGTAGTTAGCTGGTATTCAGTGGGTTCTAATTTACTTGTAAATTAGTCAATGTGGTCATATTTGCCAGAATAAAAAAACAGAGCAAATCAGAGAATTTTAGTTCCTTGTGCAGCATATAAGTGAGTGAGCCAAATTTCAAATCGTATGCCTATAACCACACCACACACAGTCTCAGACCCAGCTGCACCAATAGTTAACAATTTCACAGAGCATAAAAAACATGCCATTTGCTGAAGTCTTCTAACAGAAGACTAGCATGACCTAGACTGTTGTTGCTTTAGAGAATGTGCTGCCATCAAAGTAATTAAGCAGACAGTCCAGCTCATGTAGCCAACCGCCCTGGAGTGCTCCTCCTATCGTGCTTGTAATAAAATCAGAATCACTTAACTAACTCCAACATGCTTGGACACTTAAATAGAGAAAATATAATTAGCCAACCTTCCTAAAAGCCTATTAGATGAAAGATTTGAGAGTGTGGACCTTTTGTAGTGTCTTCAGTGTATTGTCTTCAATTTTTTTCTAATTTACCAACTGGTGAATTTTAGAGAGGAAAAAGTGAAAATGTTAATGAACCCAGCCAACACTGGACTTCTAGAATGTTGCACACACAGAAATTAGATGAGGTGGTATTAAGCTCAAACACTTTCTGAAACATAATCCATTGAATATGCATGAGTTTTGCAGGGGGTGGGGGATACGGTTTTGTTAGACACAATATTCCTTGAAAATTTGCCTATTTATGGTTTTAGCAAGCCAAAAAAAAACTTAACCATTTTGTTTAGGTATAAGGGTGAGTCTGCTATTAAAAAAATTAAAAGAGTTTAAAAGACTTTATCCAAGTACAAGTTATCTGGTTCTTTGAACTGCATAATGATTCACACATCTTTAAAGGAAAAATGTGATTTCCAGATTAAAACTGAGTCATTGTCTACTTGTCTGAAATTATAGTAAAGGGAATTTGGAAGAAAAAAATGGAAGATTCAGAGATAAAGTTATAGTCAGATTGAATATTATAGGGCAAATTGATATTCAGATTGATAATTCTATTCCTCTGTATTTTTGAAACTGAATATAGGCATCACATCTTTTTTCTCAAGACTTCCAATAGACTGTTTTCAGTACTATACTGTAAAAATAATAGCACTGTACTGTAAAAATAGTACTCTATTGTAAAAATAATAGTATTCTCACCACTAATAATTGTTTCTGAATTTATTGAGCATTTACTATGTGTTAGGCAATGTGCTTTCATTACATGAGCACATTAAATATTATCAGTAACATTTCAAGTGGATATTCCAATTTTATAGCTTTTTAGCTTTGAAAGATTAAATTTTCTATCATATTACTGCCAGTAAATGGTGATGCCAGCAAGTGAGATTATTTCTTACCTATTCAAAACGCCATGCTGGTATCACGGCCTTGTTATTAGATTTAGTTTGGTGTTTTCCTGCTGGAATGAATTGATTTGGTGTTGCCTCTACCATCAGGGAAAACTCAACTTGCTTTTCTGATTTAATAAATCACCTTGTACAAGAAAGAATGAGTGAGATTGAGAGCCACCCAAGTCACCAACACGCCTCAGGCCTTCTGCAAACTCCTTAGGGCTCTGAGATAACTACTTCCATAGTCCAACAAATTTGTCAAATGGTAAAGGTGAACACTGCTATTTAAACTACAATCCTCCTACCCTTTGTAAAAATTGTAGCTGATTTATAATATCGTGTTAGATTCAGATGAACAGCATAGTGATTCAGATTTTTTCTTTTAATATATTCCATTATTGGTTATTACAAATTATTGAAGGTAACTCTCTGTACCATACAGTAAGCCCTTGTTACTTATCTATTTTGTGTGTAGTAGTTTGTATTGGGGCTTCCTTGGTGGTTTAGATGGTAAAGAATCTGCCTGCATTGCAGGAGACCCGCATTTGATCCCAAGATCAGGAAGACCCTCTGTATAAGGAAATGGCTACCCACTCCAGTATTTTTTTTTCCCCCCTACTCCAGTATTCTTGCCTGGAGAATTCCATGGATAGAGGATTTTTAATTTGTGAATCTCACACTCCTAATTTGTCCCTCCCCGATCTTTGATAACTTTAAGTTTTTTTCTATGTCTATTTTGTGTATAAATTCACATGTGTTGTTTTTTAGATTCTACATGTAATTGATATTATGTAGTATTTGTCTTTGTCTGACTTACTTCACTAAGTATGTTATTCTCTAGGTCAATCCATGTTCTGCTGCTGCTGCTAAGTCGCTTCATTCGTGTCTGACTCTGTGCGACCCCATAGACGGCACCCCACCAGGCTCCCCCGTCCCTGGGATTCTCCAGGCAAGAACACTGGAGTGGGTTGCCATTTCCTTCTCCAATGCATGAAAGTGAAAAGTGAAACTGAAGTCGCCCAGTCATGTCTGACTCTTAGCGACCCCAGGACTGAAGCCCACCAGGCTCCTCCAGCCATGGGATTTTCCAGGCAAGAGTACTGGAGTGGGGTGCCAGTGCCATATTCTGCAAATAGCAATATTTCATTCTTTTTTGTGGCCAATATTCCATGGACAGTCCCATTGTTTTTTAAAGGGTACATCAACATCAGAGAAACCTAAGTTCAGATTCTGACTCTAATGACTTACTACTAGTTGGACCTTGAACAAGTTACTTAACCTCCATAAACCTCACATGCAAATTATAATATTGACTCTGTATTCATTTGAGGAATACTAAGGCAGTTTTTGAGACTTCCCTGGTGGCTCAGATGGTAAAATCATCTGTTTACAATGCGGGAGACCTGGGTTTGATCCCTGGGTTGGGAAGACCCACTGGAGAAGGAAATGGCAACCCACTCCAGTACTCTTGCCTGGAAAATCCCATGGACAGAGGAGCCTGGCAGGCTACAGTCCAGGGGGTCGCAAAGAGTCGGACACGACTAAGCAACTTCACTTCAAGGCAGTTTTTGAAGCTACTCTTAATTATTCTGCTTCTTAATTTTTAACATTTAATCAAAATATATTATTAGTAAGAGAAAAAAATTTAATTATTAGTGAAAGAAGAGGTGGGGATGGCTGATAACATTCATAGGTAATATTCAGAGTCAATGTTTTTATTTTCTTCTGTTGTCTCAATATTATATCAAACCTTTAGTAAAGGTTTGCTACTTACAATAATTTGCATTAATATTGCCTTGGAACATAGAAGAAGATAGTCTGTTTTCTTTTGTTGGAGAGGCAGGCAGAAAGTTGATAGTAGCCACTAGGAAGTGAGCCAATGATTTTGGTAATATCAGAAGATACTTGACAGAAATATCAGACAGAAAATATGCTGTCCATATTAAGAGAGTCTTAGAAATCTTAATTATCAGGTAGACTTACAATAGTAAATGGCACAGAGTTATGAGCCATTTTAATTGAATGTTAAAGCCAATGAGGATTCCAGAGAGCTGAAATACTCAGAGAGCTTTGAACAGGCTGTCCATTCAATAGGCATCTGGGTTAAAAAGCTGTCCATGCACAAACATATTAGACGTCTACAGTCAATACAGCTGAGACTCTGCCTAACGTGAATATAAAAGCACAGATTCTTTCCAGATCACGGACTTAAATAGTGGGAAAGAAAAAAGAGAGGTTGGAGCAATCAAGGATTGACTTCATAATTTTGCCCAAAGTTTGCTCATCCTGTTTTTCTCAATAATGTTTGACCGTTTGCATTTTCTTTTCTCTCCAGTCTTTAAATGGGGCAATAGTTCTTGATTATTTAATTTTCTGAGAAATGGCAAAGGGACATAATGACCTAGAAACCCACAGTGGGGCTAGGTAGGGGGTTAGATCCTTTTTGATAAGGCAAAGATAATTATAGAAGCTTAATAATTTGTTCAGGTTGCAAATGTGGGGGATGCTCTTTGCTGACCTTGCTATTTTATTTTGGATTTGTGAATAATGAATAATTTGGTTTAGGTCATTCAAAGAGTTTAAATGTCTCATCCAAGACTTTGACCCTGTCATTTTTAAGTGCATGATTAGATAGAATAATCATTGCTAAGGCCAATGGGTGCTTTCCTTAAATTAAAAGGTTTTCAGAATATGTTCAAACTCAATAATATTTCCATAATTGTTTTGTGAAAAATATTTTAAGGAATTATTACTTTAATAACTGTTGAGGATCAAATTAAAATGTGTATTCTTATGCAAAATGAATGCTGTGTTCTTATAAATTGTCTTATAAATGTCATTTTTAATGGAGTCTTCTGTTGAAAAAAATGTGGTCATGATTGCATAAGCACTCTAGTTGCAAAGGTATTATATTTATCCATATGTGTTTCATGTCATTTGGACTAATGTGTTTCCTTATTAATTTTTTTATTAGTCATTCAATCCATTATTATAGAAAGGATTTGAAATGAGTCACAATTTAAAAGAAAAAGTAAAATCAGGCCTTTGAGATAATGATAGAAGAGTAAAAATGTTCAGTTGGTGATTCAGAAATAGGGCAATAATTATACCAGAAACCTTTTGTTTTCTTTTTTTCTTATTTTCTATTTTTCTATTGAAATATAGCCAATTAACAAGGTTGTGATAGTTTCAGGTGGACAGCAGAGCAACTCAGCCATGCATATACATGTATCCTTTCTCCTCCAATTCCCTCCCATTCAGGCTACCATATAACATTAAGCAGAGTTCCCTGCGCTATATAGTAAGACCTTGTTGGTTATCATTTTAAATACAGCAGTGTGTACATATCGATCCCAAACTCCCTACAGAAACCCTTTCTAAAGATGGTTTGCTGCTGCTACTGCTGCTAGGTCACTTCAATCTTGTCCGACTTTGTGCGACCCCAGAGACGGCAGCCCACCAGGCTCCCCCGTCCCTGGGATGCTCCAGGCAAGAACACTGGAGAGGGTTGCCATTTCCTTTGGCAATGCATGAAAGTGAAAAGTGAAAGTGAAGTTGCTTAATCATGTCTGACTCTTAGCGACCCCATGGACTGGAGCCTACCAGGCTCCTCCATCCATAGGATTTTCCAGGCAAGAGTACTGGAGTGGGATGCCATTGCCTTCTCCCAAAGATGGTTTACAGCTAAGAAATTAGCAAGCACAAAATTTACATCAGCCAAGGAAAAAAGAGAAATATGATGAGTATTGCATTTCTATATTGTATTCAAATAGAAAAAAGAGAGAGAGAGAGAAAGAGAGATCTTTCCATGTTCTGAGCTCTAAGAGTTTTTATGACATACATTCTTATGAGGCTTATAGCAGTTGATGTTGACATCCCACCCAGGTCCTCTTCATACGTTTGGCATGTCCATCACAGAACTCCTTACAGCTGCATCTTTCTCTGGAGGATTTCCACTGACTGATGAAGGAACCACGAAGTCCAGAGAGGCCTGGGAGGTGTTATGCTAACTTCTTCCTGAGGTCATTTGTGAAAAAGAATGAACTGATATAATATCTAACAGCCTCTTAATAGGCAATCTTATAGAACCCTTCACACTCCACAGTGCCTTTTGGAACAGCTAAGGCTAACCTTTTACTGAAACCACATGTTTACCTACCTTCTTTCCCTTGTCCAATACTATTTCCCTTAATTTCGCCACAGGATTCTCTTGTGACTATTCCTTCAACAAATCATTTGCCAAAGAAATCTCTTATGAGAAGGCAAAACATATTTTACAAAATAGGAGCAAATCATTTTGCCAAGCTGAGAGTACCATAGGTAGCTATTTCTTGACCCTTCATTTAATAAAACCTGAGGGAATATTAATTCACATTTTTTAAAGGTTTGATGTAAAATGTCCTCGATCTTTTTAAAATTTTTATTTTAGTACAGTAGATTTACAATGTTGTGTTAGTTTCTGGTGCACAGCAAAGTAAATCTGTTATATATATACATATATTCATTCTTTTCATAGATTACTTTCCCATAGAGACCATTATAGAATATTGAGTAGAGTTATCTATTGCTATACAGTAGGTCCTTGTTAGTTATCTATTAAATATATAGTAGTGTGTGTCAATCTCATTCTCCCAGTTGATCCCCTTACACCCTGGCAAACGTAAGTTTGCTTTTTCCATCTGTAACTCTGTTTCTGTTTTGTAGACAAGTTCAGTTCAGTTCAGTTCAGTCGCTCAGTCATGTCTGACTCTTTGCGACCCCATGAATTCCAGTTCATTTGCACCCTTTTTTATATTCCACATACAAGCAATATCATCTGATATTTATCTGTCTCTCTCTGACTTACTTCACTCAATCTCTAGATTCATCCATGTTGCTGCAGATAGCATTATTTTGTTCTTTTTTATGTAACACCATTGACCTTGTTTCTAATTCTCCCTTAGATTTTCTCTGCTTGTCTTTTTTTTTTATTATTGTGTGGCCCCCAGATGATGTTTTCTGACTTTGACCAAAGAGAAGTTTGATTAGTATTTGTCCAAGAAGCAGAGGCAATTTGAATACAGAGGTCCAATCAAAGTCAAAACAACTAGAATAAGACAATTTGTCAGAGAGCTCAAGAAAAGCAGGGGTTTTGAAAAATAATATGTGCAAGGAGATCTCTAAACCTGTGTTTATCCTCAGAAATCCCCTCCATATGGCTCAGGATTTTCAGCAAATAAAATAATCTCTGTATGCCTCATTTTCTCCATCATTAAACCAGACAGTAATAACACTTATCTGCTTAGATTGTAGTAAAAATTAAAATATGTATAGAATCTCTCATAAGAGTAAGTGATAAAATGGCTGATTAATAGATACCGGTTCAATTATTTCCTTAAAAGCCACCTCTTTAAGTAAACATATGTGATATTAAAGAACATAGAGATAATTGCAAAAAATGTTTCAGAAATGGAAGAACCCATATGTGGAAGATGTGTCTTGGAAGAAGGAAAAATAAAATGCGTGTGTGTGTGTAATAAAGAGAGATACTTGGTCTAGAATGAATTGATAATAGTCCTTGATTATATTTCCATTTGAATTCAGAAATAATAGAAGCAACTAATCCAATAAGGTACATTTTATTTAGTAAAAACATTTTACACAAAGAGTGATAGTATTAGAAGAAGAAGGAAAAGGGTTATGCTTTCTTCCAATAAAACAACACAAGGGACCCAGAAGTTGTATGGATCCCTAAAATACATGTTTACAGTCTAAAACTTAGCTGTTTTCCTATGTTAAACTTGGGTTTCCCTGGTAGCTCAGACAGTAAAACTCTGCCTGCAAAATAGGAGACCTCTGTTTGATCCCTGGGTCAGGAAGATCCTCTGGGGAAGGAAATGTCTACCCACTCCAGTATTCTTGTCTAGAGAATTCTGTGGACAAAAGAGCCTGGAGGACTACAGTCCGTGAGGTTACAAAGACTTAGACACAGCTGAGTGATAACACATTCAGTTCAGTTCAGTTCAGTCACTCAGTCATGTCCAACTCTTTGTGACCCCATGAACTGCAGCACGCCAGGCCTCCCTGTCCATCACCAACTCCCGGAGTTTACCCAAACTCATGTCCATTGAGTTGGCGATACCATCCAACCATCTCATCCTTTGCCGTCCCCTTCTCCTCTGCCCTCAATCTTTCCCAGCATCAGGGTCTTTTCAAATGAGTCAGCTCTTCACATTGGAGTTTCAGCTTCAACATCAGTCCTTTCACATTAGGTTAAAATTAAAACAATTGTCTTATGAGCTATTGTTAGTGAGGTTTTTGGTAGGGTGTTTGTTTATCAAATGAAATTTCTTATATCTACTTCTAAGTGGAAAGGTTAGAATGAAGGAATCTGAGTAGCCTGATACCAATGAGAAAGCCATTCATTGCCTGGCTTCAAATATAAACCACAGCAGTGATCCAGACAATTGTTGTGGGTTAAAAGCACTTCATAGTCTCACCAATGGCTTATCAAGAGCTCAGAAAGAATTCTGAACACTTCCCAACATTTCCTGAAGTGTGTCTCATGAGGTGCTTTTTAAAAATAGGACTCCATGATGAAATGCTTGGGAATATAGAATGATATTTATTTGTAGACTTTTCAATGCATTTTAAAATGCATGTTAGCATATTTGAGGCTTTGAAAAAAACTCTGTGTTAAAAATAAGTTGTGGGGCTTTCCTCATGGCTCAGTGGTAAAGAATTCACCTGACAACGCAGGAGACACGGTTTGATCCCTGATCCTAGAAGATCCCATGTGCCTCAAAGCAACTAAGCCCATATGCCACAACTATTGAAACTGTTTTCTAGAGCTCTCAGTTCAGTTAAGTCCAGTTGCTCAGTCATGTCCAAATCTTTGTGACCCCATGGACTGCAGCACGCCAGGCTTCCCTGTCCATCACCAACTCCCAGAGCTTGCTCAAACTCATGTCCATCAAGTCCGTGATGCCATCCAACCATCTCATCTTCTGTCAACCCCTTCTCCTCCTGTTTTCAAATTTTCCCAGCATCAGGGTCTTTCTAGAGCTCTGGAACCATGCAAATACTAAGCCCACATGCTGCAGCTACAGAAGCCCATGCACCCTAGAGTAAGAAGCGAAGCCACCACAATGAAAAGCCCATTCATTGCAATATAGCCCCTACTCACTGCAACTAGAGAAAGCTGTGCAGAAACAAAGACCCAGCACAGCCAAACAGATAGATTAGTACATAAAATTATTTTTTTAATACTATAAAAATAAGTTGTAATTAGAAGATTTAGGGTTACTTTGTAGCCTGAGATAAAAGTTATGAATTGCCATCAATCAGAATGGTAGTGACAGTAGATAAACTTCTTCCTTATGCACCCAAGATTTCTGAGCATTTACCAGTTTCCAACAGTAAGAATTCGACCAGACTCATTTTAGTCTCGATATAAAAAGCAGGAGCATGGGTGTTGAAGGGAGGCTTCTTGGAAAGTTGAGCTTGAAGGCAAAAAAATGGGTACATCCCAGGCTCCCACAGCAGCCATAATATTTGTTAAAAGTGTGCAGATACTGTTACAAAGGCTGGCAGTTTTATTTCCTGTGCCATGCTACGCTTAGTTGCTCAGTCATGTCCGACTCTGTGACCGCATGGACGGTAGCCCCCCGAGGCTGTTCTGTCAATAAGATTCTCCAGGCAAGCCCTCCTCCAGGGGATCCCGTCTCTCTCTATTGTTAGGTATGGTTATAAATATGGGTTGTTGTTGCTTTGTTAGTCCCTCAATTGTCTCCCACTTTTTGCTACCCTAAGGACTATAGCCTTTCAGGCTCCTCTGTCCGTGAAATTCTCCAGTTAAGAATGCTGGGTTGGGTTGCCATTTCCATCTTCAGGGGATATTTCTGACTGAAAGATCAAACCCAGGTCTGCTGAATTGCAAGCAGATTCTTTACCATCTGAGCCACCAGGGAAGTTCTCTATTTCTAAAAGTTTGTTAGCTTCCTTGACATCAAGAGAATCGATCAGGCTTCATGTCCTCTGTCCTCACAATTACACTTCTAGAGATTCTTGTTACATTGAACTACTGCTGGCGAGGACTGAAACGCTCACCATGGATCTGGGGGCTCAGAACGCCAGTGGCACTTGAGCATCTCTGGTGGAACAAATAGGGCTGCCTGGTCAAGTGGTGAGGGTAAGACTCTCTAGTGGAAATTACGGTCTACAATCTCTGAAGACCTGAGCATGTCTATGAGGCTATTGCTAAAGAACAGGCTAGAGGTGTGATAGAGGGGAGTGTGTCTTTGCTTGCCATAGTGGATACCTTTCCAGGGTAACAGAAGAGAAATGTTACCCTCACCCAAAAGGGCTTCATGCACAAAAGGCTGAACTGTAGGCATTCTAGCTCTTCACACTCAGCCTTTGGAGTTCATATGTAAAGTCACTTAGAGTTCCAGCCAGCTCAGAGAGAACCACTTCACGCCTCATTCCTGAATCAACTCCCTCACAGACCCCAAAGGTCCCCTCCTCATTGCCACACATTTCTTGCTCCCTGATGACCAGCTTCTACAAGGGTAGAATCATCCTTTTGTTGTGTTCTTTGTTTATCACTTAAAATTGTTTTTGACAATTTAGTCTTAGGTGAAGCTGACTAAATAAATTTATATTGAAATATCTAAGAAAAGCATTCAACTTTTTATTTGCAAAAACAGGAAGTCTATTTCAAGGTTATTTTCTGTCCTTACTCATCTGTGAAGTCTCGACAACTCTTCTAGCTAAGAGAGATTTAAAAAAAATAGTTTAGTGTATCTTTTCTTAGGACCCCCACATTAGAGTTTAATTATATGTAAACTAGGATTTTCCAAACTTATTTTGTTCCTTTTAATATCCCCTCAAACTGGGGTTCCACAGAGCATAATCTTTTAAGTGCTTGACTGCAAAGTGCATTATTTGGCTTTTGCATCTCATAAAAGTATGTAAAGTAGAAAAATGAGAGGAGATAACTAAACTTTCCCATGCCTCATTTCCTCCATCTCCTAAATTGAATTAATATAATCTGTCATATTTCTTTCTGTCTGTGACCTTGGAGAGTTTCCAGTAGAAAAGACCTGTAAATAGTTTTTTTCTATTTTATATATTCAGTTACTCTTTCACATAGGCAAATGAGGTAAAGAAATGTTATACTTTATCTGTAAAGCTTTCATTTAGGTCTTATTAAATCATGAATGATTGTTCAGACAGCTTTCTATAGCATGATTTTGTCAGGGAAACTGAGGCAGAGTTGTTTGTATGCTTATAGTCACCAGAGAACGAATTGATACAAGAAATATCATCTCCAGAGACTATTGGTAAACTCCAAGTATCACTGTAATTTGAAGTGTGTCCAAAAAATGAAAACAAAAATGATGCCAAACTGATTTGTCAAAGAAATCTTTAAAAAAAATCCTGTTGCTTATCTGGTTTTATGTCCTTTAAGTAGCAGAAATATGACCAACAAATTACTTTATCCAGATTAATCATACCTTGTTGAAACTGAATCTTGAAATCACTCTCCACTTACTTCAAGACTGAAACCTCACATTACAGGTCTCTCTCTTGCTTGAGAAAAAATAAATCTATTTCTCTCTAAGTTACTAGAGATTTGTAACTCAGTGTTCCTGAGTTCTGTCTCCTTAGTGACTCATGCAAGCTCTGCTCAGAAGCCCAGCAGTAACACATGTGTCAGAGAGAAAGGATGAGTAGGCTGAGCTGAGAGAACTATCCAGGCTATAGTTCTGACTTCTCAAGTTTTTGGAATATGCAGGCAATCCAATTCACAATCTTTAATATGGCATCATTAGATTTCTCTCTCCCTAGGCCTCTATCTAAATGCTTGTTCAGTCTGAGGAGAACCGTGGAAAATCTGAGTAGGGTCAGTTGTCTAATTTAGGTCTTTGGAAGCAAAAGGATTCCAAGACTTTTTTTGGGTTTTAAAAAGATCATTTTTTGTTAGCTAGTAAAAATTAAACAACAATTTGAGATCCTTGTAAAGAAACTTGTATTCAGGTCAGAGCTTGGAAGGCAGAGGGACAGATGAAGTTGCCTGAATTGTGATGAGTAAATCAAGGCAAATACAGCTACACAGAGAAAGAAGAGATGATCCAGGATATTAGCAGCTTATTTTGCAAACACTCCTTTCAACTAGAAACATTACACCTCATAATTAAGACATGGATCTAAACTAATGGTTGTCCAGTCTTCATTAGAAACAATTAATGTCATGGGTGAGTGTAAGTTTATAGTACTTATAATTATTTGGAATTTAAGCAATGAGATATTGATTCTTGTCTTCATTAGGAGTCATTTTTGAACTTGCCATCATTGCAATACACACAATCATTTAAACAGTGTTTGTGAATTAAGGAGCTATTTATTTCTTTCCATATTAAATTTTTTGACTTAATTTTTTAATTCTCTGTAAGATGTATCATTGATAAGGAATATCTTATCATTGTTATTTGTTGTTGATTAAAGATATTTGAGTGATTAAAATTGTATTACCCTCAAAGTGTTTACTTTTTATTTTTCTGGCTATTGTTTTTCTTGGTTTGTTTGTATTAAGTAACACAAGTTAGTCTATGTAATGAGGAGGACAGATCCTTCTATGTAATGATTGTCTTATATGTAGCTCACAGATCATGTATTCTAATTGATAAAATTCCTAGGACAATATCCTTGACTTTCATGTTCCTGGACCACTTACATAATTGCCAATTTCTCCTTGTGATATAACTGTGAGGTCTTATAATTCTCTAGTATTTAAGACATGATGCTAAAGACCTTTATTTCTCAACATCTCCAAGCTGAAATTCTTATTGTCATCTATAATTCATCCTTTTCAATTGCAACACAGACAGGGAAGGCTGCATGTCAACAGATTTGACTCTGGCTTAAACCATGCCACTGTGATGCCGTTTCTGGTGTGAAAAGACAGATCCTTGAATACCTGCTTGCTTCTAATGATTACTTTCCCGTTTATTCCCCAACAGCACATTGATTAAATCTAACATAACACCTCCTGACCGAGCTTGCTTTATTCCAGCCCATCCTCAGCTTCTTTGAACTGGAGTCAGAATTTGGACGTATGTTTGGCATTACAGGCTTCTGGAGAGCTCTATCTCTTCTTTCACAGTTTCTTTGATTGAGATTTTATGAATCTACTTAGATCTTAGCCTACACAGACAGGTTTTATTATAAAGGGTTTGAGCTAGTAAAATAGGTATTCCCAAGTCCCTGGACATCTTCAAAAACAATTGCTAAAGGAACAACTCAGAAGAGAGAAGTTGAGTTGTTTGAATGTCACAGTAAACCAAACTACTACTGTGATAAACGGGGATTGCTAAATATGAAAACAGTTTTAGCAGACATCTAACTGCCCATATACTTAATATTTCTTCTTTCTCTCTTGGAAGCAGTGTTCTATTATAGTTTAATAAAACTGTCCCCTTCTGTACTCCATTTTTGAGAACTTAAAGACTATGGCTTAATCTTGGAATAATTATCTAGATTTATTTTTCAACAAGTGGAATCCTGGCTCCATGAATAGAATAGAGGGATGTTTACTTATATTTTTTATGACTGTTTGCCCTCATAAAAGAATCATGGCCTTTGTCTACTGAGTTTTTAAGGACCTCCCCAGTCATGGTTCTAACCTAACCTCCTCACCAAAATATACCTGTATTTAATAAAAGCTTTTTATACACTATTTTGCAATGTGCATAAATAAATGTTCTTTGGCCATATCTCTCTAATAGAATGGCAAAATGTTTGAGGGCAAAGACTTTTGGAGTCACATTTTTATAGTTTTCTACAACATTATATACATAGTAAGCTCTCATCACATTGTTATCCAAATGAATTTAAGGGGAAATTCTTTTTCTTTAGATTTTCAAATTAGATTTTCAATTGTCACCTAAACTATACTTCCTACTGGAAAACATTGCATTTTTCTCTTCTGTTTCAGAAAACAATTAGTCATTAAGAATATCAAACTCCCAAGGGCAGGAAAAAATTATGTAAACCTCACTGCATGTGGTCTGCAATAGGATTTTCTAACTGGGGAGACTAATCAAGCACATTGAATGTTCTAAATGTATTTTCTATTAACGGGGACTGCTCTAAGGCCTACTGCTCACACCCTTGTCTTTAGACTCGTTAATTAACTAGCAGTTGTACAAAATTCATTCTGAGGAAATAAGTTAACTCAAGATAATCCAGAAATGAATTGTCTATTAGGATTATAGCCTTGAATTCTCACCACATGTACACATTGAAAATAATAGTAGAACTGCAAGGCAAGTATTTTGTAAAATAAAAGGGAGGATATATGACTGAGAGTATGTTTTTATGGTGCTGACTTCATCTACACAGATTTTACCTTCTTGATTTAATTCAATTCTTGGCTCAATCAAATGCTTCAAGTTGTTTACTTAAGTAGATGATTAAGTCATTTAAATGTAGGAACCAACTAGGCAATATGAATTTGAGTAAGTAATTCCAAAGAAAATGCTAACTATGCCTGAAATTGCCTTTACATTTTTTTGTGTGCAATATTTCTTTTCAGTCCTTATCTTGTTTCCATCTCTTTTGCCATCATAGATTCATAATTGAATCTGCTAGTGAATATATATTCTCATATAGACTTACACATGGAAACCAATTCTTGTGTCAAATCTGATTACAACAGAATATTCAGCAATAGCCTTTCCTTTACCATCTGGAAGAACTGGAGATTAAGACCACTGTCATTGACAGAACTGAGGGACATTGTCTGGGGTGAGTCCTGCTGCTACTTCTGCTGCTAAGTTGCTTCAGTCATGTCCGACTCTGTGCGACCCCATAGACGGCAGCCCACCAGGCTCCCCCGTCTCTGGGATTCTCCGGGCAAGAACACTGGAGTGGGTTGCCATTTCCTTCTCCGATGCATGAAAGTGAAAAGTGAAAGTGAAGTCGCTCAGTCGTGTCTGACTCTCCGCGACCCCATGGACTGCAGCCCACCAGGCTTCTTCGTCCATGGGATTTTCCAGGCAACAGTACTGGAGTCGGGTGCCATTGCCTTCTGAGATGAGTCCTACTGCTTGTATAACCCTCAAATCACAATATCCCTTTGTTTCCTTCCTCTGTCTCATGTGTTATTATACCTTCCTCTGTCTCATGTGTTATTATAATCTGTATGTTTCTGATCCTGGGACCATACCTTAAACCAAAGATCTCTTATCTAAGACTTTGATGGCTGGGATTCTGGTAGCTCCTATTAGAGTTCAATAAGACTGCAATATGTGTTTGTTGGGGGGCAAGTTGTAGTCATTTGTGTGTGTTTGTGTGGGTGAAGAAACCAGAGATTGAATCAGATTCCCCCATGTTCAGTCATTCCTGGAGTCCTACTGTATAAGAATTTAAAACTTATATCATGGAAGTTCTTGTTGACATTTTCAAATGATACTTGGTGATAATGTAGATGCTCAATGATATATATACACACACATATATATATATAAAAACTTTGCAAAGCTGCCAACTGTATAGCTGCCATTAGTAGGTTACCACCTTATAATTTGCATATTATATATCCATGAGAATAAATGTGTCAGCTAATCTTGAAATCATCCTGTTTCCTTTCCTTGGATCACAATTTCCAATACGAGGTGCTTTTAAAACCTTACTGTTCAAGATAATGAAAAATAAAGTCACAACAGCACATATATATGCAATACCAGATGGGACACACTTTCCAATATGGTGCTTTCTTTTCATTCTTTGTCCTCACACTGGCATTTAACTTTCCTAGACACAGAGGTGTGAAGCACCATCACCATGTGCTAGCTGCCTGAGAAAAGTGTGAACTGCTTTTGCATACATTAACTCATTTTCAAGAGACTATACAAAGCATTATGCTAGGTGTTTTTGCTTGCATTGTCTCATTTATCTGGAAACCACAAAACACTTCTGTATTCAAGAGTTCCCTAATTGTAGAAAAATCTTGTTGCCAGGTCCTTATCCATTTGTTTTACATATGTCTGTATCACTCAAAATCCCCTCTTAAGACCAGGAAATGCTACTTTGGAAGGATGGAGAGTGCCAAATGGGAGTTGAAATGACAGAAGGATATGAAGTGAAAGAGTCTGAGATAGAAGAGTCAGAAAACTTGCAAATAGAAAGGGGCATAGAGGTGAGTGTTTTTGGCAGTAGGAGCTATTTTTCTTTTCACTTAATTCATTTCCAAATGTAGTTAGCAAATGAGACTGATGCACTTAACAGCATAAAATGCTTAATTCATATGAAGAATTCAAGACAGTTTATTCTTCACTAGTTCTCATCTAATCACGGAGAAAAGAGTATCAAAATTATCTAAGGAAATAATATATTCCATATGAATATCAGTGTAAATCCTGATTTGCTAGGTAGATGGACAAGTAGATAACAGATAAAGCTTTCCTGGTGCCTCAGACAGTAAAGAATCCACCTGCAATGCTGGAGACCTGGGTTTGATCCCTGGGTTGGGAAGATCCCCTGGAGGAGATCATGGCAACCCACACCAGTATTCTTGCCTGGAGAATCCCCATGGACAGAGGAACTTGACGGGCTACATATGGTCCATGAAACTGCAAAGAGTCAGACATGACTGAGTGACTAAACACAGCACAGGAAGTTATAGAGGCATATAATTTTTTTAATTCAAACAATTTTTAAAGTTTATCATAGGAACTTTATTTTTTGGGCTCCAAAATCACTGCAGATGGTGACTGCAGCCATGAAATTAAAAGACGCTTACTCCTTGGAAGAAAAGTTATGACCAATCTAGACAGCATATTACAAAGCAGAGACGTTACTTTGCCGACTAAGGTCCGTCTAGTCAAGGCTATGGTTTTTCCTGTGGTCATGTATGGATGTGAGAGTTGGACTGTGAAGAAGGCTGAGCCCCAAAGAATTGATGCTTTTGAACTGTGGTGTTGGAGAAGACTCTTGAGAGTCCCTTGGACTGCAAGGAGATCCAACCAGTCCATTCTGAAGGAGATCAACCCTGGGATTTCTTTGGAAGGAATGATGCTAAAGCTGAAACTCCAGTACTTTGGCCACCTCATGTGAAGAGTTGACTCATTGGAAAAGACTCTGATGCTGGGAGGGATTGGGGGCAGGAGGAGAAGGGGACAACCGAGGATGAGATGGCTGGATGGCATCACGGACTCAATGGACGTTGAGTCTGAGTGAACTCCGGGAGTTGGTGATGGACAGGGAGGCCTGGCGTGCTGCGATTCATGGGGTCGCAAAGAGTCGGACAAGACTGCGCGACTGAACTGAACTGAACTGAACTGATCATAGGAACATTTCAATAGCAGTTTTTTAAATTAATTTTATAGGAGCATAGTTGTGTTATAATGTTGTGCTATTGTTGTTGTTCAGTCACTAAGCTGTGTCCAACTCTTTGCAACTCCATGGACTGGAGTGTGACAGACTTCCCTGTCCTTCACTATCTCCCTGTTTGCTCAAACTCATGTCCATTGAGTCAGTGATGCCATCCAATCATCTCATCCTCTGTCGTCCCCTTCTCCTCCCGCCCTCGATCTTTTCCAGCATCAAGATCTTTTCTAATGAGTCAGCTCTTTGCATCAGGTAGCCAAAGTATTGGAGCTTCAGCTTCAACACCAGTCCTTCCAGTGAATATTCAGGGTTACTTCCTTTGACTGGTCCCTTGCAGTTCAAGGAACTCTCAAAAGTCTTCTCCAACACCACAGTTTGAAAGCATCAGTTCTTCTTGGAGCTCAGCTGTCTTTATGGTCCAACTCTCATATCTGTACATGACAACTGGAAAAACCATAGCTTTGACTACACAGACCTTTGTCAGCAAAGTGATGTCTCTACTTTTTAATATGCTGTCTAGGCTTGTTATAGCTTTTCTTCCAAGAAACAAATGTCTTTTAATTTCATGGCCATGTTAGATTTTCTTTATTTTGAAGAGAGATAATGTTCTTTTTTTTTTTTTGACTCAAATTCTTCAATGATTCTCAAGTGAAAGATGATACTATTTAAAATTCAAAATCAGGTCTACAAAATCCTTCATACTCTCCTTCCTAAATTTTATCTCCTGATCCTATTCTAACTTCCAGATCTCATCTCAAACATTTGTATCTACCAGTGTTGAATTCACTTCTATATAATTGAACATATTAGCTCTACTTCGTAACTGTACTTTTCAGTAGTACTCCCTATGCCTAAAAATATTTTCTCCTTCTGGTCCAATTATCCCCCACTTATCCTCCAAAACTCAGTTCAAATACTACTTTCACTTTGAATCTACCTGATGCTTTCCGAAAGACTGAGGCTCTTCCTCTCTGCCCCTCTTGTGCAATATGTCTTTTTAAACCAATACCTGATGCACAGTGGCTTTAATATATGCAATCTGCCTTACCACTAAAGATTAATTCTGGATCATGAACACGGACTTCTTATCTTTGCACCCCCAGTATCTGCTGTTGTCCTTGCCATATTATGTATGCTTCATGATTTTCTTTGCTGTCTAAACAAATGAAGAATAGATGGATAGATGGATTGACAGATGGATCATGACTTTAAATGTATAAAGCAAGCAAGTCTTTCTAACAAGAGTTTTGTAGAATGTGAAATTACTGCACTTGCTAGCAAGAATAGAAGGATCTGTGGATCTGTGATTTAAGTCAGTGAAAGTCACTCAGTCATGTCTGGTTCTCTGCGGCCCCATGGACTGTAGCCTGCCAGGCTCCTCTGTCCATGGAATTCTCCAGGCCAAAATACTGCAGTGGGTAGCCATTCCCTTCTCCAGAGAATCTTCCTAACTCAGGGATCAAACCCAAGTCTCCCGAATTGCAGGCAGATTCTTTTACCGTCTGAGCCACCAGGTGTAGTTATAAGATTTCAAAACCTGATCACATTTTAAAAATCATAGTTTTCAACAGTGAGAGAGAGAAGAAAATACAAAAAAAAGTATTTTCTGTGTCATATCAATCCCTTATAATAACATTTAATGCTGGATAATTCTTTCAACCTGGAAATGTAAGCTATTGGGCATTTTAATTTTAAATCGTTTTAAACTGTTAGTGATTTTTTTTTCTAAAACTGAATTAATAGCATATATCCTCACTAAAAGTATTTTTAAAACAGTGTCTAGACAACATATTAAAAAGCAGAGACATTACTTTGCCAACAAAGGTCCGTCTAATCAAAGCTATGGTTTTTCAAGTATTCATGTATGGATGTGAGAGTTGGACTATAAAGAAAGCTGAACACTGAAGACTTGATGCTTTTGAACTGCGGTCTTGGAGAAGACTCTTGAGAGTCCTGTGGACTACACGGAGATCAAACTAGTCCATCCTAGAGGAAAGCAGTCCTGAATATTCACTGGAAGGACTGATGTGAAGCTGAAACTCCAATACTTTGGCCACCTGATGCGAAGAACTGACTGATTTTAAAAGACCCTGACCGCTGGGAAAGACTGAAGGCAGGACGAGAAGGTGATGACAGAGGATAAGATGGTTGGATGGCATCACAAACTCGATGAACATGAGTTTGAGCAAGCTCTGGGAGTTGGTGATGGACAGGGAAACCTGGCGTGCTGCAGTCCATGGGGGTCACAAAGAGTTGGACACAATTGAGTGACTTAACTGAACTGAACTGTCCTAGGAAGAGTTAAATCACATAGGACTCTTTTCTTGGAACTGGTAATCTGTCCTAAAATGTAATTAGTTCTGAAAATTATGAGAGGAATGTTCATTTCAAATAATGGTAATAGACACTGTAATCAAGGCTTACTTTTTTTTCTCTGCATTTATTTCTCTCAAAAAATTGTTTTATTGCCTCTTTGGGGAAAAGAAGAAGGTGCTCATTTTCCCTATGATTCTTAATTAATTTGCCTTGAAAAACCTTTTTATAAAAAAAAAAGTTCTAGCTGTTTGCAATAATTACGCACAGAAAACTGAGGCGAAGGTCATTCTCCAACATCTGGAAATGGAAACAGAGATTCTTGCTAATTAGGATAACTTATAGATGAAGCAAAACCTATTCTGTAAGCAGGTATTTAATAGCATTGTGGGTTCAGGGGAGGAGTGAGAGGAAAAATATAAAACAGGGTGTTAACAGCATGAGACAAAATGGGGAAAGAGATTCTAAATCTGAATTGTTTTCAAAAAAGGTGATCTTCAGACCACGATTGTGGACAAAGCAGAGGATGATTTTGAAAATGCTATCTTTCCAAGTGACTCTTCCCTCCAAGAGAAATGAGCTAAATCTGTAGTGATGATAATGCGCATTCAGGAGGATTTTGGTCTGCTGCAGACAGTTATGCTGATAGGTGGAGCATCAGTCAAGACTTTTTGAGAAGATTCAAGGAAAAGTTAACCCACCATTTCTTTGTCAGTCGGTGCTTTTGTTCAAAGCCCGGGCAAGCCCAGATCCCCAGTCACTAACAGAGAAGTTTGTCACTCCTGGGGTGCACTCTGCCTCAAGCCCAGCAGCTGTTGTTTAGTGATAGATCAGTGAAGCAAAACATTATGCAGTGATGAAAAATAGAGCTTGCATCGCTGTTCGCATTCTTACCCCTTTGTTCTACATTCTCTGGGATTCATTCATTCTCTATAATCACTTGTTACTGAGGGGCAACTGTCTTTCAGGCAGTGATGATGGAGTCACCTTTGAAACAAGTGCAAATGAGGAGAAATCATTTTTCAATATACCCTCTTAGAATTGCGTTAGATAAACCGGTGCTTACTCAGAGAGCCTGCCCGGAATGTAGATTATACTCATCAATAAAAAATGAGAAATTTTGACTTCTTTCCTTTTTTTTTAATCAATAAGAAGTTAACTGGTTTATATTCTGGAATTTCTAATAAAATTTTATTAGGAGATGAGGGATCTGAAATAAGATATAAATATGTGAAGTTTTAAGGGATTTTGTGTGATATCCTGATATATTTTATCACACCTTATTTAGTTTGCTTCACTTTATTTTGGGAGGAAAAGTCCTGGTTAAATCTCATGCACTCCATTGAAAATAGAAGTTTTGACTGCAGTCTTTTAATTCTCTAAGATAAATTGTTTGCAATTTTAATAGGACTATTTCCCTTATGCTCCTGCAACTCCCTCTAAAGTCAGTGACTTTGGTACAGACTTTCAGATCTCAATATAAGTAATTTCCATCTCAGCCTTGGAATGACGATCAATATTTTGTGATTTCTTCCACATAATTTAATCCATTAGATTTATTGGCAATGCCAATGCCAAGCATCAAACCTTTAATGAAAATGAAGATTAATATTTGACCAAGTAACCTCAAATCAACAAATGTCTGAAGCATTTGCGTTGCCTGCACTGAACATTGATTTCTCTCTCCTGAAAAAAGTCTTGTACAGTGCAGAACACTTACCTGACTCATATTCCTTTCCACATAAGTAGGAGGAAAGTGTTTGAAACAGGCACCAGGGAACAGGACCTCTTTGGATTTCAGCTATGCCTTTGCTAACAATGCAACCCTAGGTTAAAAGGACATTGTACATTTCACATGTATAACCTATTTTTCTCCAAAAACATCTCTTTGAATTTATTACAGCATTCTTTATTTTTTAAATATACTTCATGTGTTGCTTTGTGTGTGTATGACTATGTATATGTATTCACCAATTTTTATGTACAATTTGATGAGTTTTGACAAATGCATATAGTGGTATCATCACTACAACAACCATGAGCATAGAGATTACTTCTATCCCCCAAAATGTCTCATACTGCCCCTTTTGCGAATGTCCTCATCTTTCCCACCATCCACTGGAGTCTGACAAATACTGACCTTCTTTAGATCATGTAGTTTTACCCTCTTTAAAATTTCATATAAATGGAACCAAGCAGCACGCAGCATTTGTTTCTGCTTTTTCTCATCCACTTATTATGAATGCCTTTGAGATCCATCCATGTAATTGCAATTCTCAATATTTTTTTGTATTTATTGTCAAATAGTATTCCTTTGCATGGATGTACTACGATATTTTTATTCCTTAAGCAGGTTACAAAATTGTGAGTTGTATTCCAGTTTTAGCTGTTATGAAGAAAGCCACTGTGAATATTTGAATATAAGTCTTCGTAAGTTTATATAATGTCTTGGGTAACTACCTAGGTGTGAAATTACTGTGTTCTATGATGAATGAATGTTTAAATTTGTAATGAGCACTCAAGCTACATTCCAAATTTGCTGTACTGGCGTTTATTCCTACCAGCAGTGTATGAGAGGCTTGGTTGCCTTACAGTCTTGCCAAAACGTGATATTTTAAGTCCTCCAATAGGTATATAGTACTATCTCATTGTAATATATATTTGGATTTCAAGAGTGACTAATGATACTTTTCCACTTTTAATGGGTTCATTTGCCCTTTGGTATGTATTTTAATGAAATGTCTTTTCAGAACTTTTTAGCTTTTTTTTTTTAACAAACAAATTAGATATTATACTGTTATTGAATTATAAGAGTTCTTGTGATTCTGGATACAAATTTTTTATCAGATATATGTTCTGCATCAGATATAGTTTCTTTATTTATGTTTCGCATTTTCATTTTTCTGTTGTTCATTGTTCAGTCATTAAGTCGAGTCCAACTCTTTGAGACCCGATGGACTGTAGCACACCAGGCTTCCATGTCCTTCACCATTTCCCAGAGTTTGCCCAGACTCACTTTCACTGAGTCAGTGATGTCATCCAGCCATCTAATCCTCTGTCCCCCTCCTTCTCCTCTCATCCTCAATCTTTCCCTGCATCAGGTCTTTTCCAATGAGTCAGCTCTTTGCAGTATCTTTTGAAGAGCTTAACTTTCAAATTTGTTAAAGGTTAACCTATTACTTTTTTATTCTTCAAGATTTATTTTTTAAGTTTTTTTTCTAACCCAAGATCACTTACATTTTCTCCTATATGTTTTATTTTTAGATTTTATTGTTTTCATACTAACTATTAGGTTTAAGATTCACTCAGATATTTGTCACATAGAAGAGGAAAGGGTTGAAGTTCAGTTTTCACATATTGATATCTAAATGTTATAGCATCATTATTGAAACAATGATCCTTCCCACTGAATTGTCTTTGTACCTATGTTGAAAGTCAATTAGCAATAAAAGTGTGGGTCTATTTTTGAACTCTATTCTGTTACAACATCTATCTGTCTATCCTGTTGCTAATGCCATGTTACAAACTACTAATGCTAATAACATACTATAACATTAACTGCCTTAACTTTGTAGTACATCATGAAACCAGGTAAAGTCCTAAAATATTAAAATTAGCCTGTTTAGTTCTATATAAAAATTTGGAGGGAGAAGTGATTATGATGCAGTAACCTAGATAGCATATTCAAAAGCAGAGACATTACTTTGCCAACAAAGGTCCATCAAGTCAAGGCTATGGTTTTTCCAGTAGTCATGTATGGATCTGAGAGTTGGACTGTGAAGGAGGCTGAGCGCTGAAGACTTATGCTTTTGAACTGTGATCTTGGAGAAGACTCTTGAGAGTCCTGTGGACTACACGGAAATCAAACTAGTCCATCCTAGAGGACATCAGTCCTGGGATTTCTTTGGAAGGAATGATGCTAAAGCTGAAACTCAAGTACTTTGGCCACCTCATGTGAAGAGTTGACTCATTGGAGAAGACCCTGATGTTGGGAGGGACTGGGGGCAGGAGGAGAGGGGGACAATAGAGGATGAAATGGCTGGATGGCATCACTGACTCTATGGGCATGAATCTGAGTGAACTCCAGGAGTTGGTGATGGACAGGGAAGCCTGGCGTGCTGCAATTCATGGGGTCACAGAGAGTTGGACATGACTAAACAACTGAACTGAACTGAAACTATAGCTGAATTTTGGGGAAAAAGACATCTTAATATATTAAAACTTCCAGTCATGAATCGTCTGAGTAATTTAGGTGTAGCTTTAATTTTCTCATGAATATTTTGTAATTTTCAGGTTGCAAGTCTTCTATATTTTTTCCTAAAGTTTACCTTAAAATTTTATTAATTTTAAGTCATTGCAAATGGTTTTGTTTTAATTTTCATTTGCTCACTGGTAGTATTAATATATTGATATATTATTTTTGTAATCTTCATGCAACCTTACTAAACTCACTCATAAAGTCTAGTAGAATTTTTAGGATTCCTTAGTACATTCTTTAGGATTTTCTACATAGTAAACATATCATTTGTGAATTATGACAGTTTTAATATTTGATTTCAAAAATTCATGTTTTCTATTTCTTTTTCTTATTTTGTGCTTATTGGGACAGTCAGTACAAGGTTGAATAGAAGTGATGAGAAGGGGTGCCTCTGTGTTCCTGATCATGGGTGGAAAGAGTCAAGTTTTCCATCATAAGATGATCTTAGCTGTAGATTTTTCATCAATCTCCTTAATCAAGTTGAAGAATTTCTCTTTTATTCTCTTTTTTAATTATGTCAAAAGAATTTTTGAATCTATTGTGATAGTCATTTTTAGCATATGAATAAGTGAATTTCATTGATTTTGAATACTAATCAACTTGTCTCTCCTAGGATAAAACTCACTGGTTCATAATTCATTTTTTTTTTTATATATTACTGAATTTGGTTTCCTTGTATTTTGCTAAGGAATTTTTCCCTTATATTTATAACAGTGTTGGTCTGAAATTTTCCTGAAATGACTGGCTAATTTTAACATCAGAGTGACACTGACGTTATAAAACGGTAGAGAAACATACCTTCTTCTTCTATATTTTGAGAGAGTTTGTACAGAATTGTTACTAATATTTCTCATATATGTAGTAGGTTTTGCCAATGAAGCCACCTGGGCTACACATTTTATTTGTACGAAAGTTGTGAATAAGAATTTAATTTACTTAACAGATACTGGGTTATTTGGTTATTTCCTCTTGAGTTAGTTTTGGTAGTTTGTGTCTTTTAAGAAATTTTCCATCTCATCTAAATTGTTACATTTATTAGCATGGTCTTATTCATAGTATTCCTTTGTTATCCTTCTCATGCCTGTGGAACGTATGGTCATGTATTTGCTTTTATCCCTGATACTGTTAATTTCTGTCTTCCCTCTCATTGTATTGTGGTTCAGAATATGGCCCCTCTTGGTGAATGTTCTATGTGCAACTGGAAAGAGTGTGTATTTTTCTTTTTTGAGACTGTACGTTTTTAAACATCAGTTAAGTCAATTTGACTGATGGAGTTGATTAACTCTGAGATTCTTACTGATTTTCTAGCTATTTCTTTTACCAACTATTGAGAGAGGAACGTTGAGATCTCTGCTTAAAGTTTTGGGTTTGTCTGACTCTCTCCCATTCTTTCACATTTTGCTTCCTGTATTTTGAAACTCTGTTATAACTTACTTATGCATGTATGTATTTATTTTAATTTTTGGCCAAATTCTGGAGCATGTGAAATCTTAGTTCTGTGAACAGTGATTGAACCTGCACCCTCTGAATTGGAAAGCAGTGTCTCAAACACTGAACTGTTGGGCGGTCCTAAAATTCTATTATTAGATCATGCATATTTAGCTTTGTCCTGTTCTCTTGATAAAGTTTTTTTTAATCATTATGAAATATCATTCTTTATCTGTAGTAATATCTCTTTTTTGAAATATACTTTGTCTAATATTAATACACTCTCACTTTTTCTCTTGTTCATACTTGTATGGTATATTTTTTCATACTTTTTATTTATTTGTGTTTTAAAGTGGTTTACAGTAGATGTTTTGCAGACATTGTATGGCTTTGTCTTGCTTTTTCAAAGTCAGGTCTGATCATCTCTGTTAATTTAATTTAATGGCAACAGTGGGCAACATTTCACTTGTTCCTTCCTGCAGAAACTATAATAAAAGATAAAAGCTCTTGCCCACAGTTTTCCTTTCCCTTTGCCACCTGACCCTGTAGCTTACTTGTGCCCCTCCCACCCTATTCCTCTTGGGAATGGAAAGGAAAAAAACTACCTTTCCAAAGGCAATTATCTACTTACTAGACCTTTAATTTTCTAGTAACACACTATAAAGTATGTATTGTTTTCATTTCCTAGTTTTTAAAGTGGGAGGGTAAATCTGGTTATTACTCCATCATCATAGGAAGAGGGAAAAGATAATACTGTTACTATGACTTTAGAGTTATAGAAATGCTGCTCAGAGAATCTGTCACCTTTCAAGGCCACACAATCAATAGCTATTTACCTATGTACTCAGTGCATTTGTTCAGTGTTCTTATTAAGAAATACTTAGCTGCCATAAGTTAGGCTGTGATTCTGTCTTGTATGGTCAAAGCTATGGTCTTTCCAGTAGTCAAGTATGGAAGTGTGAGCTGGACCATAGAAAAGGCTGAATACCACAGAACTGATGCTTTCAAATTGTGGTACTGGGCAAGACTCTTGAGAGCCTCTTGGACTGCCAGGAGATCAAACCAGTCGTTCCTGAAGGAAATCAACCCTGAATATTCATTGGAATGATTGATGCTTAAGCTGAAGCTTCAATACTTTGGCCACCTGATGCAAAGAGCTGACTCATTGGAAAAGATCCTGATGTGGGAAAGATGGAGGGCAGGAGGAGAAGGGAATGACAGAGGATGAGATGGTTGGATGGCATCACTGACTCAATGGACATGAGTTTGAGCAAGCTCTGGGAGATAGTGAAGGACAGGGAAGCCTGGTGCACTGTAGTCCATGGGGTTACAAAGAGTCAGACATGACTTAGCAGCTGACCACCACCTCTAATAACTATCTTATTTTCCAGAGACTGCTGTAACAAATAACCATAATGACTTCAAGCAACATACATTCATTCTCTGATAATTCTGAAGGCTAAATGTTGGAAGTTAATATCACTGGGCCACAAGTCAAGGTGTGGGCAAAACCACACCCTCCCTGGAGGCACTAACCAAACATTATTGTGAATTGGCACTAGTTTTCTTTCTTTCTTTCTTTCTTTCAGGTCTACAATAGCACCACAAATCCTGCCACTCAAAATGTCTCCACAAGGGGTTATCTATTTCAAGTTGTAAAGACTGTGTAGAGGAGAAAAAAGGAAACTTCTCTTAAGAGAAGTGTTACTTTCTACTGTAATATTGCCCTGTCAAGCATTTTACCCTGTGGCTACTTGAACTTTGAAAGGAACACCATACTTCAATTCTCTCCAAAACTCTAATCATTCTTTCTAGCCTCTTCCAGGGTCAGGTGGCTGCTGATATTCTGTGGCTTGTGGCTGCCATCATTGTATCTTTAAAGTTGGCATTTTTGATTATAGGGTTATTATTTAAAACAACTGGAGATTAATGCATCATCTGATCATGATGAATTCATGCTTGGTATTACTATATCCTGGGACTATGGCACAGTACCTGAATGGATAGTAAGAATACAAAATATGTTAAATAGGGATAATGCCAAATGATGATACACATATAAGGTGTGGTGTTCATTTCAAAGCAAACTGAAAACAAAGACAAAACCTGAATATCTCTGAATTTCTTCTACTGTGTGCAGATATGGGAGCTAGGCTTTAAGGAAACAAAACTAGACCAAAAAAAAAAAACAGTAATAGAGCCAAAGATTCTCTAGCATGGAATCCAATTGGTGGTAAACAGAGGGGCTAAATTCCTGAGTCTCCGATGAGAAACCAAGAATGAGAACCTGGGTAAACCAGATGCTGATACTTAAAAATCAGACAAAAGCCCGTATGATAAATGGTATATAGGAGCAGAAATCAGATGAAAAGCTAGCTGAAATGGAACCAGGTCAAAACAATTAAGGATGGGCACTGAAGAACAGTACAGAATTTAGTGACTGGTTATGTCTAGGTTGTCAGACTGGTAAATGCGGTTCTGTGGGGCTGGACTGACAAAGATATCAGCAGAAAGGCTGATGTAATAGATTAACAACCACCGCAAAAATCCATTTAGCTAGATTAGTCTTTGAAAGATTAGAATGATTAGAGTTTTGGAGAGAATTGAAGTATGGTGTTCCTTTCAAAGTTCAAGTAGCCACAGGGTAAAATGCTTGACAGGGCAATATTACAGTAGAAAGTAACACTTCTCTTAAGAGAAGTTTCCTTTTTTCTCCTCTACACAGTCTTTACAACTTGAAATAGATAACCCCTTGTGGAGACATTTTGAGTGGCAGGATTTGTGGTGCTATTGTAGACCTGAAAGAAAGAAAGAAAGAAAGAAAACTAGTGCCAATTCACAATAATGTTTGGTTAGTGCAAAATGGCCATGCAGGTTAGCAAAGAGTGGGAGATCAATAAGATACCCTGTCATTGCAAAAACTAAGATCTAGGGTAAATTTATTTTCTTCACCACATGGATTTCAAGTTCATTTCTCTGTAGAATGTGTTAAAAATATTCTGGTGCACTCACTTGCATTGTATGTACACTCTGAAAGGGAGAAACTTACCAAGAAAATGAATAGTTTCCAAATTTTGAAAAATGACTGGTTGTGAATGGGCTGTATTTCTAAAGATGAAAATGTCAAAAATTTTAATACTCAATTACTGAAATAACAGACCATATTTCATAATTTAAAAAACCTACTTCATTCCCAAGAAGCATTAAAAACTCATGGAAATATATATCAGATATACATTTGTGTGTACATAAGTATTTATGTACATGTGTATAGATAATACTTTACTTAGTTTTCCATGGTTAGATGACCTCAACTATGCTGAATTTGTTAATTTTCTTTTATAGATTATTAATTAAAGGAGAAAAAACATCACCATGCTAATTAGTATATGTGAACCTGGAGTTATTATAACATCTAAAAACTTCTATTGGGGTTATTTATATTTTCATTCACTCAGTTGAAACCCATTAACATTTTAAATACCACTTGAGGAGCTAAAAAGTTGATCAGGATAAAATAATGAATTTCCCCAGGCTTATCATCTTAGTGGAGTGTTCAGATATGCATTCAAAGCCTTTTCTGCAAAACAAAACACATGCTATAGGATTTCACAATTGATCCAGGGTGTGGTCACTTGTAGATTGAGTAAAACAAAATAGTTTACAATGCTGAGATCAGTTAGAACGGAGTCTTCAAAAACTGGCAGGATTTTTTTCCTGACATGATTCAAGGGGAACTGCACAATACCACTTAAACAGTGTGTGTGTGTGAAAGTGAAAGTGAAGTCACTCAGTCGTGTCTGACTCTTTGCGACCCCATGGACTGTAACCTACCAGACTCCTCTGTCCATGGGATTCCTTAGGCAAAAGTACTGGAGTAGGTTGCCATTTCCTCCTCCAGGGGATCCTCCCAACCCAGGGATCGAACCCAGGTCTCTCGCATTGGAGGCATATGCTTTAACCTCTGAGCCACCAGGGAAGCCCCGAATGTGTGTGTATAACCTGATATAATCATGGAAAAAAATATTCAAATCCAAACTGTAAGACATGCCACAGTTCAAGATACTTGAACTGGTCCAAGATACTTAAAATTGTTAATTCCATGAGGAAAACAAACAAAAATGATGGAGATGAGGTTGTTTAGTTTGTGTGATCCTTGATTGGATCCTGAATTAAGGGGAAAAAAAAACTTTTGCACTATTAAAGATATTTGAATATAAACTGAATATTAAATTATAATATTAAATCATGTTTAACTTGTCTGCTATAGTTTTGGTTCTGATTCTTCCAGATGAGAGCATGAGGCACCTTGTGTGTGAATAGTTTAAGGGTGATTTCAGGAAGAGAAGGGGAGTAGAGAAAGTGGGAGAGGAAATGGGGCAGCTTTCATGCAGCTGTTTACTGGAAGCATCTGGGTTACTATTCCTCTAGGCATTCTCTGATGTGCTGCGTAGCATGCACTCCAGAAATATAAGTGAAAGGCAAGGGGCTAGTAAATTTACCCACTGCCTCAAGACTTCAGTTTGTTGAGAGTAGCTTCCTGTGTGTATACGTCACCTGCAGTTTCCAAGTGCATTTGCTAATGTGAGTTTTTGAAGGAGAAAAGTACTAAGGTATATGGCAAGGTGCAAAAAATGGCAAACTTTCAATGTAAACAAGTATCTATCACAATAGTGACTGAAATAAAAAAAACAAGCCTGTTAAAAGGTATAATTATAATGTTGTGATAAGGTAAGATAATGCCCTTGTTTTTATGAAATACATACTGGATGTATTTAAGGGTAAAGTGTCAAAGTATCTATCACTCAATATCAAATGGATCTGTGCAGGAGGAAAGGAATGAAGGCAAAGAGTTAAAGCCAATGTAGTAAAATCCCTGACATTTTTTCTATCAACGTCAGTCTAAATTTGGAATGTTTTAGAATAAAAAATTTGATAAAAAAGAAAGAACTTTAATACATGAATTTGGAATAGGAAAGGGCATGCTTTGTTTAAGAAAGCCTGATACTAAAAAGAATGATAAGATAGGAACCTACAAAGTAGACAAACATAAATCTCAAGATGTGCAGTGTGTGAAAGTATCAGTCTGAAATTACAAGAGTATTTCAAATTAATTTTGTAATTGATGATAACTGTTGAAAAAGATGTTCCCTGATTCTGGGAACCATTGAAGGCAAGGGAGAAGGGTGCGGCAGAGGATGCGGTGGTTGATAGCGTATAGCATCACTGACTCAATGGACATGAATGCAAACAAACTCCAGGAGACAGTGGGGACAGAAGAGTCTGGCATGCTGCAGTCCATGCAGTCACAAAGAGTCGCACATGACTTAACAACTGAGCAAAAACAACAATTGGGAGTTGTAAAGGACCAAAAACAAAGTGTAGATATAATATGAGATGCTGTAGTGATGAAGGTCAGAGGTTCATTTGTAGTAATCCAAGTAGAGGCTACTGGAATATTAAAGAAGGGTAGAACTAAAGCCCTGAACTTTGGTTGTAATAGTCATTAAAACACTGAGATGAATGTTAATCACAAAATACTTTACAGGAAGAATTGATGTCTTCTATATAATTGGATTCCAAGATGGTAAAGGAAACGGAATCTTTAGTAACTAAGTAACACTTTAATCTTTGTCTCTCTGACCACCCCCTCCCCCGCATAGTTGATCAAATTTTGATAAATTAAAAAAGAGGGGCGCATACTTTGCATAACAAGGAAGAGCTTTACAGCTTCAACACAATTAGAAAAAGAATTTCTGTGAAGAGGAGAAAGTCAATGAGGTATTGAATTTTGTGATATTTTCAGGGGATGCTCATTCCTTTTAATTTATTTTCAGATTAGGGTTTTTTATACATTTTTTTGAAAGGGAAACTATGTGCAACAATAGGAAGATGGTATTTAAACAGTAGTTCAAGTGGACCAAGGGTTTTGGTAGTAATCTGTTAAGCAACTTATTGGTTAGGGTTGGAGAATTAATGAAATGCTAGACTCCAAAGATACAAGAGGCAAGCATTTTATTAATACTCACCCAGCAGAGGTTTCTGGATTGCAGGGGTGTCTCCCTGAGTGGAGCCTGAAGGAGTTAAACCAAGAACAGAGGCAAAATTATTCTTGTGGCTCAGAAGGAGAGAGGACAAGACAGACCAGGTTAAAGTTTGATTGGTTTATGTAAATCACAATTGTATGAGCAAATTGGTGGCAGATATGATATCTATCACAGTATACTATTAGGGTTTCTCATCAAATGAACCAATCAAAGAACTTGGGGGGGAAGGTGTAGAGAATCGGAATTACTTGGGAGAGTGGCCAGTGGAAGGGAATTTTGTAGGGTTTAAGGCACTTGTGTCAATGTTAATTCAAAGTGGAGTTTATTTAAAATTAAAGTGGAATCTTTCAGACCTTATAAATAGGTGGTTCGCCTCATTATAAATAGGAGTGAGCTTTCTACGATGGAAGCAAAATGTCAGTAGAGCAAATGTAGTAAAAGCAAAGGAGGTTAGGATGAAAATACAAGAATTCAATAGGAAAGAGAGAGCATCGAACACTGAAGATAATGCCAAATATACCAACATCTTTACCATATCCCTTATTATGTGTGATGGGCAGACTGCAGAAGAGCTTATGCTGACTGCAGCCCACCAGGCTCCTCTGTCCATGGGGATTCTCCAGGCAAGAATACTGGTTGCCATGCCCTCCTCCAGGGGATCTTCCCAACCCAGGGCTAAAACCCAGGTCTCCTGCATTGTAGCAGATTGTTTACCTTCTGAGTCACCAGGGGAGCCCCTATGTTAGTAAACCCATCCTTTATTTTAGAAGGGTTCACATAGTAGCCTGTCAGCTTCCTTTAAGTAGTTAAGCCAATGGGTTCTGGAGTCATTATATACATGAACCTTCAAGTCGTGAACTTTTAAAGATGCAAACTTGCCTTCTTCAGTGTCAGGCATGAACGAAATTGCAGCACGCCCTCCATCTCTTATTGCTGGCAATCCTTCAGCTCTACCATCTCTCACCTCCTCTCCTTCCTCCAGTCAGTAACACTCTTGTCTCTTCTAGTGCCAGACCCTGTATGCCAGCTGTTGTATTGTACTACTGTACTTTTCAAGGTACTGTACTATAAGATTAAAAATGTCTTCTTTATTTTTGCATTTGTTTGTTTTGTATGTATTGTTTGTGTGAAAGTATTATAAACCTGTTACAGAACAGTACTATCTAGCTAATTGTGTTAGCTGAGTACCTAGGCTGATTTTGTTGAACTTACAAACAAATTGGACTCAATGAAGGCACTCTTACTGTATTTGCGTTTGAATGCTGGATATTAACCTACTAGGTTTTGTAGTTTTAAGTCATATAACTCTATGAACCTGTGCTTACTAATCTGTAGAATGGGAAATAACAGCACCAAAATAGGGGGCAAAAATTTAATTTATTCCAAATAACAACCTATGAGGCAGATATGGTTGGTTGTGAAGGACATTTTACATATAAGAAACTCAGATATGAAGAGTTACTACATTTCCCAAGTTGCCAACTTTTAGTTAACAGAGCTGGGTTGTGAAACTATGTCTACCTTTTTTTCAAATTTCACTTATTAAATGAATATATGAAATATTTCCTCTTTTAAATAAAGACAGTATCAATTAGAAAAGGATTGCTAAAGAGAAGGAGCAAAGAAAAAAAAAGAGTCATGGATATCAAAGAAGATGGTATTCATTCATAGGCCACAGTGGGAAGGGAGAGCCAGGGACAAAGCAATGCAAATATAATAGTCACATTTCAATTTCTGTGCAGAAGAAGTTGAACTGGGTTTTTTTAGCCAGATGTCTTGAAATGTGAGAATAGGAACACATAACCCAATCTTTTCCTGCCCTTAATTTCTTGTCCACCAAACCCAATTCTTATCATAATTCTTCTTCTAAATAAGCTTGCTAATATAGAGCTGAATTGAGTTTTCTAGGTAATTATGTCAGAGCCTATATAAGACAGCAAGTATACACAGCAGAACTATACAAAATACATCTTCATGACCCAGATAATCATGATGGTGTGATTACTCACCTAGAGCCAGACATCATGGGAATCTGAGTCAAGTGGGCCTTAGGAAGCATCGCTATGAACAAAGCTAGTAGAAGTGATGGAATCCCTGTTGAGCAATTTCAAATCCTAAAAGATGATGCTGTGAAAATATTGCCCTCAATATGTCAACAAATTTGGAAAACTCAGCAGTGGCCACAGGACTGGAAAATGTCAGTTTTCATTGCAATCCCAAAGGAAGGCAATGCCAAAGAATGCTCAAACTACCACACAATTGCACTCATCTCACATGCAAACAAAGTAATTTCAAAATTTTCTAAGCCAGGCTTCATGAGCTTTCAACCATGAAAGTGAACCATGAACTTTCAAATGTTCAAGCTGGACTTAGAAATGGTAGAGGAACCAGAGATCAAATTGCCAACATCCATTGGATCATCAAAAAAGCAAGGGAGTTCCAGAAAAACATCTACTTCTGCTTTATTGATTGTGCCAAAACCTTTGACTGCATGGATCACAACAAACTGTGGAAAATTCTCAAAGAGATGGAAATACCAGACCCAGACCACCTGACCAATCTGTATGGGGGTCAAGAAGCAGTAGTTAGAACTGGACATGGAACAATAGACTGGTTCCAAATTGGGAAAGGAGTATGTCAAGGCTATATATTATCACTCTGCTTATTTAACTTATATGCAGAGTACATCATGAGAAACACTGGGCTGGATAAAGCACAAGCTGGAATCAAGATTGCCAGGAGAAATATCAGTAACCTCAGATATGCAGATGACACCACCTTTATGGTAGAAAGTGAAGAAGAACTAAAGAGCCTCTTGATGAAAGTGAAAGAGGGGAGTGAAAACATTCAGAAACCTAAAATCATGGCATCTGGTCCCATCACTTCATGTTAAACAGATGGAAAAGCAATAGAAACAGTGACATAATTTATTTTAGGGGCTCCAAAATCCTGCTGATGGTGACTGCAGCCATGAAATTAAGAGATTCTTCCTCCTTGAAAGAAAAGTTATGACCAACTTGCTGCTGCTGCTGCTAAGTAGCTTCAGTCATGTCTGACTCCGTGTGACCCCATAAATGGCAGCCTAGGCTCCCTGTCCCTGGGATTCTCCAAGCAAGAACACTGGAGTGGGTTCCCATTTCCTTCTCCAATGCATGAAAGTGAAAAGTGAAAGGGAAGTCGCGCAGTCGAGTCCAACTCTTAGCGACCCTGTGGACTACAGCCTACCAGGCTCCTCTGTCCATGGGATTTTCCAGGCAAGAGTACTGGAATGGGGTGCCATTGCCTTCTCTGATGACCAACCTAGACAGCATATAAAAAGCAGAGACATTACTTTGCCAACAAAGGTCCGTCTAGTCAAAGCTATGGTTTTTCCAGTAGTCATGTATGGATGTGAGAGTTGTACTATAAAGAAAGCTGAGAGCTGAAGAATTGATGCTTTTGAACTGTGATGTTGGAGAAGACTCTTGAAAGTCCCTTGGACTGCAAGGAGATCCATTCCGTCCTTTCTAAAGGAAATCAGTCCTGAATATTCACTGGAAGGACTAATGCTGAAGCTGAAACTCCAACACTTTGGCCACGTGATGTGAAGAACTGACTCACTGGATGAGACCCTGATGCTGGGAAAGATTGAATGTGGGAGGAGAAGAGGATGACAGAGGATGAGATGGTTGGTTGGATGGCATCATCGACTCAATGGACATGAACTTGAGTAAACTCTGGCAGCTGGTGATGGAGAGGGAGGCCTGGCATACTTCAGTCCATGGGGTCGCAAAGAATTGGACTTGAATGAGCGACTGAACTGAACTGATTCAATTCTACAAATTAATTTCTTCTGAGAGTTCTTGCGAGAAACACTAAATCCCTCCACTCTGAGGCACTACTGAAATCGTGTTTCTGAGCCAGAAATGTTTCAGATCAGACAACTCTGGAAAGCAGAGTCTCCCAAATTCTCTCCTTTTGGGGAGGGTTCTAGTCAGCCCCACTCTAACTAGATGCATCCCTATTTCCTCTTATAGAACATGTTAGCCCATTTTGAAGATGAATAAATCATGGCTAAAATGGGTAAAAGAACTTACTCATTGTCACACAGTGATTTGGGTAGAAGAATAGTGCTTTGATCATCTCTTTGGATCCCAAATCCATTTTATTTCTACTGCATCACTAAAGTACTACGAAAATCTGGATTCTCAGGATAACTTTGGAGAGAACCTTTTCTTTCTTTCTTTCTTTTTTTTTTTCTTATAATTTTTTATTGGAGTGTAGCTGATTAACAATGTTGTACTTTTTTCAGGTGAACAGTGAAGGGACTCAGCCATAGGTATACATGTATCCATCTTCCCAGAACTCCCCTCCCCTCCAGACTGCAACATAACGTTAAGCAGAGTTTCCTATGATATACAGTAGGTCCATGTTGGTTTTCCATTTTAAATATAGCAGTGTGTACATGTCAATCTCAAACTCCCAAACTATCCCTTCCCCTCATTCTTCCCTACTGGCCGTCTTAAGTTCATGGAGAGAGCATTTTCTGCTTTCTGTTTTTCACAATACCAAGGATGGCAAATGGAAAGAGCTTGAGACACGCATTAATTATTTTGTCATAATTAGAGACTATTCATATGATATCCAAATTCTAGCTGTTATGTTGTCGCTTTGGTTACCAACTCTCTGACTTGGGCATGGGAGGGAACCAAGGCCGTTTCCTTTGTAATGCTGTGTCTGCATTGGTGCTAACTGAGCCGGTTAATTATGCAGCTATTAGCTGAGCTGTGATCAGGGTGAAAGGTTAGGACTTACAGCTTTTGCTCTAATTTATTCTCCCTCTCATTTTTCTCCCTTCTTAATATCTTTCTCTTCATTTCTCTTGGCACTGTCTTCCTCTGCCACCTTCATCAATGCAGTTGTCTCTCAGAACAATGATCCCTTTAGGTTCTCCATGTTGCAGATTCTTCTGATTATACTGGCATGCTCTGGGTAAAAATAAAAAAGAACCACATAGAAAAGTGGACTTATTCACTAGTATCTAACTCTTATTTTACAAGTACAAAATTATGAACCATGCATGGACTCTAGTTTTTAAAAAAATAATTAAAATTATTTTACTGAGATGACTGTTTTCCATATTTCTTAAAAGCTGAATTATTTTGTCTTAAAATGAAATTCTATTTAAAATTGGATTGGAACACCCCCACTACATTCTTGTTTCCAAGTACACCCTAATATATCCATGAGTGTTTTTAACTGTTCTTTGAATAGTTCTAGAGACAGATCACTCCTAATCATATCAAGCAGTTGAATTTTTTTTTTCTTGGATGAGATTACAACTTCTTTTAGAATGTGCTGGAAATTACATCCTTGTATTTTCAACCATTGATCTTAAATTGTGATTAGGAGCATCAAAGTAACAACCCTAATTTTTTTTTTTACTAACAAACAGTCTTAAGATGCTATTCCTTGTGTTGGAAGAATCAGAAAACATATTTTTCTTCACAGGATTGTCCTTGAAGTCAATTGGACCTCACGTCTTATTAAATCGAATTGCTGTTAGTCCACATATTCTTCATCCTGTCACTAACCTTTTCACTTTGCTCCTTCCTCTCTCCTCTTTCTCTTCTCCTTTCTCCTTCCCTTTTCACTCCCCTTCTTCCCTGCCTCCCTCCATTTCTTCCTCCCTGCCTTCCCCCTTCCTTCCTTCTATTCTCTTTTTATTTCAAACGCCAATACAGGAACATACAATCCTCTAAAATAAATGTCCATTCGTTGGTTTGAGGCCATGATTTCTACCTGCTATGATGTATATAGTTTCTAATTAAAGATCACTGGGTATGTGTTTTCCTTTTTATGGGATCATGACCATCTCTCCCAAATTAGTGATACCTGCCTGCATTCTGTCTGGTCAACTTCTGAATAAATAAATGCATTCTAGGAGGTCAGTCAAGGGTCTAAAATTTAGATGCAGATCAGTTGCCATATCTGATGAAAAGTTAAAAGCCAGAAATAAGTGGTAAATGCAGCAGTGAGAGAGAGGTCTGTTAACTGAAGTAGGGAGTGGAGGAGCTAGAGAAGTTGATCTTCAGGACTTGCATTTTTAGGGTTTACTTTTATTTTTAGACAATTATTTAGAAATAACTCTGCTTTTTGAAAAGTGTATTTAAATACATTAATAAATATATAATATAGACAAGAAGAAGAAATTAAAATCAACTAAAAAACAATCAATGATAGAAACAAGAGCAGAAGCCAAGAGTGGGTGAATTCACTTGCTCTCAGTAATGCTGACCATGTGTGCCTGGGAAGGCCACCTGGAGTCCCAAGTCCAGCGGGGGCAAGGACATCTCTCCTGTTTTGCTGTTCCCTCTGGGTACACTGAAGACACAGGTGCACCTCCTCCCTGGGGAGTCTGGCAGCTGTGGCAGTTGCTGGAAGTAAGTATTCATGAGCCTCTCTGCATCTCAGAGGCAGAGGAAGGAGAGAGCTCACACAGTGTTAGCCTCACTCTGAGAACTCCTGCAGAAAAGCCATCACAGACTGTTCTGTTCTGTGACAGAAACTATTATCTTTGTGTCTTTTTCTCAGTGCCTTTGGCAGTGAGGGTTCTTTAGGCCACCTCTCTTTCTTAAGTTTCTTGAAGATGCTGCAAAATAAGAAGAAGAAAAAAAATTGACTGCTGCTGCTGCTTGCAGAATAGTTTAAAGAAGAATTGCCTGCCTTCCAATTTATTTCCATGGGTCTGACTTCCAGGAAGGTTGTCAAACCTCTTGGTGCCCATTTTCGGTAGCTTATTCAGTGTGAGAAGTCACAGAGCATCCTAAATTCTGAGGAAATTGGTGATACTACTCAGAAAGATGTCAGAGAAAGTGGAGGGGCGGTGATCTTGAAAGTGATACAAAATTCACAATGTGCAACATTTATATAAAACATTTCTCAAGTAACCTCCAAGCAATTCACATTTCCTTCTCCTCTGATAAAAACTGGAACTAAAAGAAAGTTCTGGAGAGGAATTCACTATGGCAATAGAGATAAAAAACAAAACTTTACAAAAATCGACACTGCAGGGTGGTATTCCAGTTATGCCTGGGTTGACCGACTAGTGCAAGAGCATTTTATGCCTGTATGGTTGCTTGTGGATTATAATGTTCATGATCTGATGTATGGGACACCTCTCTGCTCCAGAATGACATTTCCCTTCTTACTGTCAACCTCTTGTCATATACCAGATGACAGTATCTCTTGGGTGCAAATAAGAGATAGTAGACAGATATGTCTGATCTTGCAATGATGCTATTTTTCAGGAGGAGTGATGTACAAAGTTTCAGGCCATGAGAGACCGGCCTTTGTTCTATATCTTTGCATTGTACATGTCACCCACATCACTCTCTTTTCTCAATTCTTCCTGCAGCTATTATATACAGGTGTGAACATCAGAGTAACCCACTTATTTTCCTCTAATTTTACCTCGTAAAACTGAAAAGGCATACAATGAGGAATCATTAGTATTTCTAAAACATTATTATAAAAATATTTTAAGATGCTTTAAATTTATCTATTGTCTTTGATCTTGAGTTAGCATGATGTTTAAAAACCTAACTGTTGAGTTCTGAAATAATATCATCACATAAAACTACGAACAACACAAAAACTAATAGTCACAAAGCACCCAGTTTAGTGATAGCTTCAAGATTCATATTTAACCTATTTCTTCTGAACAAGCTGCATTAAGAAGATCCTATAAGATCTTGGACAGACTTCTGCTTCTTTGTAACAATGAGTTTCCTTTGCAGAAATTCCTCTGGACACTTTGGGTAGGAGTCAGTGAACTTTGAGAAAGCGGCTTTACTCCAATCTAGTAAGAGTCTGTTATGTAATATTTGCATGTCTTCCAACTCAAGCTTGTATTTCTTTGGTAGGCAGATTTGTAATTGATGAGCTTCTGAAGAAAGAAAGCATTCTTCTGTCATCACAAAGATTTCAGGTTTTGTCACCTAATGAAATGTTCCATATCTCAACAACTCTATTACTCAGCAGATGTTGGACATGAAGGTCTATGAGAAAGAGATGTGATAAATGCTTTTTCAGTGGTTTCCACTCTTTTGAAGACTGGATTAGAATGTTGGCAAAGAATATTGCCTCTCAATGCTGAGAATATGAATTGATCGCCTGGTGATATCAACACAATTTTCTTTTTTTTTTTTTAATTGAAGTATAGTTGGTTTATAGCCTTGTGTTTATTTCTGCTGTTCAGCAAAGTAACTCAATTATATATACACACACACACATTCTTTTTTATATTCTTTTCCATTATGTATTGTTGCAGGACACTGAATATAGTTCCCTGAAACAGTATTCTTAAAACACTGGAAAACATGAAGACAACAGAAATTTAAATTTTACAACTAGACAAAAAAAAAAAAAAAAAGAGAGAGAGGAAAAGAAGAACCATTTAAGAATCTGCTGCTGCTCCTAAGTCACTTCAGTCGTGTCCGACTCTGTGCAACCCCAAGGACTGAAGCCTACCAGGCTCCTCTGTCCATGGGACTTCCCAGGCAAGAGTACTGGAGTAGGTTGCCATTGCCTTCTCCAATTTAAGAATCTAATATGTGGCAGATACTGGTTGTACTCTCCGTGTGTCAAGTCACAATTACTGAAGTTGGCTTTGTTAGAATTTAGGGACCTGTTTCTAACTCCAAACTTAAATGAATGAGGAGTGGAATCAGTGAGGCTCTGAAGTTAATATTACAGCCACCCATTCAGCATGTCTTTAGCTGGTAACTATCAGTGCTTTCCGATCGTTCACCCTTCCCTTTATTGAGATACAGTCACTATTTCTGTGAACTAGTGCATTTATTGATAGTGGAACTTGGCGAGGTTTCTAAGATCTGTGATATAGGGTTTCCCCCTTCTCCTTCGGTAAGAATGAACTGAAAATGACAGAAGCGTGAGTTGCATCAGTGTCCTACAATATAATTCAGTTCTGGCACTAACTAAACATAGTTAGCACACACCTCACAGGTTATGGACTCCGTTTCATAAGGCTGTGTCCATTTCACAGACCCACTTTAAGTCTTCTGTGACCCCCAAGACACCTACACTCTTGCCCAGCTTAGCTACAAATTCAAGGATTCCTGTAAATCTTTCAGATTTGACAGTTAGTTACAATAAGTCACAGAACTCAGGAGACTGCTATACTTAAGACTGTCACTTTATTATAAAGAATACAAGTGAATAGCCAGAGAAAGAAATACACAGAATGACACAGCGTGGAAATGTCCTGTTGCAGGGGTTTCTGTCCCCATGGAGTCTGGGTGCACCACCATCTCCATGCCTATATGTCAGTATTTTCTCCAACCAGGAAGATCCCTGAGCATCATTGCTCAGTGGTTTGTTACATAGACATCCTTGATTAAATCACTGGACACATGATTGAACTCAAGTCTCAATACCTCATGCGAAAGTTCAATTGCTTGTTTGTTTGTTTTTTGTCAACCAGCCCTCATCCCGAACTTTTCCAGGGGCCCTGACAGGAGTCACCGAATTAAAATAACAAAAACAATCCTATCACACAGGAAATCCCAAAAGCTTTTGTAATTCTGGCCCTGGACAAAAACCAACTAGCTAGCCATCTAGATATTACTGTATCACAGAGGGTAATGGAATATTACAGTAAGAATTCTTTTCCTTCTTATGCAAAAAATCCCTTTTAAAAAAACAAGGTTGGATATGTCTATTGTTGTTCCTAATGGTATTCAGAAAGGAAATTTTTGTTTATCTATCTATCAGTTCACTTAGCAAACCAAATCTTTCCTTCTTAGGAATCTATGACTCTGAATGGTCATAACATAGTAAAGTTTCTGCTGGCATCAGCATCAGACATTTTATATATATATATATATATAGACAAATTTGAAAAAGTTAGGAGACTTTTCAAAAATTCTGGACTTCCCTGGTGGCCCAGTGGTTATGAATCTGCTTGCCAATTCAGGGGACACAAGTTCAATCCCTGGTCCAGGAAGATCCCAGATGCTTCAGGGCAGCTAAGCCCCCATGCCTCAACTACTAGAAGCCTGCGCACCTTAGAGTCTGTGCTCTGCAACAAGAGATGTCACTACAATGAGAAGCCCAAATGCTATAACTAGAGAGTAGCCCCTGCTCACTGCAACTTGAGAAAGCTGGAGGACAGCAACAAAGACCCAGTGCAGCCAAAAATAAAAAAATAATTAGTCAATTTAAAAAAATTCTACAACTGAAGACCACATGAAAATCTAGGCTTTGAAACAACAAAGCCCATCGATCTCTCTAATAATCATGCAGTCTTCCAACAGAGTTAGCCCAGGATTTATTTATTCAAGGTTACAGTTTCTTGTAGGCCAGCTGAAAGGAGAACAAACATGAATAAGTATTAAAGTTACTGACTTCATGCAGAACTGAGGGTGATTCAACCTTGGAAGCAATGCAAAAGACCATGTTAAGTCTGTTAAGCAATGTTAAGTAAGAGAAATAGGACATCTGTGCTTAAAGTATTTCTGATAATAAGTAAATATCAAGTTAAAACAAACCTGGCATCCTATCTCAAATCATGGTCAATCTTTAAAAAGGTTCTGTAATCATTAGAAATTACTGGTGTCTGCTATGCTTCCTCACGGAAGTGCTTTCAAAAGTATTAGCTGAAGGGGAGTAAACATACAATCAGAAATTCATGGAGAAAACTGCATTTTTGTAAAGATATATTATCTGGAAAAAAATACTTAATAGAATACATTATTTCCCTGTTATTTAAATTCAGATTTTAAAATCCATATTGGAGTTCTATTAACCTGCCAATTAATATAATAATTAACTCGTTACCTTAATGGTACCATAATTATCTGTTAGCTATGATTGCATTTTAATTTTCCCAAAGTCAAAGCATAATGGTCTTATCTATACTCCCCATATGTAATTTTTTCTCTATGTCCTTTCCCCTGCAGGTATTAAGTAGGACACAGAGAAGCTCTATGATGAGTTATCCAATCCTGCCACACCTAGGATGTCATTTTACTAGAGCTAGAGTGTCTCTAACAAAAAAAAAAAAAGAAAAGAAAAAGAAAGAAAGAGAATGAGAGAGAGAATTTGAAAAAAAATACCCTAACAGGTTCTCCATCTGATAACGTCTCTTTCTGACCTGGGATGGAGATCCACACTTTCTCTGGGGAGATCTCTGCTTCCCTGGTGCTGTTGCCTTGCAGTTTAGTGAGCAGAGTCATAAAGAAGATATGATGGGTTAATGAGTTCCTGTCAGCTCTCTGGATGCTTCTCTTATCTGCTTTCATGGGTCTTATGTGCACTTATTGTACTGGTTTGGTAATTCAGCATCGGTGTTTGGATAAGAAGAAAAAAATAATAATGTTCAAGTTTGGTTCAGTACAGCTTAACATAAAAGAAACTTTAAATAGATATTACAAAATAAGGTCAGATAGTCAGCAGAGGGTCAGCTCTTCTGTCTTTCTTAAGAAACGTGGAGACATTCATAGCAACTATTTACTGAGCATGTGTAAATGCTAGATGCTAAGTGATTTATTTTGATTAACCCTCTGATCTCATAATAACCATATAAGTTAGGTATGATTATTATATCAGTATTACAGATGATGCTTGGAAATGTAATATAATTTCCCCCAAATCATAGAGCTAGGTGGTGATAGATACCTAGGCAAGAATGCAGGTTTTTAGGCTTCTCTCTATAAATATTAAAACCTATGTCCTACCATATTAATAATGAAAGCAGGTCTAACTTCAAAGTCCATATTTAAGAAATCTTTTCAAAAATTATCCTTCTTTCCTGTCTCTTCCTCAAACACACACACACACACACACACACTCCACAATGCATTACTCAAAAGATCAATAGTCATAGATGAACCATTTTTCTCTTTAGTCAAGGGGGAGACAGTACTATTAGAAAAATAGATTTATTATTTGACAGTTGAGTCATAAATACATAGTTGGTCCAATAAGCATAAAACCTGTAAGGAATCGCTAAGCTAGCTTCTATATTTTATATTTCATAGACCTAGAGACAAATTTCTATAGTGTTGGATCCTCAGCAATAAATTCACAGATTCTTTAGCTTTGTCCTGATTAAACCTTGGTTGTAAAAATAAGAAAACATCATCTAGTCCCATTGACTGAATACCTGTGAGTGTATCTACCTCATATCTGGCCACTGCTACAGACTACTGTTGAAAACCTAATGTGGTTCATCTGAGGTTGAGATGATGGTTGGAGCAGTTGTTGGAGACAGTATTTTTAGGACAAATCAAGACTGCCTTGATTTATCTATGTTCTCTCTTCTTCCAGGTTCAGCTTAACTCCAGGTTGCTGTTTTGGTGAGAAGTTACATGCAAATAACAACTACCATTCTGCTTCCCATATCTTCTCTTGAGACTTCACGCTTAGTTTCTTATAAGATGAAACTCAAATAGAAAACATATTTTTGACCATTCTGAGCAGCAAAAGCACACACCGTCTCTGTGGGACGAGCCAATGATTTCTTCCAGGAATTAAATGATGACATTCGTACTGACACCAGTGCCCAATGACCCCAGGCATCCGTGGTGGTGACAACATTGATGGGTCCCAGCTGCAGTGGTGCCTTCAAATTGCATCAGAGCCATAGCTTCTGTGTTTAGCACTGACAGTGACAAAAATGTCATCGCAAGGAATCAGAACATCAATTAGAAACAGTTTAGCTAAAGGGAACAGTCTGCGCGCAGAAGCAAAAACTATAGAGCTGAGACTCACACTTACGTGTGGTGGTGGTGATGGTTTAGTTGATAAGTTTTATCTGACTCTTGCGATCCATGGGCTGTAACTCACCAGGCTCCTATGTTTATGGGATTTGCCAAGCAAGAATACTGGAGTGGGTTGCCATGCCCTCCTCCAGGGGATCTTTCCAACCCAGGAATCGAACCCTCATCTCTTATGTCTCCTGCATTGGCAGGCAGGTTCTTTACCACTACTGCCACCTGGGAAGCCACACTTATGTATATTTGACTTTAAAGCTCATACCATACTTATTGGATACGTAGAAAAGTTTTCAAACTACTCTGTCTCAGTCTTATCAGCTCAGATGCATCAGGCACCAGAGAGGATGATGAATTGTCAGCCTCTGTGCTGTGTGCTTTGTGTGCTAGGTCTCCAAATATAATAGTTGGTAGTTTTAAAATGTATGTCTTATAGCATTGGAATAAACTAGGGAAAGGTTAGAATCCTTGTCCCACTCTACCCACCCCAGCCTGGATAGGATCATAGGATACACAAGTCTGTGAATACAACTGAGTTGATATTATTTAGTCCAATTTATGGGAAACTTACTTTTACATAAATCTTTTCTTTTAAAAGAGGGGCTTAATCCTTTGGGTTTTTCTTAGATGGCACATCTTAAATGCATTTCCTTTCTGCATTTCCTAAACACATTGAATCAGGTTTGTGTCCTGGCACTTCTTACGCAAGTGAACATTTCCGGTGACTCAAACAAGACATCTCAGTGTCAGTTAGGACAATTATGGTCTAACAGCAGTTAAGTGTAGGTTTCTTAATGAAGTGGAACTGTTTCTCCTGTGCATTAAGTGCCAAATGTAATGGCTGTTGGCTAACCTCAATTTAATGAAGTTAGTTTCACAGTATCACCTATGTGCTAATAATGTAGGCATGTCAGGGACAGAGAGGTCTTAAATGAACATAGAATGCCATCAATAAGTTAGGTTGAATGGATGCCTTCCTGAGAATTCAGTTTCACATAAAGCAGGTCATAAGCTCACGTGGCCCTACAATCTGGAAAGATGTTTGTGATGGGAGCTTGCATTAGAAGGTGCTTTCAGAAGCTTATCTTCTACAAACCACAAGTTTGACAGGACTTTTACATCATCTGTTAAGGGTCATTGGGAAGAAAAAAGAAGACATCAAAGAGTAGTTAAATCAACACAAGAGTAAATTTCTGCAATTGCTCTTGAATAAAAACATAGACTATTGTGCCAACTCTTCTAAAAATGGTTACGTTCAGTATTTATCAACGACCTCTGGGTATGTCTATGAGCTAATAGAGCTTTCCTTCAGAATACACTTGACACTTGCAAAGTCTAAATGATGTCAAAGAAGCAATACAAATATATCATAAAGGCTATCATCCTATCAGGTGAAATTACCTCTACAGGAAAGAAAAACTACTCAAATGCAACCATTCATCACTGAGCTCTCTCCTCCTCCTTTTTTAAACAATATTATATCAAATATAAAATGTTTACTATTTAAGGGAATGACCGTATGTGTGTGCATGTGTGTATGTGTATAAATGAACATTTCAGGGGTTATCATATCTAAGACCGAAACCAAATATCCCGTCTTCAGTGTAGGTTTTTACCACTTTTCTCTGTTAACCAGGGCACTAAAATAACTTCTCTTCCCTGATGCATACTCCAGATTCACTGTTTGGAATTAAGGATTATTTTCCCAGCTTCTAAAGGTGCTAAATGAAGATGTCTGTTAGCTGTCAGCACTCACTGGGGGATTGACTTAATTAAAAAAATTATCCTCGCCCAAATTCATGCCTGCTTTCAGAGGCAGTCTACACGCCTGATGAATATGGGGGTGTAAAAAGCTGGCTCCTTCATCCCAACACTGAAGGAACATGTGGTTCCAGAGTTCTTTATGTGTTCAGTCTGCATTGCAGCTTAATGAGTTCTGTCTGATCTGTGTTTGCTTCTTCTATTCCACAGACGTAAATCCTCAAAACATTCCTTTAGTGACTATCTTGAGTACCAGTTTTCATGTTTTGGACTGGCTCTGGAGGGACTCAAACTGCAACACCTTTTTGTGCCCCTACACAATTTTTAGATATATTTGTTTCTCTATTTCAAAAACCCACCAATTTTTTATAATAGTTTATGTTTTCTTATATGTTTGCTTATTTACTTTTTCAATGGCTCTATGAGGTATGCATTATTCTCCTCCTATGCCAAATGAAGCTTAGAAGAAGTTCGCAGTTTGTACACTAGTAGAATTGAAACCTGGATAATATATTCTTACACAATAAAAACATTCATTCTCATAATAATTGACCTTATTTAATTATACTTCTCCCATTAGGAAGACCAAACCTTCTTCACCCTTTTATATCCACTAGTTGAGTCCAGTGCCTAACCCTATATTTATAAGTTTTGAGAATTTGGAAATATGAATAACTTGTTAATCTGTAGTTTATTCATTGTTAAAATGGATTAATAATGTAAATAAAAGCAAGATAAGTTATGTAAAAGGTACAGCATTCAAGTGGATTTTGCTCCCTAAGTTCTCCATTAGGCTAGCTAATATTATGGGAAGTTAGGCATAGTGTGTATGTGTGTGCATGCAAAATCGCTTCAGTCATGTCCAACTCTTTGCAATCCTATGAGAATAGTCTGTCAGGCTTCTCTGTCCATGGGATTCTCCAAGCAAGAATACTGCAGTGGGTTCCCATGCCCTCCTCGAGAAGATCTTCCCCACCCAGGGATCGAACCCTTGTCTCCAGGATCTCCTACACTGGCAGCCGGGTTCTACCACTGATGAACCTGGGAAACCCTTAGGCATAGTGCAGGGATTAACAACATGAGTATTGGAGTATCAGATAACTCTAATGTCTAGTTAAAACTCTGAGACTTATTTCGTCCCCAGTTTCAGGTAGCTTTGATGAAGTCTCTAACAGTAAAATTAACCTGCCATAAAGTTGTTGAATTCTCATAACAATTCTGTAAGATCATCCTTGTGAAAATGGTAACAGGTTGCCAGAAGCATTACTAGCCTTTCAAAAACAGAAGCTCTCCTGTGAAGACACGTGCACACACATGTGTTTGAGTCAAACAAATATGCTAGGACAAAAGCAGGGTTGCAATTGGGAAGAGATGGAAAGAGCAGCTAACAAGTCCCAGGCACTAGTTGGTTTTGATAAATTATGAAATTCAATAGAAAATCCTGGCATTAGAAATAAGGAAATTAACTTCCAAAAATAGCTTCCTTAAGGTCACAAGGTCTTCCCAGATGGCTCAGTGGGTAAAGAATTCGCCTACAATGCTGGAGACACAGGAGATGTAGCTTTGATCCCTGGGTTGGGAAGATCTCCTGGAGCAGGGAATGGCAACTCACCAGTATTCTTGCCTGGAGAATCCCATGGACAGAGGAGCCTGGTGGGCTACATGTAGCCTATGGGGTCGTAAAGTGTTGGACACGACTCAAGCAACTGAGCATGTGCACGCATGTGCAAAGTCATGTACTCAGTAATGAAGGAGTAGCTGTTCAAACCCAGGTCTGTTTACTACAGAGACTGGGGAGAGGAATACAAATTATAGAGAAATTTTTAAAAAAATGAATGAAGGGAGAAATATGAAGATATATCAGATGAATCTTTAAATTTTTGTACAAAAGAGAATCTTGAATCTTTAGGTGATCACAAACATCACAAAATCTTCACATCAGTTCTTTATCTCTCTCCACTGAAAATGTCCATCAGTCTGTAGAGTATGTTTCTCTCAGGTCTCAAGGTACAAGTGTTGTGGTCTCCACTGATTGCAGAAACCAGAATCCAATTTGCAGGAAGTTCTTACTTTCTTATTAAGCACACATCATTGTTAAATGCTTACTGTCAAGAAGTCTCATCAGGCTTTCAAAGCTTTTCTGCACTGCCTGTGAGGTCCTCACAATACTGGAGATTACCGATAAAGGCACTTTCACATCTACAGGGGTAGTTGTGGCAAACAGTAGAAATGTACTTTCTGACAGAATTAAGATAATTATCCATGAGATGAGTTCAAGGTAATGCGAAAGTCATTCCCACTGCAGGTTATTCTTAGTGAGATGAAATTCTGTATCACCTCTATCCCTCAAGGAAAGGGAAAAAAAAAAAAAGCAGATGAAAAATTGTATACCAAATCTGAACTTCTTTTGATCCAGTCTTGCAAGAGATGATAAAAGTTGGTCATTTAATAAAGGGATCTGGTTTGTAACTACAATTGCCCCTTGTTATCTGTGGGGGATAGGATATAAAAATCCTTGGATGTTCAAGTCTTTTATATAAAATGGCACTGTATTTGCATATAACCTGTGCACATCCTCCCTCATACTTTAAATTATCTCTATATAACTTATAGTATCTAATACAATGTCAGTGTTGTCAAATACTTGAAAATATAATGTAAATGCTATGTGAATATTTGCCAATGCATGGTAAATTTGAGTTTTGCTTTCAGGAACTTTCTGGAACTTAAAAAAAAAAGAACTTTTCAGTTTGTGGTTAGTTCAATCCATGGATGTGGAACTCATGAAAATAGAGAGCTGATTGTGCTGCTAATCTCTTTGTAATATTTCCCATTCTTATATTCTTATTCTGCACATGGTCTCTAAGGCATGCCTACCTGCTGGGGTCGCAAAGAGTCGGACACGACTGAGCGACTGAACTGAACTGAACCTGCTCAGGATAACGACTAAGATGACAACTAGAATTTGGACTGTACTTATGTTAACCTAAAAGAGGGTTTAATACTTTTATCATGAAAATCAAGGAATGTTGTAATTGCCCTCACTATGGGTTTTTCAGGGCTTCTCTAATGGCTCAGAAGGTAAGAATCTGTCTGCAACACAGGAGACCTGGGTTCAATCCCTGGGTTGGGAAGATCTCCTAGAGAAGGGAATGGCAACCTACTCCAGTATTCTTGCTTGGAGAATTCCATGGTCAGAAGAGTCTGACAGGGTACAGTCCATGGGGTCTCAAAGAGTTGGACATGACTGAGTGACTAACACTTTCACACTTCCAGGGGTTTTTCAGCAAACCAAGAAGAAGCCTTCCTAAAGAGACACTACATTTAGTACATGGAGATTCATATTTTATCTTTAAATATCCCAAAGTATTGTACTTGAAAACACAGACAGTTGTCAAGAATTCCATAATGCTCTTTCCAAAAAAGGTAATAGTCTATTATATTGAGTCAAACCTATTGGATCACATTGAACAAATTACTAGCAAAGAAAGTCATTGTAGGTACACACAGAAAAGGCTCACTGAGTAAATTGATAGGTATCTTCAATATCAAGCTTAAAATACAGTACAGGGTTCAGAAATTCATTTCCTTATTAAGCCAACATTTCTTTTGTAAATAACAGAGAGGGAGCGCCTGAAACTCTGTGTAATCATGAGTCAAATCTATTTCACCTACTTTCACTAATCAAGGACGTGCATTTCCTCCAAGTTGCAAGTGATCTAAACAATGAGATTATTGCGGGAGTTGTTGTCAAGACACTCAAGAGTCAGCTGTGACTGGTTGGAACTGAGCTGGTTAAGATCAGGCTGGAGCACTGACCCTCTAAGGCCCAAGCGGGAATGTCTGATTGGTGAACTTTTGAGGTGGGCGGGGGGACTTGTGGATAGAGCTTGCAAGCTTCCGTCAGGAGTTTAGTATACCAGCACAGAAAGACAATTTCTGCGCCATTTTCCAGTCACTCATCTCCTCAGAGTCCCCACACCTCAGGCCGTTGCGCTTTTTAATTCTTTAATCCCTCATCTACCCTGAACCCTTGCCTTCAGAAGGAGGCAAGTCGGAGACTGGTTCTTTCGTCGCTGAAGCTGCCTTGTGAATGAACCCCTTTCTGCAAACTTTGGTGTCTCTGCATTTTGGTATCTGCGCTTCCGGCAAAACGAAACTCCTTTGGAATGCAAGGAGTTCATAGACGGTAAGATGTCTACCTGTACCCTTCAGATACTATTTCACATTCTCATATATTATTCCATTACATTTTTTTTTTTTTTTTTTTGAGGACTGCTAATGTGTGAGGTGAAAACTGTCTTGATGAGCAGGACATATTGGTGCAAATGGAGCTTATGCTCTAATGAAGAGGATTTTAAATAGATTATACAATAAATTGATAAAGTCAAGGTGCCTTTCACATACCGAATGACAATGGTTTGTTTTGACAATAACACAATGAAACTAATGTGAACTAATTATGAGAAATATATATGTGATAATTGCAATGCTTTATTCTTACAAAATGTTGGGCTAGAGGGACATGTCTCCTTGGGAATATAGAAAAAGAAGCAAAGAGATTGTGACATTTAACTTGAACCTTCAGGCATGACTTTTCCAAAGAAACAAACAATTATTGCAGGAGAAGAAACAGCGATTTTAAAGCTACCAAGCCCAGAAAAGAGGAGGTGTTGATAGAATAGCGAGTAGCTCAATAAGTCCTGTCGTTGTATTCACACCTTCTCTCTCCCTGGACCGTGCTTTGCTTCTCTGGTAAATATTCCTACCTAGAATAAATGTCACAACTGCACTAGGCAGGTAAGCTTTATGGCAGAAAAACACAAAACTGTGCTAAATAATCTCACTTAAAATTTGTGGTCTCAGATGCCCATTGAGAAGGTAATAGAAAAATATAATTAAAAGTTAACCCTATGAAAACCTATGTCTGATACAAGATTCCTCTTAAATTTATCATATTAAGAAATCATTTTTCTATTCTTGCTTTGCTAAGAATATTTTTTATTATGTGTTTTGAATGGGATCATTTTTGCATTTTTAAAGATTACATGATTTTTTTACCCCTTTCCTACTAATGTGATTAATTTATTTCCCCACTGCATTTGAGTAGTTTATAGTTAAATGTTAGGCTTCCCAGATGGCACTAGTGGTAAAGAATCCACCTGCCAGTGCAGAAAACAAGAGAAGTCAGTTCCATCCCTGAATCGGGAAGATCCCTGGAGAAGGGAATGACAACCCACTGCAGTGTTCTCGCCTGAAAATTACATGGGTAGAGGAGTCTGGCAGACTATAGGCTATGGGACTGCAAAGAATTGGACATTACCGAGCATATATTTAAATGTTAATTCAACCATTTAATCCTGGAATTTAAATATACCTGTTGATATTTTATTTTCACATCACTGATTTTAACTTACTGGTGAAAGTACTTTGGCCACCTCATGCGAAGAGTTAACTCATTGGAAAAGACCCTGATGCTGGGAAGGGTTGGGAGCAGGAGGAGAAGGGGACGACTGAGGATGAGATGGCTGGATGGCATCACGGACTCAATGGACGTGAGTCTGAGTGAACTCCGGGAGTTGGTGATGGACAGGGAGGCCTGGCGTGCTGCCATTCATGGGGTCGCATGAATGAACTGAACTGTACTGGTGAAAGTGAAGTCGCTCAGTCATGTCCGACTCTTTGCGACCCCATGGACTGTAGCCCACCAGGCTCCTCTCTCCATGGGATTCTCCAAGCAAGAGTACTGGAATGGGTTGCCATTTCCTTCTCCAAGGGATCTTCCCGACCCAAGGATGGAACCCAGGTCTTCCGAATTCCAGGCAGACGCTTTAACCTCTGAGCCACCAGGGATTTCCCTACAATTATTTTTCCACAGTGTCATTTTGTACTTTTGGTACGTTTATATTGGTTAAATAAAACAAATGGACGATATCCTCACAAAAGCAACAACAATAACAACAAAAAACCCAAATCCCAATGAATATAGTATCGCTGACTATATAATTGCACATTCCTTTTTTTTGTTTGTTTTCCCACTCCCCACAATTAATCCTCCATACCTCCTCATCTCTACTCAAGACTCCTATACCAGTCTTCTCATTCTCACTCCCAGGTTATGATTTAAATCATCATCTACTGAGAAAATAAAATAAAACATGCCTGGTGGCTTTGGTAGGCTGTCTGGAGCTTGAATGGTCTGGCCTGGGGGATGGTTCCTAGGAGTGCTATGTTGAGGACCCTCTTGGCTGTGGACTTAAAGCTGGATCAGTTGTGAGGAGTGGGTTGGCCCTTGGGAAGCACTGCACCCTCAGCTCCTTTGGCAGGACTACTGTGGCTGGAGCGGGGAGACCTGGAGGCAAAGTCTCGCATTCCCTGGGGGGGCTCCAGCAGTTCCCTGCTAGTCTGGCAGAAGCTCTAAGGTGAGTAAATGGAGTTTCTTTGCTGTAGAGTCTGAGTGCCCTTTAAACTGCTGGTTTTGTTTCTGTTTTTCTGTGTCCCAATCCCAAGGTAGAGAAGTCCTCACTCAGGACTTTAAGCTCTCTTTCTGCCTGCTGCAGGTCACCATGGCAGGGCTGGAGTTCCCATGGATACAGGGTCTGCACCCCATTTGTACGTGGTCCTTCTGTGTGCAGTAGCTGTTCAGTCAATCCTCAGGTCTCCAGGAGAAACTGCTCTGTATGTTGATGTAGAACTGGGATGTCTACAGGAGGAGGTGAGCTCAGGGTTTGTCTACACTCCTAACTTCTGTCTCCCACCACTCCTCTCATCTGTACTTTTTAAAGTTGGTTCATATGCTTTTTAAAAATATATTATTTTTTAGTTTTATTTTTGGGGTGTGCTGGGTCTACGTTGCTTTGCTTGGGCTTTCTCTAGTTGGGGCTTGTGGGGGCTACTCTGTTGCAGTGCTTGGGCTTCTCATTGTGGTGAGCAACTTCTCTTGTTGCAAAGCACAGGCTCTAGGCATGCAGATCTCAAAAGTTGTGGCATGTGGGTGCTCAGGCCTCAGTAGCTGTGGCACACAGTAGTTGCTGCATGTGGGCCTGATACAGTTGAGGTTTGTGGGCTCTAGAGCGCCATTTCAGTAGCTGTGTCGCATGGACTTGCGCAGCTGTGTGTGGCATCTTCTTGGACAGGGATTTAACTTATGTCCCATGCATTGGCTGGCGGATCTTATCCACGGCACCACTAGGGAAGGTCCCATATGCTCTTTTTTGGAGAGCTAAACTTATATTTGAGAGCAACTTTCTGGATATATGCAAATCCATATTTTTAAATATAATTTTTATTTAAATACTAAAAAAATATTTTTGCAACGTTGTGTTGGTTTCTGCCATACAACAGAGCAAATCAGCCATACTTATTCATACATCCCCTCCCTCTCTAAAGGCAACTAATTATATGCTGAACACTGAGAAAACACTGCAGAGAGAGGGTCAAACTTGCCATGTCACAGAGAAGAGTTTAGATAATGTGGTGTATGGATGATAGATTTGAAAGTAGCATTAGTGTCCTTGCATTCCAAATTTAATACTGTTGCCATTTCACCAGTCTTGAAAATTCTTTAGTCATTTTCCAAGTGGACACCTATCACCAGATACCAATGGCAGGTGATCTTAGGGCTCGTTCCACTCTCACTCCTTACACTGATGACCCTGACACTAGACTTTGGAATATCAGTTCAGGCTTGCACAGATTCTTCTAATCACTGTGCTATCCTCCCATTGCCTGCTTTTTGCACATATATCATGAAGAGTAGAAGGACATTATCAAAATTTATTAATCAGGGAAATATTTTGTTATGCTGTTTATATTCTAAAAAATTTATGAAATTAGTGTTAAAGAGCAGTCAGTCTCTTCTTATGCATGAGGACAATTAATAATGTCAAATCACTAATTATAAGGGAATGCATTTGAGAGCCTGCATTTAATTGCATTCTTATAAGTCATTTGACATAAACAAAAATAACAAATGGGTTTAGTTATAAGTTGTATACCAAACAAATTCCATTACTTATACCTACTAAAAGTTTAATTATCAACTGAGAGCTACATGAAGCATATTTATTTTGGTAATATATCTGTATTATAAGCTTACCAATTTTTCCTTTCCTCACTAATTTATTTGCATAAACTTCAGATTATTGCAAAATAAAAACTATTCAAACATACAAATATCTAAAAAAATATGAAAAAAGGTTCTTTTTCCCTCTGTTTCTTCTCCTCAGTTGAGGTAAAGTAAAACTCAAATTTACTGAACAAAATTAGCTCTTGGCACAGTTAACATTGTCTAATTAGAAATCTGAGACTAACTTATAGGTTGAAAATATTATTATGCACTACTTCTCCAAAATTCTCTTTTTTAATGGCCATTCATCTTTCTTTGACTATTGGACCACATTTTTATAATTTAAATGTGTGTATTATATCTAGACTGAAAAGTGCAATTGTTTTAAGAGGACCAACTTGTGCCTAAGGAAAATCTCAGTATTCGGTGCTGTTCAAAGATCAGGAAAGGTTACTGGGAGCTGTCAATCACCCATGTTTTTATATTAGCTATAGTTGCAAAGTTCCTTTTTTCTTTCTTATTCTGTCAATTTCACCTTTTCATATTCTTCATAGCTACCCTATCCATATCTGGGATTTATAACACAAACTGAAATTACTTTGTCATCCAGAGGACCCATATATGAATAAATTAAGAATTTGATTTAACAAAATATTCCAGGAAATATGTAATGTGGAAGTACAGTCCAACTTAGGACATGTTGCTTTGAAAAGAACATAGCAAGAGAATGTTGAACTGTTTCCACTAAGCAGTTGGGTGATCTTTCTTTATTTTTCTTCCTTTTCCAAGTATATATTTATGGCTAGACAGTTCTAGTTGTTGAGTATTGTATGAAAGAGAAAATGCGTTTGGTATGTAAATGCTGTATACATTGATACCTGGAGGATGTATAACTGATCAACACACATAGCTCACAGCAACATTTTCCTGAGGAGTGTGTATGTTTGAGCTTAAAGCATGCAGATTCTGGCTGTCAGGTCTTTGTGCAAGTGTGTGAGGTTGACCTCCCATTGGTCAGAGATTATATTTTGTTTTTAATGATTTAAACACACACATACATACATTCATGCATACATATACATATATTGTCCAGTAAGAACCAGTGGAGGCCATGAATAGAGCGAAAATACACTGAAACTGAAAGTAAGTTTGGCTGCTTGCCACTCAAAAGCCAATAAAGAGACAAGGTTGATGGTAAGGAAAGTTTGCTTTATTTTGGATGTTGACAACTGGAATGGGGGAGAGCAAATTTCTGTCCAAGGCCTGACCATCCTCCTCAACCTAACAACCTGTGGAAAAGAGGTTTTATAGGCTGAGGGAGGGGGCCACATGCAGAAACAGCAGTCAGCTCAGACAGTCATCTTGAAATTGGTCGTCTGTGGTCTGACTGGCATCATTTTGATTATTTTAAGTACAGCTAATAGTCACTTCTAGGTTCAGTTTCTTTTCATTTCTTTGAGGCCAGTTCTCCAAATTGTGGCAGCTTAAGTCATGGCTACAGTTTGGTCTGCATGTAGTTAACTTCTTCCATCTGGTGGAAGTTTCAGTATCTATCAAATATAAGACAGCTCACAGGATATGGCTCAGAATATTATCTATAGCCCTTGAGGAACTAAAGGTCCTTGATTTTGCTTAATGACTAAGCAATTATTATTTGGTCACCTCTGACTGTCTTTTCTTTGCTTCTGCATTTTTCTCACTTTTCTGATTATTCTTTCACTAAAACAAAGCTTTCCTGCAGACAGAAGGCAGGCTAAGAATATGGGGGGCAAAGGACATATGATCTAGCTCTGTTTCAACCTTGATCCTCAAATGTAAGACTTATCCTATATCATACACAAGGTTACCTATTTAATCATCACTATTCTTTCTATTAAGATTGGCTAATTAATATACACATTATTAAGAATTTAATTTTTAGTCACACTCATTTTCTATTGTTGCATTTTGAGGCATTTCTTCTGGATGATATGTCTAGCAATTGGTCACAGATTATATAATGCCTTTCCTGATAGCTCAGTTGGTAAAGAATCCATTTGCAATGCAGGAGACCCCGGCTTGATTCCTGAATCCAGAAGATCCCCTGGAGAAGGGATAGGCTATCCACTCAAGTATTCTTGGGCTTCCTTTGTGGTTCAGCTGGTAAAGAATCTACCTGCAATGCAGGAGCCGGGGTTTGATCCTTGGGTTGGGAAGATCCCCTGAAGAAGGGAAAGGCTACCCACTCCTGTATTCTGGCCTGGAGAATTCCATGCACTGTATAGTCCATAGGGTCGCAAAGAGTCAGACACAATTGAGAAACTTTCACTTTCACTTCATTATCAGTTCAGTTCAGTTGCTCAGTGGTGTCCGACTCATTGCAACCCCATGAATCACAGCACGCCAGGCCTCCCTGTCCATCACCAACTCCCGGAGTTCACTCAGACTCATGCCCATCGAGTCAGTGATGCCATCCAGCCACTTCATCCTCTGTTGTCCCCTTCTCCTCCTGCCCCCAATCCCTCCTACATCAGAGTCTTTTCCAATGAGTCTACTCTTCGCATGAGATGGCCAAAGTACTGGAGCTTCAGCTTTAGCATCATTCCTTCCAAAGAAATCCCAGGGCTGATCTCCTTCAGAATGGACTGGTTGGATCTCCTTGCAGTCCAAGGGACTCTCAAGAGCCTTCTGCAACACCACAGCTCAAAAGCATCAATTCTTCAGCGCTCAGCCTTCTTCACAGTCCAACTCTCACATCCATACACGACTACTGGAAAAACCATAGCCTTGACTAGACGAACCTTAGTTGGCAAAGTAATGTCTCTGCTTTTGAATATGCTATCTAGGTTGGTCATAAGTTTTCTCCCAAGGAGTAAGCGTCTTTTAATTTCATGGTCAACAAAAGAATCCAAAATGCAGTACTCGGATGCAATCTCAAAAACGACAGAATGATCTCTGTTCGTCTCCAAGGCAAACCGTTCAATATCACGGTAATCCAAGTCTATGCCCCAACCAGTAGTGCTAAAGAAGCTGAAGTTGAGTGGTTCTTTGAAGACCTACAAGACCTTTTAGAACTAACACCCCAAAAAGATGTCCTTTTCATTATAGGGGAATGGAATGCTAAAGTAGGAAGTCAAGAAACACCTAGAGTAACAGGCAAATTTGGCCTTGGAATGCGGAATGAAGCAGGGCAAAGACTAGTAGAATTTTGCTAATGATCTCTGTTCGTCTCCAAGGCAAACCGTTCAATATCACGGTAATCCAAGTCTATGCCCCAACCAGTAGTGCTAAAGAAGCTGAAGTTGAGTGGTTCTTTGAAGACCTACAAGACCTTTTAGAACTAACACCCCAAAAAGATGTCCTTTTCATTATAGGGGAATGGAATGCTAAAGTAGGAAGTCAAGAAACACCTAGAGTAACAGGCAAATTTGGCCTTGGAATGCGGAATGAAGCAGGGCAAAGACTAGTAGAATTTTGCCGAGAAAATGCACTGGTCATAGCAAACACCCTCTTCCAACAACACAAGAGAAGACTCTACACATGGACATCACCAGATGGTCAACACCGAAATCAGATTGATTATATTCTTTGCAGCCAAAGATGGAGAAGCTCTATACAGTCAACAAAAACAAGACCAGGAGCTGACTGTGGCTCAGATCATGAACTCCTTATTACCAAATTCAGACTTAAATTGAAGAAAGTAGGGAAAACCACTAGACCATTCAGGTATGACCTAAATAAAATCCCTTATAATTATACAGTGGAAGTCAGAAATAGATTTAAGGGCCTAGATCTGATAGATAGAGTGCCTGATGAACTATGGAATGAGGTTCGTGACATTGTACAGGAGACAGGGATCAAGACCATCCCCATGGAAAAGAAATGCAAAAAGGCAAAATGGCTGTCTGGGGAGGCCTTACAAATAGCTGTGAAAAGAAGAGAGGCGAAAAGCAAAGGAGAAAAGGAAAGATATAAGCATCTGAATGCAGAGTTCCAAAGAATAGCAAGAAGAGATAAGAAAGCCTTCAATAGGCTTTCAATGCAAAGAAATAGAGGAAAAGAACAGAATGGGAAAGACTAGAGATCTCTTCAAGAAAATTAGAGATACCAAGGGAACATTTCATGCCAAGATGGGCTCGATAAAGGACACAATGGTATGGACCTAACAGAAGCAGAAGATATTAAGAAGAGGTGGCAAGAATACACAGAAGAACTGTACAAAAAAGATCTTCATGACCCGGATAATCATGATGGTGTGATCACTCATCTAGAGCCAGACATCTTGGAATGTGAAGTCAAGTGGGCCTTAGAAAGCATCACTATGAACAAAGCTAGTGGAGGTGATGGAATTCCAGTTGAGCTATTTCCCAGGAGTAAGCGTCTTTTAATTTCATGGCTGCAGTCACCATCTGCAGTGATTTTGGAGCCCCAAAAAATAAAGTCTGACACTGTTTCCACTGTTTCCCCATCTATTTGCCATGAAATGATGGGACCGAATACCATGATCTTCGTTTTCTGAATGTTGAGCTTTAAGCCAACTTTTTACTCTCCTCTTTTACTTTCATCACTTCATTATAGTTAAATATAAAATCATATAGTGACATTTTAACCTACCATTCCAGATCATCAGTTTTCAGTGTTACTTTAGCCTAATTTCTGAAGTATTTTTTTCAGGAGTCATTTTTTTATAGCCTTCTGTGCTTTTTATCAACATGAAATATGATTAAATATGAAGTGATGACAAGATCTTGTCACTAGACTTTCATGAAAGCTGTGTCTATACTAATAGGCAGAAGCAGTATTGAAACTTATTTGATTTAGAGGGATCCTATGGTTTTTAAGTGCAATGGGATGGACCATTGTTTTTCAAAGGTTATACATTCAAGGCAAAGACTGATTTTTCATCAACAAAGTTTCATGAAAACTGAACAAAAATTTTCTTTAAGTTTCCAAGCAAAAGTTTCTTCAAAACCTGTTACCAGTTTGTGATTTTCACATATATGTTACCAACACACAAGTTCTGTGGATCATTTTAAATTTGAAAGCATTCCTAATAAAAAGGAATTCAGAGATACTGGAATATATATAAATTTAAACATCTGAAATCAATCAACAGAATGTTATTCCAGGCATAGTTTTTTTTAGGATTGAATTATCACTGTACTCTCATCACAACCCAAACACCTACTCTCCAAATTCTTTTGTAAAATAATTGTATTATGGCATAATTTCATAGCCCTGTAAAATAATTTTTGTAATGCCTCTAGTTTGTGAAATCAAAGGTTTAATTTGCTTCTGTTGTGTCTTAATTTATCCTTGGCTTTTTAAGGTACTGATAGTCAATGGAGGAAAAGACAGGCAACATGTTAAAATGTCATCAAAGCAGCATTCTATTTTAAAACAAAGATGTATATTCTAATTCCAATGACAATGATAAAGCACTCCAGGGTGTGCTTTAATGGGCCATTAGTTTTCTTCTTGGGTGGTTGAAATTCTTTGGCCTATAGCCTTCTGTTCCCCTGAGTCTCCGGGCCTCTATTAGACCCATTAAAAACTCCCTGGAATGTGGTTTTTGTCTAATGTGATTATTATAAAAATGTCCAAGTTATGCATTTATTCCTCCATTTGCAGTGGCACTGGCATTACATTTGCTTGAATGTTGACATGGGGGTCTTCAGAAAATAAAGTACAGCTGATCAATTAGAAAGTAAAAACAAAAAGATTTTTCAGGCCCATGTCACTGGGGGCAAGGGAAAGGAAGAGAAATGTCTGAGTAATCTCAGAGTGATTTTTACACATGCCAAGCATATTGTGGTTTGAACCACAGTGGCAAAGCTCCACAAATCACAGGTTTGATATATTATCCCTAGCTTAGTTTTTCAAATGATCTTTCACTGCTTCTGCTTTGTGATGGGTAGAGTCTCTTTTCTTTCTGTGCTTTCTTTACTCCTTCAGTACAAACACACATTTTATAGATCTTTGTAATGAGAGAACAGACTGGATCCCAGCATCAAAAGCAAAAGAGGCCGGGAGTGAATGCCATGTTATATTTCTTTACCCATAAAATTGCTTTGGTAGAAGCATCTTTCCCATTAAAGGTGGTTGTGGTGGAGATATCAAATGTTCCCCTTTCAGCAATAGAGTTCAATCCATCATGCATGCTCAGTCGTGTCCGACTCTTTTGGGACCCCATGACTATAGCCTTCCAGGCTTCTCTGTCCATGAGATTTCCCAGGCAGGAATACTTGATATACAAAAATGAGGATATGGGCTGCCATATACTCCTCCAGGGGATCTTCCAGACCCAGGGATCGAACTCGGACTCTTGTGTCTTCTGCATTGGCAGGGGGATTCTTTAAACCATCATGTTCTGTGAGCAAATCAAGATAATTTATCTACCTGTATGCAATGCTCAGTCTTAAGGTGATATCCAAAAGAGGACAGACGCCCTTCCCCACATTTGATACATGGAAACTTGGGGGCATATAGATACTCTCACTTTTCAAAAATTTGTTTTATGATACTTGACTTCTATGAGGGACATATAGTAGTATCTGTTTTTGCTAACTGAAAGAAATTTGAAGAAAATTTTTGTGTGTGTGAAAAAAGGGGGAAAAAGTTAAAACAGGTTAGGTTTTGACATTTGTTTTGTAGTGAGCCATTATAGTGGCATCAGGCACCCCAGGCTTGGAGAGTGACACTACCAAGCTCCTTCCTTGGGAACCACACCCAGCATCTCAGCATCAAGCTGCTCTGTCTCTGAACTGTGTTTGTAAGCATCTGTACTTTATCTCCATTTATTTTGTCCATTATTAGCAAAATGTGCTCCAAAGTAATTGTTTCAGTTTACACTTAGGAAAGATTTCATAGGAATACTCTACTTTTGGATGATATGTTTGGGGGCAGGCTATAAATGATATCTCTTCTTTGTGCATTATAAACTGAAGTGTAGCCTTAGAGTTTTCAAGGATTACTGTTCTTTTGTTTTATGTCTTGGCTTCACTTTTGTTTCTGTGTTAAAAAGCATGTTGCATCTTTTCAGTTGCTTTTCCTACAACACTTGAGATGGTCATATAGTTTGTTCTTCATTTCGTGGTGTATTAATGTGGTGTATTACATTGAATTTTGTGTGTTTAACCATCCTTGCAATCCAGGAATAAACCCCATTTGGACAGGGTGTATAATTCTTCAGTGTGCTGTGAAATTTGTCTTGGTGTGTATTGTTGAGGATTTTTGAATCCGTGTTCATCAGGGATATCGGTCCTTACTTTTTTTTGTCTATCTTTGGTATCAGAGTTATGCTGGTCTCATAAAATAAATTTGAAGGTGTTTTCTCCTTTTCTGATTTTTGGAATAATTTAAGAATAAACTGTGTTAGTTTTTTAAATGTGTGTTACAGTTATCTAGTGAAGTGAATTGGTCCTGGGCTTTTCTTTACTGACATGTTTTTTGATTACCAATTCGGTCTCCTTAAAGGCTATAGATTTGTTTATAGGTTTATTTGTTTATAGGTTTTTAATTTTTTCATGATTCTGTCTCAGTAAATTTTATGTTTCTAGTATTTTAAAATTTTTATCCAATTTATTGTTGTATAATTGTTCATAAGTATGCTTACAGTTTTTATTTCTGTGGTAGCAGTTGGAATGTCTCCTTCATTTCTGATTTAGTTGAGTTTCCTGTCTATATATTTGTCTCTATATTTTCTTTACCAGAGTCTTTATTTTCTTATTTTTTCTCTGTTAGTGTTTAGGATAATACTGTTGCAACTTGAAGGACTCCCTTTCTCATTTCTTATAGGACTCTTCTGTTGGTGATGAACTCTCAGCTTTTGTTTATGTGAAGAAGTCTTAAGTTTGTCATTATTTTTCGAAGGACAGCTTTGCCAGATATAATATTTTTGGTTGGCAAGTTTTATTTTTACTTTTTTATTTCTTTGAATATATCATTTCTCTTCCTTGCAGCCTGCAAGGTTTATGCTGAGAAATGCACTGATAATCTCATCCTTATCTCTTATGTGTGACTAATCACTTTTTTCTGCTGAATTACTGTTTTCTGCTGCTTTCAAGAGTCTCTCTTTGTGACTTGAATGTCCCAGTGTGAGCTTCTTTAGGTTTTTCCTAGTTGGAACTTGTTGAGATATTTGAAATTTCATACTTTCTTCCTCAAATTTGGGTCATTTTTGGCCATTATTTCTTCAAATAGGCACTCTGCACTTTTCTCTTTCTCTGTCCTCCTGAACTCATGTGTATTTGTCACTTGTTGGTATCTTATAAATCCCTTTTGGCTCTCTTCACTTCTCTTCATTCTTAATTCTTTTGCTCATCTACCTCAGTAATTTTAAATAATATCTCTTCAAGTTTGCTAATTCTTTCTTTTCTTTGATCAAGTCTGATTTGAACTTTTAGCAGATTTTTCAATTCAGTTATCATATTCTTCAGCTCTAAACTTTGTTTTGTTATTTTATATAATATATAGTTTCTATATGCTTTTTGATATTCTCATTTTGTTCTTGTATAGTTTTCCTATTTTAATTTTGTTTTCTGTTTGTGTTGTCTTAGTTCACTGAGCAGCTTTAAAAATGTAACATTGAATTCTGTATTAAGAGATGTATAGATATATGAATCTTCAGTGTTAGTTTCTGGAGATTTATTTTCTTCCTTTGTTTAGGCCATATTTTCCTGTTTCTCTGTATGCCTTGCTATCACTTGTTGAAAGTTAGGTAGTTGAAAAATAGATACCTCTGCCATTCTGTACTGATTTTGTACCAGGAGAGACTTTTTACCAATCATCCCACCTAGAGATCCTGGAGGCCTTTTAAACCTTTTTTAGGAATATGCCTTCTCTGAGCTCATGTGTATAATTCCCCAGCTAAATTGTTCTGTCATTTATTTTTCAGGAGTTCATGATCTTTTATTCTCCCCAGCATCTTTCTGCACTCATATAGTCTCTTCTGGTGCCTCATTAATCCACTATGCTCAATTTTGTTCTCCGTAGCCCCTAGTCACTCACATTATGCAGGTTTCCTTTGTTGTTGTTCAGCTGCTCATTGCGTCTGACTGTTTGCTACCCTGTGGACTGCAGCACGTCAGGCTTCCCTGTCCTTCACCGTCTCCCGGAGTTTGCTCAAACTCATGTCTGTTCATCAGTGATGCCATCCAGCTGTCACATCCTCTATATCCACTTGTCCTCTTGCCTTCAGTCTTTCCCGTCATCAGGGCCTTTTCCAGTGAGTGAAAATAGTAAGATCTTTGTATCAGGTGCCAAAGTATTGGAGCTTCTGCTTTAGCATCAGTCCTTCCAATGAATATTCAGGACTGATCTCCTTTAGAATTGACTGGTTTGATCTCCTTGCAGTCCACGGGACTCTCAAGAGTCTTCTCCAGGACCACAGGTCAAAAGCATCAATTATTTGGCATCCAGCCTTCTTTATAGTCCAACTCTCACATCCATACTGGAAAAACCACAGCTTTGACTATATGGATCTGTGTCAGCAAAGTATTGTTGCTGTTTTCTAATATGTTTTCTAGGTTTAACATAGCTTTTCTTCCAAGTGGCAAGTGTCTTTTTAATTTCATGGCTGCAGTCACCATCTGCAGTGATTTTGGAGCCCAAGAAAATAAAGTCTGTCACTGTTTCCATTGTTTGCCCATCTATTTGGCATGAAGTGATGGGATGGGATGCCATGATCTTAATTTTTTGAATGTTGAATTTTAAGCCAGCTTTTTCACTCTCCTCTTTCACATTCCTCTTTGCTTTCTGCTGTAAGGGTGGTGTCATCTTCGTATTTGAGGTTATTGATACCTTGCAATCTTGATTCCAGCTTGTGCTTCATCCAGGTCGGCATTTCAAACTGTTTCCTTTAGCTTTCCAAATCAAGCAAGATAGAAAACAGATCCTTGGGCAGTCCCTCAAAATGCCTAAATAGTGTATGCACATTCCACTCTTTTCTTTTATTCCTAAGAGAGTAGCCATGTTTTGGGAACTTTCTTATGATTATGCCACACTACCGGCTAGGGGAAGGTCTATACAAGCAATGAACTTTCTTACCCACTTTGATGCAGTTATTCTTGATTTTGTATTGCTTTGGGTGCTATAATTTCTTAACTGGTTTTTGGAGTTCTCACTAAGGTAATTTGGTCCACCTTAAAAGTCTCTTTTCCATAAAGGAATTTCTAACCAGGGCTTCCTATTTTCATCATCTTAGTGACATCATTCCTGAGCACCCAAATTTGTTTGGCATTAGCATCCCAGATGATACTGATGTAGAAGATATGAAGAGCAATATTTAAAAGTACTGTTCCATAACAGTGATTCTTAGTATGGGTGGAGTGTTAGAATCCCTGTAGATGCACTGGTGCATAGGGTCCACTTACAGACATCCTGATTTAAACGCTCAAAGTCAGAAGTTAAAACACTTGCATGGTGACTGTAATGCGCAGCCATTGTTGAGAACCATTGTTCTCATGCTCATGCTACTTACAGATTAATTGATTAACTCTAGGAGTCTAGTAGGGCAGCTCATCTCCCTAAGGAGTTAATTTTAACTTGGGTATATTTTAAACACCAGTGAAAAACTCCATTTAGCATCAGAATCTTCTTCATTCAGTTCAGATCTCCATCCTTGTGTTACTAATTAAGGTCAAAACATTTAAAGATACATGCATTTGAAAAGGACTGTAAATCTAATACCACTAGTAAAAGAAACTGTGACTCAAGCCCATTAAAGGTGAAGCAATTCAGCCTAAATTGTTGAACTGAAACAGCTTACATTTCTTTCTAGATGAGTCTAGGGAAATGACAGGCAATTTTAACTCTTGACACACACGTTTATTAGAACACACAGTTAAGACAGAGAGTATAGGAAGAAGTGCACTTTCTTTGTTGCCATTGAGATTTCCAAGTGGTATCTGAGTATAACTCCAGCCCTGATACTCTTACCAAATCCAAATTTCCTATGAGGTTTTTGTGATTCCTTCCAGCTGACACTTCTGCCAAACTAAAGAAGGCAATATTAACTTGGACGTATCTTTAATTTGGGCTTCCCAGGTAGTTCAGTGGTAGAGAACCTGCCTGCCAAGCAGGAGATATAGGAAATGTGGATTCAATCCTTAGATCAGGAATATCCCCTGGAGAAGGAAATGGCTTCACATTCCAGTATTCTTGCCTGAAAAATCCAATGGACAGAGGAACCTGGTGAGCTATAGGCCCATGGGGTTGCAAGAGTCAGATATAACTGAGTAAGCATGTTCCTAGAAATATCTAAAGTGCTGGAATAATCTGGCATGTAGAAGAGATTCAGGAAAATTTACCCAAATAATGGACTATATATGGATATAAATAGATTGTTTGCAAAAATCAACCAGGACACCTCCCTTCAATTCCAGACTCTTCTTAATCCATGTGTGGCCTCCGGGGCACCCTGGTCTTTAAATTCCAATCCTTTTCCTATGTATAACTTTCCCAATCACAAGCAGACTTCATAACTTCAGATTCCATCCTTTGGATCTGGTAACCCGACTTTTCTGGGAAGTTCTTTGGAAAAAGTATCGCATTAACTTTTGGCAGGGTTGCATTGAATTTAATAAGTAGTCTTATTTTTCTATTTAATTTTAAGATTAAATGAAAGCTTAGATAAAGTTTTGGTGCTAATATCTTAGAAGCATTATTATTCAAGCATGTATTTCTGTATCTTTAACATAATGTTCCTTTTCATGGAGTTCATCCAAGACCTTAAGCAATTCATTAGTAAATTCTAAAAGACCTAATTTTGCTCTCTTCTTCATTATGTAGCACCATTACCTACAAATTTCTTTCAGAATTCCTTTCAGGTTATTTGCTTAGAAACATTTTTCTGTGAATGGATTGGAAATCCTCTCTACTCTCTGTCCCCTTCAAGAATTAAAGTGGGTGAGAGGTGAAATAAGAAATTTTGACCACAGAACTATTTCTAATGGCTTTTATTTCCTCATTTCTCCAAATTTTGTTTTGCTCTCCTACCCCTGCTTCTTTGTAACTAGGCTAAAATTTCTCTTTTACAAGAGCCCAGGACCTAAGCAAGGTGAGATGTCATAAATATTCGTGTATAGGTAAACCTTGGTGTCTGTAAAACAATCAAGCAAACCATCCCAAACTCAGGTTAAACCAAAAATGAATCAGACATAGACGTCCTCTCTCTGATATTGTTAACAATTTTCCTGCTTTGACCATCAAATTGCTATAATATATTTTTATGCTTATTGACAGTTTTAAAGGATTAAAAACAGTATAAATTGCAGCAAATTATACAGCCCCCTATTATTGAAACTTCAATTCATATCAAACTGACGTTGAAAGAAAGCATTCTTTTATATCACCCTACAAAAATTCATCTAAAACGACCTTTCTGAATAATTGATGAGGACTTTTTGTCTTTGATGCAACTTTCTAAGGTGTGCACACCACACTGTAGCCATATTACTCCAGTGGACTGCAAAGCCTAATTTGCAACTATTTCTGTCAGCTTTTCTCTAACTGGTGACATTTGTTAGGAAACTCTTCTAAAGCCAGAATAGATGAAGTAGTTTTAGGACATAATCTGTTTCACTTAATTTACAAATAATCCCATTGGTTGAACACTGTCCAATGTGCTGTATAACAGATGATGAAAGTCAGTATATATGGGTCAATTTTCCCCTTCCTACAGGTTAGAAGAATACTAATCAAAGACAAATGACAATTTAAAAGTCAGAATTTTCACAATCTTTCATGTGTGAAGGTAATGTGCATTTATAGCGTGCATCTAATGATGGTCTAGTTATGAAGCATAAATACAAAAACTAGTATATTCTATGATCAGTATTTGTCATACTATATACAACAATAGCCAAATAAGTCATTTATAGTCACTTAAACCAATTTGAAGAGTATACCTGCAAACTCTAGCTAATCATATGCTATTAACATTGTGTTAATGGTATCCCTGATTAATATATATATATATTTATATATGTGTGCATGTGTGTGTGTGTGTGTGTGTGTATAAAACAGAAAGTAATAAAAATCACCTCTAATTATATTACCCTGACTAATCACAGCCCAAGGAAATTTTTCAGTAATTAACATATATAAATGTAGCTGTAGATAATTAAAATCTATGGCCATGCCATTCCTTCTGTAACCATATAAATTATTGAATGTGTTTTCACAAAATAGGAGTCATAACATATACGTAGTCTTATATTCTTAAAATTATTTTGTGAAATATCTAAAATATAGAAATATTCATTTTCTCACTAAATTGAATCTTAACATTATGCTATGTTTACTACAGTTTCATTGTTTTAGAAAATATATGATAACTGAGACACATTAAAGCCCCCTGGGAGAAAAAAACCTTCTGATTCTATTACCCTCTACCAAAGTAATCCCAAACATGAATTTACTGTTTATCATTCTCATGCATATTTTAATATGTAATGTATATTTACATATTCCTAAACATAATATAGTCTTGTGTTGGAGAAAAGTTTAAATTAAATCGTACTTTATATGGCACTCTGCAACTTGCTACTCCTGCCTATTAGGTGTGGAACTTTATCTTTGCTAATAGATATATCTCTCATTCAGTTGTTCTCATACATTAATGCATATCAAAATCAAAAATTCTAAGTCTCTTTCTATTGCAACAAGCCTGAGTCTTTGAATTCTTTATCATAGATGCCCAATAGATGATTCTGATACATGCCAAAGTATGAGAACCAGTATTCCAGTTTGTTTTATTTGCATTATATTGTATTTCATTGCATAAATATACCACAGTTTATTTATTCTCTCTTGGCTGAATGTTTTATGTTATTATTATTACATTTTGCTTTTGCAAGTAAAATACCACGTGAAATGCTAAATAATGCAATATTGCCCTTTAGAGTTGTTATACCAATTTATAGTCCCATTGCCGTGACTATCTGGTTCTGATTTGCTTGGAACTTCCTCAGTGTTAGCAGAGGCATCTTGGCAGACTGGCACAGTTGATTATCCTAATAAGAGTGGATAGTTTCACATACACCAAAACATAAGTATTGTCCCACATTTTTTAAAATAATAATTTTTGGTCAAAGGGAAGGGATAAAAATAGTAACTAATATTTGTTTTATATTGTATTTTTTGATCAAAAGGATGACGGGTTGCTTTTTTATATTTATTAGTCCTTTAAATTTACTCCTCTTTATCCTTTTTTATAAGAGAATGCTTATTCTTTCATATAGATACTTGAGTTTTTATGAATTTTCAGCATTAAAAATCATAAAAATCCATTTATCATTCATACAAGTATTTCATGGAAGTGTATGCTGGCTTGGTTTTACCCTTTTCTTTATTTTGTACAAATTTCACTTTCACAGTATCAAATTTTTAATCTTGTATGTTTCGTGCTTTTTTTTGGTACTTAATCTAAGAATCCTTTTTGTATACTCTGGTAATAACTTTAATTTACAGATTATTTTCCTAACATTTTAGAATTTTACTTTTGGCATTATATCTTCAGTATACCTAGAGTTATATGTGAAGTAAAGAGTCAATTCGGAGAAGGCGATGGCACCCCACTCCCAGTACTCTTGCCTGGAAAATCCCATGGACGGAAATGCCTGGTAGGCTGCAGTCCATGGGGTCGCGAAGAGTCAGACACGACTGAGCGACCTCACTTTCGCTTTTCACTTTCATGCATTGGAGAAGGAAATGGCAACCCACTCCAGTGTTCTTGCCTGGAGAATCCCAGGGATGGCTTAGCCTGGTGCGCAGTCATCCATGGGGTTGCACAGAGTCGGACACAACTGAAGTGACTTAGCAGCAGTAGCAGTAGCAAAGACTCAGTTTACTTTTCTGCATATAAATAATGAACTATTAAAGTGTGTTTTTTAATCACTGATTTATAGTATTATTTATGTCACAAATCTATTTTTTAAATATATTTTACTTTAATTTATTGTTTCTATATTTAGTGCAGTGAGTCTATGTTGTAACCTCCATTTTCTCTCACCTCACTTAATTTCTCTTAATTATTTAATTTTAAATTAGACATAATATCTAGTAGAACAAGTGATTTCAATTGTTCTTTTTCAATAGTCTTGCTATTTGTGACCCTTTGCTCTTCTGTTTAAATTTATTGCTACATTGATTCAGTTGTAAATAAATGTGATTTGGAGTCAAACTATATTTGATTAATAGAATAATTTAGAATGAATTGTTATCTTAACGTCAGTGTTCCCATCCATGAGCATGGTATATCAGTCCATTCAGTCAATTCTTTACTTCTTGAATAGTTCTTCTTCTCTCTTAGAAGTTTTACATATATTCTTATATGTTATTATGAATGTATTTTCTAATTTCTTCATACTGATACCTACACACACGAAGCTTTGTCTGCATGTTACATTTTCGTTATAAAGTAAATGTCTGAACATATGTAGATAATCATACATTCTAAAAACGGAAAGGGCTTTTAATTTTTTTTCCTAACTTATATAGCTGTGAATTCTTTTACCTATTTTATCGTCCATTTAGCAAATATTAAATAGAAATAATAAGGAAAGTCAAACTTCTTATATTTTTGAATTTTTGAGAGTGCTTTTAAATTTTCCCCATTAAGTAGCAGTTGGGTTAATATATGCCTTGATTTAAGAAATTTCTCTTCCACATTATATTTTCAGACTGTAAAAACATTTGTTCTTTGTAAATCATAAGTGAGTACAGCATTCTGAAGACTTCTGAACACATGCATTGAAGTGATGTATTTGCCTTTTAGCTGCAGTGGTAGGCAGTTATTAAAACAGGCCCCAGTGACTTCTACTTCCTAGTATCCATGCACTGTATAAGCTCTCCAATACATGATGGATAAAATTTGTGTGACTCTATATTCTTGCATGGTCTCAATCTTAAAAAGAAAATATTTATTCTTTTGCTATTGAGTGTGGTAATAGGTATGTTGATTGTAGATGCCCTTTATAATAAGAGAATTTCAGGTTTCATTCTATTCCTAGTTTGCCAAATGCATTTCCTTCATATGTTGAAATGATATGTTTCTTTCAAATACTCTGTTAACATTATGAATTACCTTAGTTGCTTTTTTTAAACATTAAACTAATCTGCATTCCTGCAAAAATTCTACTTGATCATGATGTGTTAAACTTTTATATATTACTGGATTTATTTTACAATTTTTGTCAAAATAATTTGGAACTATGCTTATAAGGATGGTTAGTTTGTAATTTGCTTTCCTTTTAAAGACTTGTCCTGGTTTTGTGAGTGTAATGTAATTATCATAAAATGAGCCTGGAAGTGTTCCTACTTCTATATTCTGCAAGAATTTTATAGCTTGATATTATTTTTTCCTTAAAGGTTTGATGTAATTCTTCATTAAAGACATCTGGGCTTTTGTTTTGTTTTTGTTTTTATCACAAACAATTACATATGTATTATAATTAAAAGTCAATTAAGTTTTCCTCACCATTTCCAGCTCTTATGCTTTCCACTGAGTTTACTTTTATTCATATTAAAATATATCCTTCATGGGTTTTTTCCCTCCTCTTGAACTTCTATGGGTAGAAAAACTTTGTTTGTAAATGGCTGAAAATATCTTTATTTTGCACTCTCTCACGGGTCTAGCTCCTGATACTGAAGCTGAGTTGATAAATGCTATGAACATATTGGTTTCTTTATTTTAGCCTTATCTCTGAAGTCAGAAAACTCCCATCTCTGACCATGACTTGAAGCAAATTGAACAATTTTCTTTCTCCTTTACCCTGTAGGACCCAAACTCTCCAGGCCTGCGTGGTTGCAGATACAGCAAACAGAAGGACTATAGTTTTTGTTTGTTTGTTTTTTTAGTGTCTGGTAAAAACATACTTTACTTAAATTTAGTGAAGTTACAGTATATTGGCTTCCTCCTTTGACCTGTCACCCATCGTTGCTAAGTGTTTGGATCAGAGGGTGTACACATGTACTTTGTCTGCCACTTTCACCCATAAGCGGATCATACAGTTTGACACTGCAGTGCAAGAACTCCATGTCACTGCTACGAGTTGTATATAGGTGTCTAGGTATTACTGGTAACTAGGTTGTATCTTTTATTATAAACCTGTCCACAGTGGCTAGTGACATTTGTGTATGCCAGGTACTTGCTCAATACTTACTGTGTACTAACCACTCTTCTAAGTATTTTATATGTATTAATTAATTTAATTCTAACAAAGACCAAATGAAGTAGCTATTATTGCTATCCCTGTTTAAAAGGTGAAAAATTGCAGTATGCATAGATTAGGTAATTTTTCCAACAGCAAGGAGAAGTTGCCTAGCTAGGACTCAAACCTAAATTGTTTGACTGCGTTACTTAGATGTTCGATGAATGAGGAACAAAGATGAATATTCTTGATGACATCTGTCCATCCTGGCCCAGCTCTTAGCATGCCTTACCCTGTCTTGTTGCACTTGTGTTCTGGCTTCGTAAGAGCAAGAGACATACTATTATCATCTCATTATCCCTTGCACCTAGCACTGAACTTAGAACTCTCTAGATTTACTGCCAGTTGTTGTCATGGCTCAGTCAGACCTGGGTAAGGATTCTTTCCTGAGAATTTAATGTATATACTGGTGCAGTTCAGTTCAGTCGCTCAGTCGTGTCCGACTCTTTGCGATCCCATGAATCGCAGCACGCCAGGCCTCCCTGTCCATCACCAACTCCTGGAGTTCACTCAGACTCACGTCCATGGAGTCAGTGATACCATCCAGCCATCTCATCCTCTGTCGTCCCCTTCTCCTCCTGACCCCCATCCCTCCCAGCATCGGAGTCTTTTCCAATGAGTCAGCTCTTCACATGAGGTGGCCAAAGTACTGGAGTTTCAGCTTTAAGTGGAGACAATGCCTTTCACTATTTTCTTAAGAGGCCTGTGAAGCATTCTATTTAAAATTTACTTTAGAAACACTAGCTGCTGGGGATAGTGAAAGGAGACAGCTGTTTTCTATCAGCAGTTTACGAAGTGTTAGGGAAAGAAACTTTGGGAGGACTAATAACTGGAAAACTCTCATTCTTATCAGAGTTTCTTTTTCAAAAGATGTAGAAGGAAATGAAACATATTACTGTTTCTCCTTAGATAGTTTGACCATTTCTCAGCATGAGCTCCATATAATGTTATATGTAAAATCATCAGATTAAAAAAAAAAATTCCAACATGGGCAGATTAAACTTTTGTCTTAAAATGTAGTACTATTCTGGTTATTCAAAATAAAAAGAAAATGAGAAGTAAAGACATTTAAATCTCTACAGTGTCATCTAGAATGCGGTGACATGTTCAAATCAGCATCTCCCAGTTGGAAATAAAGTCTCTGGGAAATTACTGATGGACATCAAGAAAAACCTTGGCAAGGAGATTCAGGATGCACAACTGTGGGATACTTATTCAAACAGAGCAATTAGTGGCCACTTTTCAGTTTCCCTGCTGAGAAGACAGCCCTGTCAACTGTCTTCTTGCTGCAGAAACAGTCCCCACCGCCAGCCCTCATCTCCTGGCTTGCTTTTGTGTACAAATTGATACTTTGTTCGCCTTAAATGCTCCAGCCCCTGAGAATGCCTTGGGTTCTGAACTCTGATGCTGGCTGATCAGCATGGGAAGGTACTGTGGAAGGATCCCTGCTTGGAGAGGACCGTCTCTCATCTAGGAGCAAAGCTGCACCAAGCGGCCAGACTGTGTGAAAAGAGCTAAGTTTGGACAGTGCCAGTCAAGCCTTAATGCTGTCCAGGAGACTGTGGGTATTAATTCAATTTATGCTTCTCATTTTGATTGGTTCCAGCCAGGGAATTAAATAGATCCCTTCTCTCAAGTATGTTCCGAAAGAGACTGAGGCTTAAATCAGTTAGATGTTTGTCTGTCTTTAAGTAAATGTGTTAGTAAGAAGAGCTATGCAAAGTCAAAAAGATTACTCTGCCCTGTCATTCTGGCAGATAATGGAGACACAGAAAGACTCCTGTGAACTGAACCAGTGGGATGTCTTGCCTCTGCCATCTCTAGGGAGAATTTATTCTGCCTGATCCATTAGTCTCCATTTAGATCAAATTGCAGCCTGTGAAGAGCTTTACCCCTGAAATATTTTACCAAATGGTAATTTCAAAACCCCCAGCATAACTTACGACATGACTGATAAAAACTGATAAGATATCAAATGTACAGAAAAGACAGGATTTATGAACCTTTGCCATTGAGACACAGTAGAACAACTAAGAATCACAGAGCCTTTAGAGAAGTTATATATTCAAATACCCCCTGCTCCTAAGAATCAAAACCAACAAACACTGGTTAGTGAAAAATTTCACCTTTATTTGGATAACTAGGTAATATGAACTTAACAACAACAACAAATAATAATAATATATATATATATATATATAAGCTTTTTCTCAAGACACACCTTCCTCCTATAGATATGCCTCTCCACCCTACCTCCTTCATTTTTTGTCATAAAGCAGATGCTAAAATGAGATGTGTTCTGATGCATAATGGTTACCAAATCTAAATGGCTAGATTATCAACCTAGAGTATGTGGAACCAACACTGTGATTCCCACAACACTTCAGATATTGATATATGTCCATAAAGCCAAATCTAACATGGGAAAGATGTAATCAGTCTCCATTGCATCTCTGTGTTCTTGTCTGACACTAGGTTAGATAAGAAAGAAAAATCAGGAAAAAGGAGTCAAAAAAAAGGAAGCTTATGATTAAAGAGCTAAGAGCATAGGAAGTAGGAGGATGCACAGCAAATAAATGCATTGCTTTACTGGTCAAAAAGTACTTCGAGAAATCTCTGTTCCCTGGAACCTCGCGACAGGAATTTGAGATAGCTCCTGACTAGTGACATTGTTCATGTGTTAACTGGTAGGGATCCTGGTGTTCATGGTAAAAGCGAGAGGCTCCAAGCCTCTCAAAACAAAAACCCAGGATTACTGAATCTTTATCCAAGTATAGCCACGTGACACAGCACAAAACGTGCAGGATGTGAGGATCAAATTCAAAAATGATAGGAAATATAATTGCAGAAAATAAACCTATTAATATCACACCTTTAGGGCTGTTCACGAATATTAATATCACTTTGTTGCAATTGTTGCATACGTCAAGAGGGGATGGAGGGTTTTTTTTTTTTATTCTTTCCTCAATATAGGTGATGATGAGCATCTAGAAGTCACAAGGTAAATAATTTTTGAATGAACATTTAGAAATAGAATAAAAAGTTTATAAACAGATGATGCTCAGTTTGTAAAATCACTTTAAATGTTTGGCCTTCAGTTTTGTAAAAGGCGAACAACCACAAAATAGTTGATCTGATTTCTGAAATGTTTTCAAGTTCAAATGAAATTTTACTCATGAAATTATTTTTATTTCCATTATTTGAAAGTTCTTTAAGGCTGTAATTGTTTTAATTGTGTAAAGAATTATAAAGATTACACACTTCAACCATGATTGTTGAGATATCTTTTCTAAACCAAACCTTAACAGAAGTTAAGGTGCTCCAATCATATTGGAGCACCTGTTCTCCAAAACAGTACACAATTCTGAAGGTGTTCCCAAATGGATCAGAAAGTGAATTCTTTAGAGGTATGCACTCTCTTATGTACTCTTGCACCACCAGCACCTGAAACGCTGGTGATATAAGAATAAATGACGCTCACTAAACTGTATTGATAATTATAGTGGTCGTGACAATGCTTCATGATCACACACACTCACACTTTCTAATTCATGATATTTAACCTTGGCTGATTCAGACTCTGTTTATATGACAGCAACAAAACATTGACATTAGAATCCCTGGATGTGGGCTACATGTGGTGTCTATATTTTAATTATTTATAAGCTAGTACAAACACAAGACTTAGATAGTTTTTGTTTCCTCTTATGTTGTCAAGTTTCTCCTATTTAGTACAGAGCTCCAGACTAGTTTCAGGCACAAGTTGTTTTATTTTAAAGCTTTTTATCACCAGTTGAAAGTAATATTTTATTTTCCTTTTATTTGGGAGGAAAATGAGCATTTTCATGATGAGTAAAACATGTCTGAAGCTTCTCAAGTAATTTACTCATGGTTGAGAATAAGCAGGAGTGATTAGAGCTTCAAATCAGAAAACTTCAGAGAGCCAGAAGCTATCAAAATGTGCAGCTTTAATGAATGATTTCTCACTCATTGCTTTATAGCAATCACCACTGATACACTCTCTAGTTTTTTCCAAAGCATATATAATTGAGCAAATCATCTAAACCCCCACAAGCAGGCAATTATTCAACTACATTGATGCAGAATTACTGGGTCCAACACTTCATTAGAATATACCATAATCCCTTGTTCTCATCTTAACCTTCTCTGTGAAAAATCTTTCATCCAAAACTGACAGTGTCCTGTTGGTTATGCAAATAGTGGCATTGCAAGAGACAGGGTTTCAAGCCAGTCTTCTATCTTCAGTCCCATGTGTAGGGCTCTTATCCAAATCTTTAAATAGAGCCTAGAGTTCTAATAATTATTCAACTAACATATATAAGCTCCCTTTGTGCTTCTTTTTGAAAATGTGCTTATCTTTTTCCCTTACAGAAGAGAGAAAGAGACATTGACAGGGAGATTGAATGGCACTGCCAATACCAGAGGAATAGCTGGGACAGAGAGCAGGAGGGCACTTTGGTGCAAGAGAGATGATAAGAAAAGTATAAAGCTGCCAGGGGGAGGATGGTACTGCCACCCCTGACCTTCTCTCCATTTTTGTAGCCCAACTGACTTTTTTCTAGACCTTGTCTTTGTATTCTATTGGAAAGATCATGACATTGTATCCTCCCTGCCTGGGCTCAGGTGCCATTATCTGTCCCTGACTAGAGTCCATCCTTGACCATATTATTTAATATCTCTGAGCTCATGAAAGAGGAGAATTACATGCTCTGGAAATCTGGGACAACTTAGTGCAATGCCAGACACGTAGCTGCAGGCACATAGACCCCCTAATCTGATGAAAGATGTTCCCCCCTGAAAAGCAATGAATATTTTATAAACATCTTCTATTTCTAAAGGGATATGACTTGAGAAGCATGATAGGAAGACATTTTGACAGAAACTTGATTGTTGCATGGGCCCTGGGATAATATACTTCTGAAAGAGTATATTCCTTCATTCCTGAGTCATGATTTCAATTTACTTTTTTCCAACTTGCTGGCTTGTGATTCAAATCAAATTAGGCATTATAACATTAACTGAAAAAAATGCTATTTTACACTTTTACGTAGTTTTCATGAGAACTCAGAAGTAAGACTAGTCTCCCATTTTCTTAATAATTACAAGAATAATGGCAATGTTACATTTTATGGAGTACATACTATGTGGCCCATGTTAACTGATATCTGTGAAGTATTTCATTTAATCTTCACAATATCCATGATATCATTGCTGTTTTTATCCTCACTTTACAAAAACCTGTGTGTATGTGTCTGTCTGCTTAATTTCTCAGTCATGTCTGACTCTTTGTGGCTCCATGGACTGTAGCTCACAGCCTCTTCTGTTCCTGGGATTCTCCAGGCAAGAATACTGGAGTGGGTAGCCCGTCCCTTCTGCAGGGGCTCTTCCCAACCCGGAGATCAAACCTGGGTCTCTTGCATTGCAGGTGGATTCTTTGCCATCTGAGCTAGAAAGCTTATAGACATTAACTTGGCCAAAGGTACATAGGAATTATTAAATTCCTGAGTGAAGAGTCAAACTCAGGCCCTCTCTATGTACCTAATCAACCTTCTGTCCCAGGCAGTCTACCAGCTGCTTGGTTCTCTCAGATGGTCTGAGGAAGACTGCTGCCATGAAGAAATCACTGTTTTTTCGCTTGTCTAAGAGAGCTCTCAGCCTGCTTCTAGTTAGACCTAGCAGTCTCACTGGCTCTCTGCGAACAGTGGTCCTCAACCTTGGCTGCAGAGGGGAATCACCTTGGGAACTTTAATAGTGGTGTTTGAGCTCCACTGCCAGGGGTTGATTTAATTTGTCTCATCTGGGCTAAAGAACTTTTAAAATATCCGCAGATGATTCAGATGGGAAGCAGTCCTTGGGAAGTACTGCTCTACGGCTTTGGGCTTACACTCTTCTTTCTGACTGCAGCCAAGTGGAATTTTACAGATCTGGTCCTGAATTGGAATTATGTGGTATTCAAGCTGAAATAGAAAGATAAGTTTGGAAAGGATGAAACAATGAGAGTGATGATGGGGATAGCCAGTTACCATTTGTTGAAGGTTGTTCGATGCTGCTGATTTACATATATTTACATACATCATTAATTAGGCTATATCACCACTTTTCTTCAGAATCAAAGGCACGGGGATTGAAATTAGCTTACCTCCAAATCCTAACCAGGTGTGCAACTTATTGTGGGGGGCTTCAAACCTCTGCTTTTAATTGTATGATTAAGGCCATGAAGGAGAAAATGAAGGGTGGGCTTGGACATTGATGGTGACTGTTGAAAGACTTAGGGGAAGTTTTATGCAGGGGTTTCAAAGTTGGTTGTATGGCAGAGTGAAATGGAATAGGAGGATGGATTTTAGTTCCAGTCAGCTTTCTTTGGAGCAAAGCCAGTTAACCACAAAGAAATCTGCTCTTGGGTGCTACAAGCCAAATGTGTTAAGAGCTGGCAGCAGAATTATTCCCAGGAGGAAAGACAACCAATCCACCATAGGACAGAAATCAGAACAGGGAAAGTCAGGTGATGGGGGCATGCAGGGCAAGCCAGAGAATTAACTTGTACAAAACAGAACCTGCAACTATCTGATGGCCAAAGAGAAAAATTTATTTTGAAGGTAAAGATTATTATTATTGTCCATTGGCAAGGCAATCAGTGAGCTGTCAGGGAGTAAATAAGCTCAGGCGTAGTTTATGAACATTCTCTGGTGTTTATAAATGTCTTTCTGTGTTTGGGTTTGCTTCTTTATTAAAACCAAGCAACAACAACAGTAAAACTTAGTCTAAAAGATTAGCTAAGATAGGAAGTAGAAGCTTGGGAATTTAAAGAAACAAAAATGTCCACTCATGAATTTCAGGATATAACAGTGGTATTTGAAGGAAAATATAATTCTAGGGGCAAGCCTTTAGTACCCAGAGTACTAAGCAGAGACAGTCATTTCTGGAGAAGTAACAGTGGAATTCCAGCTAAGAGAAAGTATATTAGTAGGTTTTCAGAAATGCTTATCAGCATAAGGCAGCAGACGATCACCTCTAGATGCTGTTGTTAAAGAATGTGCAATATTATATATGGTAAATTCAAAAAATAATAGTTATTATGACAAAGCTATTTTGCAAATCCATATATTGCCCTTTTAATAATATTTTTTGTGTTTTTTGTTGTTTTTTAAATTAATTTTGTTAGAATATAGTTGCTTTACAATGTTGTATTAGTTTCTACTGTGCAGCAAAATGAATCAGCCGTAAATATACATATATCTCCTCCCTCTTGGATTTTCTTTCCGTTCAGATCACCGCTGTGCTTTTGGTAGAGTTCCCTGTGCTATGTAGTTTGTTCTTATTAGTTTTCTCGTTTTTACATTGGCATCAATAGTGTAAGGTGTCAATCCCTAAATCTCAATTCCTCCCACCCCCGCTTTCCTCCTTAGTATCCATATACTTGTTCTCAATCAAAAATAGCACATTTGTTCATATAAACGTATGAATAAAGGTATTTTTCTATTGTTGTTCAGTTGCTTAGTCACATATGACTCTTTCCAACCCCATGGATTGCAGCACACTAGGCTTCCCTGTCCTGTATTTTTTACTGAGGTATAATTGATATAACATTCATTTCAGGCATACAACATAATGATTCTGTATTTGTATATATTGTGAAGTAAATCTAATTAATATCTAATATCACCATACGTAGTTACAGAATTACTTCCCTTGTGATGGAAACTTCCAGGATCTACTTTTGTAGCAACTTTCAAATATGCAATATAATGTTAACTATTTGATGAAAGTGAAAGAGGAGAGTGAAAAAGTTGGCTTAAAGCTCAACATTCAGAAAACTAAGATCATGGAATCTGGGCCCATCACTTCATGGCAAATAGATGGGGAAACAGTAGAAACAGTGGCAGACTTTATTTTTGGGGGCTCTAAAATCAATGCAGATGGTGATTGCAGCCATGAAATTAAAAGATGTTTACTCCTTGGGAGCAAAGTTATGACCAACCTAGACACCATATTGAAAAGCAGAGACATTACTTTGCCAACAAAGGTCCGTCTAGTCAAGGCTATGGTTTTTCCAGTAGTCGTGTATGGATGTGAGAGTTGGACTGTGAAGAAAACTGAGCACCAAAGAATTGATGCTTTTGAACTGTGGTGTTGGAGAAGACTCTTGAGAGTCCCTTGGACTGCAAGGAGATCCAACCAGTCCATTCTGAAGGCGGTCAGTCCTGGGTGTTCTTTGGAAGGAATGATGCCAAATGATGGTACTTTGGCCACCTCATGCGAAGAATTGACTCATTGGAAAAGACTCTGATGCTGGGAGGGATTGGGGGCAGGAGGAGAAGGGGACGACAGAGGATGAGATGGCTGGATGGCATCACGGACTCAATGGACGTGAGTCTGATGAACTCCGGGAGTTGGTGATGGACAGAGAGGCCTGGCGTGCTACGATTCATGGGGTTGCAGAGTCGGACACGACTGAGCAACTGAACTGAACTGAACAGTTGTGATGCTGTACGTTACATCCCCTGACTTATTATCACATAATTGGAATTTTGTACCTTATGAGTTGCTTTACTCGTTTGGCCCACTGTCACCTCCTACGTCTGGCAACCACCAGTCTATGAATTTGTTTGTCTTTTGAAGATTATAGGGAAATCATATAGTATATGTCTATCACTTTCTGACTTATTTCACTTAGCATAATGCCTTAAAACTCCATCCATGTTGTTGGAAAGGCAATAATTTCTTCTTTTTTATTGCAGAATAATATTCCATGGTATACATGTGCACTACATTTATCCAGTCATCTATTGATGGACTCAGGTTATTTCCATATCTTGGCTATTGTAAATCATGATGTGATGAGCATAGGGGTACATATATCAAGTTAGTGTTTTTATTTTCTTCCAATAAATGCCCCTAAATGGAATTTCTGAATCATATGGTAATTTTACTTTGAGTTTTTTGAGGAATCTCCATATAGTTTTCCTTAGTGGCCACCCCAGTTTACCCACCAACTGTCCAGAGGGTTTCTTTTTCTCCATAATATCACCAATACTTGTTTCTTGTCTTTTCAACCTTTCTAAGAGATGTTCTATCTCATCATGATTTGCATTTCTGTAACAATTAGATCCCACTCCAGTACTCTTGCCTGGAGAATCCCATGGACGGAGGAGCCTGGTGGGCTGCAGTCCATGAGGTCGCTAAGAGTCGGACACGACTGAGCGACTTCACTTTCACTTTTCACTTTCATGCATTGGAGAAGGAAATGGCAACCCACTCCAGTACTGTTGCCTGGAATAGGCAATGGCAACCAACTCCAGTGTTCTTGCCTGGAGAATCCCAGGGATGGGGGAGCCTGGTGGGCTGCCATCTATGGGGTCGCACAGAGTCGGATATGACTGAAGCGACTTAGCAGCAGCACAGCAACAATTAGCTGTTGAACGTCTTTGCCTGTGTGTTTTGGCCATCTATATATCTCTGGACAAATGTCTATTCAGAGCCTCTACCATTTTTTAATTAGACTTCTTTTTTGCTGAGTTGTATGAATTCTTTACATATTTTGGATATTATTCACCCCTGATCAGAATTATGATTTGTGATTATTTTCTTTCATTCAGGAAGTTTCATTTTCAATTTGTTGATGGTTTTCTTTGTTGTACAGAATTTTTTTTTAGTTTGACCTAGTCCCACTTGTTTATTTTTGTTTTTGTTGCATTTGTATGGATTATTTCAATTATTAATTTTCAACATACTCTGAGGTAAATTGAATAGATGCTCATTTTATAGATTTTTTTTAAGTCAATAAAGACATGTGCCAGCATACACTAGTGATGGACATGAGCACTACTGTCCTTTTTTAAGAACTGTCTTTGGCAGTGTTTAGCCTTCCTGTGGAGAATAGTCCCAGATGATCTTTAGCAACACAAGATGGCATCTGTGGAAGATAAATTTTTGCAGATTTCGTACTGCTGGTACTTAGTCCAAAGGCTTTTCTGAGTTTCTGCATACTTCTCAATGTAAATGTGAAGTCTTTCAGAGGAAGAATGTAAAATATGAAGCCACAAAGCTTGAATTATTTTTTGGTAGCTATGAATCAGTTATATGATACCTACATTGAAGATTTTTAAGGCCTCATAAGCAAATTCTGCAGAAAAGAAATGTTTGAGAAAAAAACAGGATGGGGTAACAAATAAATGATTGGAGCAAAGTACATGTATGTTAGTACTGATACTACTGTTGTTTAGTTGCTAAGTTGTGTCTGACTCTTTGCAACTCCCTGGACCGTAGCCCAGCAGGCTCCTCTGTCCATGGCATTTCCCAGGCAAGAATACTGGAGTGGGTTACCATTTCCTTCTCTGGGGGATCTTCCTGACCAAGGGATCAAACTTGTATCTCCTTCTTTGGATTCTTTATTACTGAGCCACCAGGGAAGCCCCTGTTAAACTGATATATTGATTTTAATTCAATCCTCATTACTTCTGTTATCTCCTTGTGATTTTTGTTTTTGGCCTGCAACCTTTTTGGCTTTGGCTTAAAGTAACGTGTGTGCTGGCAGAGTACCAATTGTGCATCTACAGATACTGTTGCTATAAATGAGGAGGACCTTGACACTAAGACTGGTGTGATCAATTGCAAAACCTGACTAGGACACTCCTACTTCTTCCTCTACCCTCTGTCACTGGGTTCAACCAAAGGAAACAGTTGCTGTGCACTGAATGAGTTCACGTCACATAGTTTTGTATTCAGCTCAAATTTCCCCAATTGTCTTCATTAAATTCTTCATTTTTACCATCCAGAAATGGGGCAACAAGATGTCAGCAAAGGTCGCTTTCAGATTTTGCATTATATATCTTTATAAATACAGATTTGACTGCTAAGTGTATTTTTGTACTTAAATAGTAAAGCTACTAATGTGGTTGGTAGATGTGAAATATATGCTAATAATCTTAAGTCTCAGATTTTATGAGTGAAGAGGATTTCCTCTAAATTTTTAATCATCAAAAGAGTAGTTTCTGTTGAAACACTTGTACAAAGGACATCTTTAAAAGTACAATGGATACCAGTTCTTACTTGGTAGAAGTTCATAAAATGCCATAGAATTTTATGTGCTGATAGTGCCCTGGAAGAAACAGAGACTCAGACTCTTCTGGGTTTACCAGCTAGGCTAGAGCAGTTTAGAGGCTTGTCAGAGGTAGCAAAGTCAGTCAGTGGCACATGGATAACTTGAACCTACATCTCCTGATTAACATTCTAGGGTATAGACACCCTCCATGTGTTATATCATTGGGTAATTACAATGAGCCAAGTATTATTATTATCATCTTCACTTTACAGAAATAAAAGTAAGTAAATGAGTAAGTGAATATAATCAAAATGATTAAGTAAATTGTTCAAAGTGATAGCAGTGGGATATGAAGCAGGGCATTTTTTTCACTTCAAAATACATTCATTCACTTATGTAAAAATTTATTGAGTGTCTCAGATATTCTCTGGTAAAAAAATAGAAAATTAAAATAGCTCTATTTTAATTAATAAAATTAAAATTGTTATTAAAATAGAATTTAAAATTAATTCTATTAAAATATTTAAAATTCTATTAAAATTGATTTATTAAATTCTAGTGAAATAATATATTATAAATTTAATAAAATTATATCAATTATAGTAAAATATTAACAATTCTAGTTTAATTAATTAAAATAGTTCTATTTTAATTGTAACTAACATAATCTAATAATTCTATTCTAATAAAATTATTAAAATTAAAATAGAAAGTTAAAATCTCCAGTTCTAACACTTCCACATGTGGATATAAATAAGAAATAAACAAATAGACATGTATAAATAAAATATTACATTATTTTTTCTTCTTGGCAAAGTAATGTCTATAATAAACATTTATTGAAAACCATTCACCCCCAAATTTCCTCAATTCTCCATTTTTTCTGGAGTAGTAGCCAAACATATATGAGTAACTCCACTTCTATCATCAACTTGCTGGCAAGATGCTTCACTCTCCAAACCTCAGTTGTTTCACAAGCAAAATAGGTTTTTGGGTTAAGTGAGTGGCTTTCTGGACTTCTCTGGTAGCTCAGCTGGTAAAGAATCCACCTGTAGTGCAGGAGACCCCAGTTCGATTCCTGGTTTGGGAAGATTCCCTAGAAAAGGAATAGGCTACCCACTCCAGTATTCTTGGGCTTCCCTGGTGGCTCAGATGGTAAAGAATCTGCCCACAATGAAGGAGCATTGTGATCCCTGGAATGGGAAGATCACTGGGAAGAGGGTATGGCCAACCTTCTCCAGTATTCTTGTTTGGAGAATCCCCATAGACAGAGGAACCTGGTGGGTTACGGTCACAAAGAATCAGACAAGACTGAGCAACTAAGTTCAGTTCAGTTGCTCAGTCACGTCTGACTCTTTGTGACCCGATGCACTGCAGTACGCCAGGCTTCCCTGTCCACCACCAATTCCATGTCCAACAAGTCATGATGCCATCCAACCATCTCATCCTCTGCCATCCCCTTCTCCTCCTGCCTTCAGTCTTTCCCAGCATCAGGGTCTTTTCTAATGAGTCAGTTCTTCGCATCAGGTAGCCAGAGTATTGGAGTTTCATCTTCAGCATCAGTCCTTCCAATGAATATTCAGGACTGATTTCCTTTAGGATGGACTGTTTGGATCTCCTTGCTGTCCAAGGGACTCTCAAGAGTCTTCTCCAAGACCACAGTTCAAAAGCATCAAATCAGGTGTTCAAGCTTGCTTTATAGTCCAACTCTCACATCCATATATGGCTACTGGAAAAAGCATAGCTTTGATTAGACGGACCTTTGTCGGCAAAGTAATGTCTCTGGTTTTTAATCTGCTGTCTAGGTTGATCGTAGTTGTCCTTCCAAGGAGTAAGCGTCTTTTAATTTCATGGCTGCAGTCACCATCTGCAGTGATTTTTGGAGCCCCCCCAAAATAAAGTCAATCACTGTTTCCATTGTTTTCCCATCTATTTGCCATGAAGTGAGGGTACCAGATGCTATGACCTTAGTTTTCTGAATGTTGAGTTTTAAGCCATCTTTTTCATTTTCCTCTTTCACTTTCATTAAGAGGCTCTTTAGTTCTTCACTTTTTGCCATAAGAGTGGTATCATCAGCATATCTGAGGTTACTGATATTTCTCCCAGCAATCTTGACTCCAGCTTGTACTTCATCCAGCCTGGCATTTTTGCATGATTTACTCTGCATAAAAGTTAAGTAAGTAAGGTAACAGTATACAGCCTTGACATATTCCTTTCCCAATTTGGAACCAGTCTGTTGTTCCATGTCCAGTTCTAAATACTGCTTCTTGACCTGTGTACAGATTTCTCAGGAGGAAGGTTAAAGTAGTCTGGTATTCCCATCTCTTTAAGAATTTTCCACAGTTTGTTGTGATCTATACAGCCAAAGGCTTTGGTGTAGTCAATAAAGCAGAAGTAGACATTTTTCTGGAATTCTCTTGCTTTCTCTCTGATCCAACAGATGTTGCAATTTGATCTCTGGTTCCTCTGCCTTTTCTAAATCCAGCTTGAACATCCAGAAGTTCACAATTCACATACTATTGAAGCCTAGCTTGGAGAATTTTGAGCAGTACATTGACAACATGTGAGATGAGTACAATTGTGTGGTAATTTGAACACTCTTTGGCATTGCCTTTCTTTGGGATTGGAATGAAAACTGACCTTTTCCTATCCTGTGGCCCCTGCTGAGTTTTCCAAATTTGCTTGCATATTGTGTGCAGCACTTTCACAGCATCATCTTTTAGGATTTGAAATAGCTCAACTGGAATTCTGTCACCTCCACTAGCTTTGTTCATAGTGATGTTTCCTAAGGCCCACTTGAATTTGCATTCCAGGATGTCTGGCTCTAGATAAGTGATCACACCACTGTGGTTATCTGGATCATGAAGATCTTTTTTGTATAGCTCTTCTGTGTATTCTTCCCACCTCTTATTAATATCTTCTGCTTTTGTTAGGTCCATACAATTTTTGTCCTTTATTGAGTAAGCTCTGGAAGTTTGTGATGGACAGGGAAGCCTGGAAACTAAGTATAGATTGGCTTTCTAACTTCAATGTACAGAGATTTAGCATTCCTGGAAGATACTTCAGGACCTAATGTGAAGTAAGAGTAGAGTGGCCTTGCAATTTGGAATTTTGGTCACCTCTGTAGTTTTGAGCAATAATTTGCTTTATGTAGTAAAGTTGAATATTTTGACAAAATTTATTATAAAAATTTTGAAAACAAAATGAATTTACTCTTAGGTTCATCATGTTCATGTATGATTGTTCAGCATCATCTTTTAAGCCATCCATTATATTTCCCACATTGAATATCTATTGGACTAGAGACACACTTTCTGAGCAGTTGCTGTGGTCTTTTGAGCAGAAACTTTTTGTTTACCTAGAGGAAACTACTTCTTTTGATAGGACAACATGAACTTTCCCCCCAACCTTTATTGACTATTAATTAACAGGCTGAAATGATATCTTTTGAAGGTATATCACCTGGTGGTGTGTCTTTGTGTGTGTGTATGTGTGTGTGTGTGTATATATATATATCTGTTGTGAAATGAGCATCACAGTCAAGTTAGTTAATGTATCCATCACTTTTCATGGTTAAAATTTTCCTTCTTTTTTTCTGTGGTGATATGCTTAAGATCTACACTCAGCAAATTTCAAGTACACAGCACAGTACTATCAATCATTATTACCATAATGTACATTACATCTTCAGGACTTATTCCTCTTACATAACTGAAACTTTTTGTCCTTTCACCAACATTTCTCCACTTCCCTTCCACCTTGCCCCAGGTAACCATCTTTCTATTCTCTGCCTCAATAAGTCTGACTACTGTAGATTTTTCATAAGGCTTTGTTTTGGTGTACCCATAATCTGCCTTGGATTTTAGAATATTAGAGGAAAGAAAAATTCTTTGGAATCAGCTTAGTCCCAATGTTGACTCATGATTCCACACTTTACTAGCTATGAATAGTTAGCTATGCTGATGCTGCTAAGTCGCTTCAGTCGTATCCGACTCTAGGCGACCCCAGAGATGGCAGCCCACCTGGCTCCTCTGTCAGTGGGATTCTCCAGGCAAGAATACTGGAGTGGGTTGCCATTTCCTTCTCCAAGTTGCCTAACCTCTCAGAGCTACAATTTTCTCATTTGTGATACCAAAAAAGTACAAATAATTGCATTTGTTATTCTAAGAGTTAAACAAAACAATATATTTGAATGGTTCAGTATAATTTCTCCCCCAGAATGTACCAATAAGATTTTTAACAGTTTTTTCTCAAAAGTCAACTGTATAGTATTATAGTTATCAAAGAAAACATTTCTTGATAGAAAAGGCAAAATATCATATCCGGTGAAGTATCAAAGATCATGTGTTGGTAGATATTTTATCCGTTAAATTAGAAAAGCACATGGAACACAAACCATTGGGAGACAGTTTTCCACATGTCTCTTATGTTTTTCAACATCTCTTGTGTATTGTCATTAATTACCCTTTTGTTTTAGGCTATCTATTCAAGATTTTGTACAGTAAATAGTCTTTGGATATATAGATAATGTCTGCCTCCAAAGCAAAGGGCAGGTTTGTTTACTATGCATTATAACAAAGGTAACATTTCCCTTTCAGAGCAAAGTTTGGGCAGGCTTATTTGGAGTTCATTATAAAAGATTTGCATTCCCTAAGCTTGAGAGTCTTCAGCTATGATTCAAATATACTCCATGCATATCTCCACCTGGAACCCTCTGTTTTGCCTTCATGAGACTTGGAGGGAAAGGAAAACTGCAAACTTGTCATTCATGCTGATTGCTGTGCCATAAGTAATGAAGTCTTGTGTCTGTGATCCAAGGGTATCATGTCTTCTGCCACATCCATAAATCTATGATAGGTAAAATTGTTAGCTGATAAGTAAGTAAAATCTCCAGACCTTTTACTAGTCTTGGGACACCTCAGTATAATTATGATTCTGTTCTTAAAAGTAAATTAGAGAAAACAGCCTAAATATCCATTTAACTGATGAATAGTTAAATAAATGTGATATACCCAGATAATAAATATTATTCAGCCATAAAATAATGAAGCAATGCTATATGCTATAACGAGTGAACCTTGAAAACTTTGTTATTAAAAGGAAACAGACACATTTTTTTTATGATTCTATTTGTATGAAATGCCTGGAAGAAGGGAATCCATAGAGCCAGAAAGTAGATTAATGTGCTCAGTTGTGTCTGATTCTTTGCAACCCCATGGACTGTAACCCACCAGGCTCCTCTGTTCATGGAATTTCCCAGGCAAGAATACTGGAGTGGGTAGCCATTTCTTCCAGGGGATCTTTGGAACCCAGGGATCAAACTTCCATCTCTTACGTCTCCTGCATTGACAGAGGGATTCTTTACCACTGAGCCACCTGGAAAGACCCAGGGAAGTAGATTAGTGGTTTTTAATAGATTACATGAGGCCGCAGCTGGGGGTAGGAAATCAGGACCCATGGCTCATAGGTACTGTGGTTCTTTTTGGATTGATGGAAATATTCTGGAATTAGAAATAGGGAAGATTATATAGCATAATGAATACACTAAAAATAATGCATTATATACTTTAAAATAGTGAATTTTATGTGTGTGTGTGTTTTTTTTATCTCAATGACAAAAGTGTTGAAAAGGAATGAGGATGAGAGAGGAAGAGGAAGAGACAGGCTTGTCTGTTGCTGAGAAAGCATAGTTTGAGGCTAACAGACATGAGTTTGAATCCCAGATCTTCTTTTTACCATTAGCGCCAACTTCATCACCTCTCTGCCTCATTCTCCACATTTTATAACTGTTCAACATAGCACCCACTCACAGGTTCATTGTGGAGATAAACAACGTGTGAGAATGCCTTACTGACTGACCCAGAGTTGATGCTAACTAATTAGTAAATATAGTTATGACAGTGACAATTCCTTTAGAAATAAATAAATGAAAAAAGAAAAACCAAACTAACCTCGTGTAATGTGCCACTGCATGCTTACAAATATATAACTGGGGATAGAATGAATCTATGACTTCCCTGGTAGCTCAGCTGGTAAAGAATCCACCTGTAATTCAGGAAACCTCAGTTCAATTCCTAGGATGAGAAGATCTCCTGGAGAAGGGATAGGCTACCCAGTCCATTATTCTTGGGCTTCCCTGGTGGCTCAGATGGTAAAGAATCCACCTGCAAAGTGGGAAACCTGGATTCTATCCCTGGGTTGGGAAGATCCCCTGGAGGAGGGCATGGCAACTCGCTCCAGTATTCTTGCCTGGAGAATCCCCATGGACAGAGGAGCCTGGTGGGCTATAGTCCACAGGGTCACAAAGAGTCAGACATGACTGAAAGACTAAGCACAGCACAGAGTGAGTCTACCATGACTGCTATAGAAATATATCTCAAACCAATACTTAAGTAAATACATTTAAAATATTATTTATGTTTCTGCAAGTGATTGGAAGTATCCTTCCTTTTGCACAGTTCTATAGTAAGAATAATACATTATCAACAGAATTTACATGCAAATAACTTTTTAGTGTACTTTAGTGGGGAGATGTGGATAATTAAGTCATATTGAGAAAACATTTTTACTAGCTTTTCTGACTGTGGACCATGCTCATTTTAAGAAATGGTATATTGTTTTGCAGTCAACGTGGCAACATAAGAAAGCTTTGTTTTATAAAAACAGTTTTCATTGCTTCCTTAAAATGATGACACTTTTTTACTGATAAGACTAAGATTCTTTGATGGAATGTATTTCATGAAGGTTAAGCATTACTGGAAGGAAAAGACAGCAAACAGTACTGACTGTTAGATGATGGGTCATTTTAATAAAGAGTACCAAAAGGCATTAAGATGTTGACACTGCGTACGCTCTCATCATTATATGAAATTAAGCCAACTTCACCCACCTTCTTTCTGAATGAAACACATTTTTACACAGTTGTGGAAACCTTTCATGGGCCTTAGCCAATCAATGCTTTTAAAATCTTTAGCCATTAAGAGTATCATAATGGTAGTTATTCTTCATGGCATTTGAAATAAGGCCATCAGAATCCACTCCTTTTTTTTAAAATTTTTATTGTAACACCAGAGAGAACAGTAAGCAAGAGATGAGCAAGAAAAAAGATAAGAATGTGTTGTGCCTGGTTAGCAAAGGCTGAAAGAGCATCCTTGGACTTTAAAAGATGCAGAGGGCAAGAAAGATCAGCATGTGAATCAGAGGGGAAAAAATAAATTTAAAAGGTGAGGGATATGCTTCTGTTTTTTCTCTGGCTATTCTCATTCAGATTCCATTTTCACAACCCCCTTTCTGTTCATCCTCTGTCCTTTACCTATTCCGTTTTCTCTCCTCTCAATGCCTCCCATGTTACCACAGGCTGTCCTTGTTCCTCTACGTATCATCTTCCACCATATAGTCTCTTCTTTCTGTCCCACACTTATTGCTTCAAGCCAAATTCCCAAATTGGATCCAGGGGCCCACTAGCTCACTTGGGAGTGTCTAGGCAGGGGCTCAAGCTGGAGGCAGTCAAGAGTGAGGGGCGTGGGCCGGGACTCATACCTACTTCAGCTCAGTGCGCTTGGATGGAAGCAGCCCTTGAGGCTGACAGAAAGGTCCTTGGAGAGCGTCGTTCTGTGCCAGTTGTAAATGCTGTCAGGCCTTGGCATTTCAGTCCCTCACACAATGAATGCAGAGCCTGACACAGTTCCAAGTGTATGGAGTTGAATGAATGCAATGTCAAAGGAAGAAGCAGCTGCTTGGGAAAAGGCATTGTGCCTTGGTGCATGTGTTCCAACTACATGTAAACACTTATTTTCTTAGAGGATGTTCCAAAGCCCTTTTACCCAGTGTGAATTGTGAAAGTCTGAGAGACAACGATTTTTTTTTTTAACTCCTTCAAGATACTACTCAACATTTTAGTGGGTTTATATTTATAATAGTTGTTTTCTATATGGCAAGTGAAAATGCTTTTGTAATTAGAGTAGAGCTTTTATTTGTGAAGGCTATTGTGACAAAATGCAACAGATGTGGTGGCTTAAACTGCAGGGAAGATTTACATTCTCACCGTTCTGGAGGCTAGAATCCAGGATCAAGGTGTCAGCAGGATTGGTTCCTAATGAGGGTCATGAGATAAGCCCTGTTTCTCCTTGGCTTATAGACAGCCTCTCCCTTTGTCTTCACATTGCTTCCCTCTGTACAGGCTGAGTCCGAATTCCCATTTCTTATAAGGACAGTTCAGTTCAGTTCAGTCGCTCAGTCGTGTCCGACTCTGTGACCCCATCAATCGCAGCATTCCAGGCCTCCCTGTCCATCAGCAACTCCCAGAGTTTACCCAGACTCATGTCCATTGAGTCGATGATGCCATCCAGCCATCTCATCCTCTGTCGTCCCCTTCTCCTCCTGCCCCCAAGCCCTCCCAGCATCAGGGTCTTTTCCAATGAGTCAGCTCTTTGCCCGAGGTACAAGAATCATTCAGTTAGGACCCATCCTAATCATCCCAATAGGTCTCATTCTGACATCCTAGGACTTAGGATCTCAACCTCTGAATTTTTGTAGGGAACACAACTCAGCCCAGAACAGGTAGTGATAAACCAAATTTGTTTTATATACATTTAAATAGAATTTTATTTAAAATTATTAGGTAAGAATTAAGTAAACATAAAACACATTTGTGCTTAGTCTTTCAGTTGTTTCCAACTCTTTGTGATCCCGTGGACTGTAGCCCATGGGATTCTCCCAGGCAAGAATACTGGAATGCATTGCCATTTCCTACTCAAGGGAATCTTCCTAACTCAGGCACCAAACCCAGGTCTCCTACATTGCAGGCAGATTCTATACCATCTGAGCTACAAGTAGGGAACTATTAAGTACATTTATCCCTGTCAAAACACTAAATACAGATTACCTCCTCTCTAATATTTCAGAAGTGCAGACTTACAGATATAGAAAACAAACATATGGTTACTGAAAGGGAAAGGGAATTGGAAGGATAAAATTAGGAGTTTGGGATTAGCAGAGACAAACTACTAGATATAAAATAAACAACGAGGTCCTACTGTATAGCACATGGAACTATATTCATTATACTGTAATAAACTATAATGAAAAAGAATATGAAAAAAAACTATGCATATATATATATATGTAAAACTGAATCACTTTGCTGTACACCAGAAACTAATACGTTATTGTAAATCACCTGTGCTTTAATTTTTTCAAAAAGGAAAATTGTTATCTTCAAGCTGCAGATTTTGCAAAACCCCAAATCTTGATTTTCAGTAAAGTAGAAAAGCATTAAAAAATTACTATGTAGTACACCTGAAACTAACATAGAATTGATGTCAACTATATTTTAATTAAAAATTGATAGCAAAATATTAAGTGATACACACACATATTACTGCACAATTGCATTCCTAATTATTTAACCAAGTGAAATGAAAACATATGTTCTCATAGAAACCTGCATGTAAATGTTTCTAGAGCTTTATCATAATTATCAGAAACTAGATAAAACTCAAGTGTCTGTCAATGGATGAAAGTATAAAAATAAAATACATAGAATAGCATTCAATGGAAAACCACTGAGTGATCAATCAGTCAATAATAAGGACAGAATTATGATATACAGAATAACGTGGATGAATTTCAGATGAATTATGATAAGGAAAAGAAGGTGGACTCTAAAAACGGATTCTGTGACTCTCTTCATATTACCTTCCTGTAAGGACAAAACTTTATGGATAACAATTTCCTGTTTCCAGACGTTAGTGATGGGCGGGAGAGGTTGATTAAAACTGGACATAAGGGATTTTTCGAAATGATGGACTGTTCTATACCTTGACTTGGTAGTGTTTATAGAACTATATAAGTCTGTCAAAACTCATACAACTTTAAATAGAGTGAATTTTACTGAGTATAAATTATAATTCAAATTGTTGTTGTTTAGTCTTCCAGTCATGTCTGACTCTTTCTGGCCCTGCGGTCTGCAGCCCACCAGGCTCCTCCATCCATGGGATTCTCCAGGCAAGAATACTGAAGTGGGTTGCCATTTCCTTCTCCAGGGGATCTTCCCAAACTGGGAATTGAGCCCACATCTCCTGCACGCATCTTCTGCATTGCAGGTGGGTTCTTTACCACTGAGCAACCAAGACAGTCCTTGTTTAAATAACTTGACTTAAAACAGTTAAAAAATTAAAATTATCTGGCACATTAGATAAAAAGAGCATGCCACATGTCAAAGGGCATAAACAAGCATTTCATAAAAGAATAATTAAATGGTCAAATAAAAAAATATTCACCTTCAGTAGTAACTGGATAACCCTAAAACTTGAAATGGTATATCTGATATAGCTTACTGTGGTGTCTGTTTCATGTTCTGTAAAATATATGTTTTCATAATTCTATAAAGAGCATATATTTATTAAAGCATTTAAATAGGACAGTACAACAGTGCACATCATTATTCTAAATTGTATAGATATTTGGACCAGCAGATCCACTGAAGGAAAAATCAGGTATAAGTTTTTAAAAAATCAATTAGTAAAGGTGTGCATTCTAATAGGATAGATAGGAAAATCTTTGAAAGTTCAAAAATAGGGACTGGACAAAATTAATCAAATACATTTGTAAAGTGGAGTAAATATAGGCATCAAAATGAGAGTGTGTGTTTGTATATAATATATGTAGTTGTTTCTTATTGCTAATATGGAATATCAGGACACATTGCAAGTAAAATTTCAAAAAACAAAATAATACATAAAACATTAGCATTTTAAGACATATTTATAATCATTCTTTTCTACATGACCATCTATGATAGCTTATACACTTAAAACATATACCATGAAAAGATGTCCAAATGGTGCATCACCTGCCGATGCAGGAGACACAGCTTTGATCTCTGGGTGGAGAAGATCCCCTGGAATAGGAAACAGCAACCCACTCCAGTATTCTTGCCTGGAAAATTCCATAGACAGAGGAGCCTGGCAGGCTATAGTCCTTGGGGTCACAAACAGTTGGACATGACTAAGCAATATATATATTAAATAAGGTCTCTTTAAACATACACACATAAAAGAAGGTTATTTACTAATTGGTATACAGAATTATTGTTGCCAGGGGCTCAGAGGAAACTAATTCTGTAATTCTCCTAGGAGCAGTGGTTTAGTTTGCTAATTCAGGGTTCACACAGATGTTAAAGCACATAACTATTGTAAATAACGTGAATTGACTACATTTCACTTCAAAGCACCATTTTTTAGATGATAAAAATTTCCTGATGATAATAAAACTTTTCCTATGGGAACTAGATGTGATAATATTTTGGGAGCACAAGATTTAATGAACAAATTCTACCTCCAGTGATAAAGAAGAAAACAGTGGCTCTGGTGAGTGGCGGTGGTGGTAGTAACAGGAGTAAGAAAGAGAAGCCACAAGTCCTTTTTTACGATGAGGTAGGGAGGGAGGAAAGGGAACCACGTGTGACCTGGCTGACTCATTCAGATTAGCTAATGAGCTCAGTAGCTCACTGGTTAAGAAAATGACTATTTCTTGCAACTGTTGTTAAAAAAAAAAAATCATTCCTGTTACTAGTTTTAAATATAAGCTTAAGACGTGCATACATGATGCTACGTAGCTTCCGTCGTGTCCAACTCTTTGCTACCTATAGACCATATCCTGCCAGGTTCCTCTGTCCACGGGATTCTCCAGGCAAGAATACTGGATTCAGTTGCCACATCCTTCTCTAGGGGATCTTCCCAACCCAGGGATTAAACCCGTCTCTGCATTGGCAGACAGGTTCTTTACCACTAGGGCCACATGGGAAGGCCATGTGCTTAAGACCTCCATTCTTAAATACACGGTATTGTGCTGCTGTGGCAAGATGGAGATGACAGTTTGATTCTTAAGAAAATAAATTAATACTATAATACACAGAAGAACTTTTAAATATCATTACCTTATACAACTAATTTTGAGGATAAATCTTTCTTATTATCAAAATAGATTCTAGAATTTATTCTTCCACATCAGAATCTAGAAATCTGAATATTTTTATAAGTCCTCCATGTTGTTTTTAAGAATCAAAATTTTAAAAATATGAAAAGGGAAAAGACAGACACAGAGTGTGTAGTTCAATTATCTTAATGCAGGAAGTGTGATATGACAGGTGTAAGCATGTTTTACAGAGAAGGCAATGGCACCCCACTCCAGTATCCTTGCTTGGAAAATCCCATGGTTGGAGGAGCCTGGTGGGCTACAGTCCATGGGATTGCTAAAAGTTGGACACTACTGAGCGACTTCACTTTCACTTTTCCCTTTCATGCATTGGAGAAGGAAATGGCAACCCACTCCAGTGTTCTTGCCTGGATAATCCCAGGGACGGTAGAGACTGATGGGCTGCCACCTATGGGGTTGCACAGAGTCGGACACTACTGAAGTGACTTAGCAGCAGCAGCAGCAGCAAGCATGTTTTAAATGAATGAAGTTTTATTTTTCAATTCAATTCAGTCCTTCAGTCATGTCCAACTCTTTGCAACCCCATGGACTGCTGCATGCCAGGCTTCCCTGTCCATTGCCATCTCCCGGATCTTGCTCAGACTCATGTCCATTGAATCGGTGATGCCATCCAACCATCTCATCTTCTGTCATCCCCTCCTCCTGCCTTCAATCTTTGTCAGCATTAGGTCTTTTTTAATGTCAATTCTTCACATCAGGTAACTAAAGTATTGGGGTTTCAGCTTCAGCATCAGTCCTTCCAATGAATATTTAGGACTGATTTCCTTTAGGATTGACTGGTTTGATCTCCTTGCAGTCCAAGGGACTCTCAACAGTCATCTCCAACACCACAGTTCAAAAGCATCAGTTCTTCAGTGCTCAGATTTATGGTCCAACTCTCACATCCATAGATGACTACTAAAAAAACCAGTGTTTTGACTGTATGGAACTTTGTCAATAAAATAATATCCCTGCTTTTTAATATGCTGCCTAGGTTGGTCATAGCTTTTCTTCCAAGGAGCAAGTGTCTTTTAATTTCATGACTGTAGTCACCATCTGCAGTAATTTTGGAGCCCATGAAAATAAATCTCTCAGTTTCCATTGTTTCCCCATCTATTTGCCATGAAGTGATGGGACCAAATGCCATGATCTTCATTATTTGAATGTTGAGTTTTAAGCCCTTTTTTTTTTCCAGTCTCCTCTTTGACTTTCATCAAGAGGCTCTTTAGTTCTTCACTTTCTGCCATAAGGCTGGTGTCATCTGCATATCTGAGGTTATTGATATTTCTGCTTGCAACCTTGATTCCAGCTTGTGCTTTATCCAGCCCAGCATTTTGCATCATATACTCTGTATATACATTAAATAAACAGGGTGACAATAATAACCTTCACGTACTCCTTTCCCAATTTGGAACCAGTCTGTTGTTCCATGTCTGGTACTAACTATTGCTTCTTGACCTGCATATGGATTTCTCAGGAGGCAGATCTGGTGGTCTGGTATTCCCATCTCTTGAAGAATTTTCCAGTTTGTTGTGATCCACACAGTCAAAGGCTTTAGCATAGTCAATGAAGCAGAAGTAGATATTTTTCTGGAATTCTCTTGCTTTTTCTCTGATTCAACAGATGTTGGCAATTTGATCTCTGGTTCCTCTACCTTTTCTAAATCCAGCTTGAACATCTGTACGTTCTCAGTTCTCATACTGTTGAAGCCTGCTTGGAGAATTTTGAGCATTACTCTGCTAACATGTGAGGTGAGGGCAACTGTGTGGTAGTTTGAACATTCATTGGCATTGCCTTTCTTTGGAATTGGAGTGAACACTGACCTTTTCCAGTCCTGTGGTCATTGGTGAGTTTTCCAAATTTGCTGGCATATTGAGTGCAGCACTTCCCAGGTTGGGAAATCTGTTCTCGACCCTAAAACTTTGGTAAGAGTGTGAGAACTTCTTTGGTATAATTGTTCTCCAGTTTGTGGGTTGTCTGCTTGGTGGCTGTATGGTGGGGTCGCACGCTGTGTCTCCCAGGTCTGCTACAGCCAGAGCCCCTGTCCGCATGGCAGGCCACTGCTGACCCATGCCTCCATAGGAGACATTCAAACACTCAAAGGCAGTTCTTGCTCAGTCTTTTGTGGGGCTCCCTGGGTCCTGATATGCACAAGTTTTTATTTGAGCCCTCTGGGTGTCTCTATTGGGTACGGAGTTGGGTTCTAAATGTGATTTTGTCCCTCCTATTGTTGGGGCTTCTGCTTTGCCCTTGGGTGTGTGGTATCATTTTTTGGTGGGATCCAACATTCTCCTGTCGATGGTTGTTCAGTGGTTGGTTGCAATTTTGGAGTTCTCACAAAAGATGAGTACACGTCCTTCTACTCCACCATCTTGTACCCAAAACAGGGCATAGGCCTCATGGAGTGAGCCTGCAGCTTCCACTTCCCAGAATTCAACTCCAGACTTCTAAGGCAGGGAGCCCAAGCATGGATCTGTGGCCCACCACAGTAGCTGGAGTCCAACATCCTCTACATGGCTGGCATGCATATTCCCATCACTGTGCATGCCTGCACTCACTCTGAAGATTTATTATAAGGGTTTGATTAAAGTGGGAGTCTTCCCTGGTGGCTCAGATGGTAAAGAATCTGTCTGCAATACAGGATACCTGGATTTGATCCCAGGGTAAGGAAGATGCTCTGGAGGAAGAAATGGCAAACCAGTCCAGTATTCTTGCCTGGAGAATCCCATGGACAAGGAGCCTTGCAGGCTACTGCCCATACCATCACAAAGAGTCAGACAAGACTGAAACGACTTAGCATGTCCCCACACCTTATCAAAATAGACTTGGATTTTTCCTAGAGGAAAAATGGTTATGTGGCTCAGAACTCAGAGAAGCTAAAGGAACAGTGAGGAAGAAAAGGAGGTGACACAACTGAGTTAACACTTGATGGATGAGTACCAGTTAGCTTGTTCAAGAAATATCAAGAGACTTCCCAGGAGGTGGAACAGCTTTTGTAGAAATGTAGAAAGAAAATGAGAACTTGTCATGTTGATACCAATGAAGCATTGCTCACCTGGAACATAAGGTGGGAATTGGTGATTTTTGAAAGATGATTCTACAGAGAGAGAAAGAGTGATCAGAAAAGGTGTTAGGGAGTTACGTATTTGACAATTCCACAGAAAAATGAATTAAGGAATTGTCTTAATTTAATAAATATTCTACATAATGAATGCTTAAAATGTATTCAGTATTGTGCCATATAATGGCACAAAAGCAAGAAATTACCCTGTCCTTGTAGAAAGATGCTATTGTTAAAGGAACAAATAAAGTTCAGATATGTATAGTGAATAATGAAACAAAGAGGGTTGACAATAGAAAATATAAAGAGCTACATGCCAGACCAAGAGCTTTCCAGCCCAAAGGAAATGACAAGGTCAAAGTTTGATATTCTTCTATATGTAGAATGGGGGACACCAAGCATAGAGCAAGAAAGGTAGCAGCCAACAGTGTCCAAGAGATGGAAGGAAACAGATGATGTAGTTCTTTGTGGTTCCAAGATATATTCTGGCCAATTCTCTTTATGCAACACTATGAAATAAAACACTTTATAAAACAGAAAAGCAGTTATATTGGCACAGTCACCCTAGGGAATCATTTGTTCCTTTTCTACATGGTGTCAACATTGCTGGCAAGGGTACTCTTGAGAGATGTCAAATTTTAGTCTTCCATATGGGAAAATGCTTCATAAAAATAAATTGTTTGTTGTAAGAGATCCATCTCCACTTATCTCTTCATGTCTCTGAAGTGCAAAATGTAACATGTCTTGCAGGAATTGCTATGGTAAATACACATTTTTCATTAAATACGAGAGTAAAGTGATGCTACTAGCAAGGGTTATGTTATTGGGCTGGCGGAACATTGTCTTATCTTTTTATTTTTTTTAACTTTGTCCTTACAGAGCCAGTTATTGCTGCCCCTAGATATCTGTTTGTTGTTGTTTTCTTTTCTCATCTGTATGCACTAACTTTTTGAACAGGTTCCTTTCTCTCTTTGTAATGAAACATTCTTAAGGTGATATCTTTGTAACTCAAATTAATAGCATTGAAGAGTAATCAGGATGAAAATTATGTGAAATTTCACTGAAAAAAAGTTACTAAGTTTAGAGAAGCAAGTTGTGTTTTGTCTTTGGTAAGGAGCACATTCTAGCCAAAAAATACAAGTGAGAATTTTTGCAAGAGACAATCCATCTGCACTCACAGAGATCCTTGAAAGGGCCCCACACTTGATTGCAGCTCCTCCCAGGCACAGTCCACAGGCAGTATTTCAGGACCAGGGAGCTAGTAGGAGATTCTCCTGCCCATCTCAGAAAATCCTGGAACCACCCTACAGGTGTCTTCAACCCCTCCAGCCACAGTCAGCAGGCTAGCCTGGCCAGGATACTAGCAGGAGACATACCCACCCCTGCCTCCAGAAGAGATCTACAGGTCTCAGTCTTGGCTGTGGACCCTGAAATACGCCTGGGTCTCAGTTCCATCTCTTCTCAGACATGGTGCAGTGCTAGTACTACCTCTGCCGTATATATATGAGTGATATACATGTATGATATGATATATGTATATATGTGTGTGTGTATATATATTTATGGGCTTCCTGGTGGCTCAGTGGTAAAGAATCCACCTGCAGTGCAGGAGATGCAGTTTCCATCCCTGGGTCGGGAAGAGCCCCTGGAGGAGGAAATGGCACCCACTCCAGGATTCTTGCCTGGAGAATCCCATGGACAGAGGAGCCTGGTAGTCGTAGTCCATGAGGTCGCAAAGAGAAGGACACAACTTATTTACTGAGCACACACACACACACACACACACACATATGAATGATATAACCCATGAAAAAGAGCTAAGAGATTTGCAGAAGGGAGTTCAGTCATGATCTGGAAGGCTTTTCTAATTGTGTATTTTGAGATGAGCCTTTAGTAAAAATTAAGAAAACCTTTCCAGTAGCAGATAGCATATGAGGGTGATGGAGTGGTCAAGATTTTGTGCTTTGAAGGTCTCTTAGGAGTCCTAATTTTGGCACTATCTTAGAAAATTTATATGACATCTGTTTTTTCTCACTTGAAAATAATGGTAAAAATCACCAGTACATAAGTTATGAAAATCTATTACGCAATTAATACTTATTTACCTTGAAACCTTAGCTTAAACATCATTTATTCAAACAAATCTTTGACCAATATTTTCTATTTTGTGAATACATTTGTATTTTCTCTATCATTATTTCTGCTGCAAAGTTTTACACACTAGTGATTATGTACTTACTGTCTCTGTTTCTGGTTAGACAGTGAAGCTCTATCAAGGAAGGTTCATGCTTGTTTTTTTATAGGATGCTGATCCCTAGCACAGTGTCTGGCACTTGAATCATTTGTTGCTAATGGCTGTTCCTAGAAACCATTTGGTGGGCATGCCATATTGTCAGAAGGGAAGAATAATTCTCTTTCAGGCATTGCTGGTTTGAAGTCCAGGATAAATCAGTCTAAAATATGAATCTGTCTGACTTTTTCAGTGAAAGAGCAATAAAGCATCATCTTATGGAAATTTCTGACACCAAATGGTAGCAAAAGAAACTCAAGTGAAAGACTATCCAGAAACTATTAAAAAAAAATGATCCTCAACTACTTTTCCAAACAGCCTTGGAGAACTAAAAATAACAAATCAATGTGTAGTACTATTGGGAGCAAAACTTGTGTCCCCATAAAGATAAATACATTGCAAATCACATTGTCTATAAGCTGGATTCCGGTCCATGAGAAACATGTCTAAGCCTCAAACTAGTAAAAAGAAAAGAAGACATGTGACATATGTCTTTTTCAGGTATGCTTTATGATGTATGGCAAGGAGGCAGTCATATCTGTTTAAATATATCAGAGACTAGAGCTTGGTGACATTTTTCTGTTGGAGGCAATTCATTACTACTTCCATGCAGTACAGAAGCTTTGCACAATTGGCATTAAAAATGTTTCGGGGACTTGAGAGATTGATTTATGGTGAGATATTGCAGCAATTAAATATGTGCTATGAAAAAAACCAAGGCTCATAACTGTCTAATATCTGAGTGTTATAAATACTATGAAATGAAATAAATGTTTGAGGTGATAAAAAGTTTGTGATGAAGAGTCATGAGATGAAACTGAGAGATTAGAGATGCTTCTACCTGGAAACATAGTCCAGCAACTGTCTTCCTGGTTGTATTTGTTTCCTAGGACTGTGATTACCAAGTACACCAAACTGAGCAGCTTAAAAGAACAAAATTTATTTTATCACATTTGTAGAATCTAGAAGTCCAAAATCAAGGTGTCAGCAGGGCCACATTCTCTAGGGAAAGGCTCTAGAGTAGAGTCTATCCATGTCTTTTACTAACCTTCTCTTGTTACCAGCAATAATTGGCATTTCTTAGCCCGCAGCTATATAATGCCAATCTTTGCATCTATCTTGACATGACATTCTGTGTGTGTGTGTGTGTGTGTGTGTGTGTGTCCTCATATCATTTTATAAGGACACTGGGCATATTTGATAAAAGGCTTACTGTTCCCCGGCATGATCCCATCCTTTGGCTTCCCAGGTGGTGTAGTGGTAAAGAATCCAGCTGCTAGTGCAGGAAGTGCAAGAGACGCAGTTTTGATCCCTGGGTTGGGAAGATACCCTGAAGGAGGAAATTGCAACCCACTCCAGTATTCTTGCCTGGGAAATACCACGGACAGAGGAGCCTGGAATCTACAGTCCATGGGGTTGCAAGGAGTCAGTCACAACTGAGCATGGACGCATGACCTCATCATAGCTAATTCATCTGCAGTGACTAGTTCCAAAGAAGATCACATTCTTAGGTACTGAGGCTTACAGCTTCAACATATCTTTAGGGGACATAATTCAGCCCATAACACTCAGTATTGAAGGTACAAAGAAAGGAATTGATAATTTAGCCCCTTCTTGGAACCAGCTTAACCTGTTTCATACAATCCTTACCAAAAAATCCTTTGAGAATATACATGGGAAAACTATAGCTAGTAGTAACTAACCCAAAGTCAGTCACTTTAAGTGGAAAAACTGGGATCCAAACACTAACTAGATCCTCTTCTTGGCCTTTTCTCACACTCTCCCCAGCATGTGCTATGCTATGTTTAGTTGCTCAGCCATGTCTGACTCTTTGCAATCCTGTGGGCTGCAGCCTGCAGGCTCCTCTGTCCCTGGGGATTCTCTAGGCAAGAGTACTGGAGTGGGTTACCATGCCCTCCTCCTCAATCCAGGGATCAAACCCAGGTTCCCCGGATTCTTTGCCATCTGAAGCACCAGGGAAGCCCAAGAGTGTTGGAGTGGGTAGTCTATCCCCGCTCTAGCATAATGTGTTTTTTGAACACCATGGTATAGTATGCATTTTTCCATTTCAAGGTTCTATTTTATTGATTCAAGTTAATAAGAAAACGGTTTTTAGTTTTATTAGCCATTTAAAAACTTATCTGGGAAGCACGTTTTTACTCTTTTATTCGGAAATGGATTGCATATCTTACTGTAAAATTTGCTGAGGCTCAAGAAATCCACGGCATGTGGTTACTTATCATGGCCTCAGGGTCCATAGCCAGCGTGAGAACCACAGTACCCACTTTATCTAAGTGGGTGAATCTTGAAACTCTTGTAGGTGTAATCTCAAACTATGTTATTTTATCTATTGATTCGTATGTTCATTATACACACATTGAATTGTGTCTGGTAGAGACCTAGGAACTGGTGGTTAAAAAAAAAGCTAAAAAAGTACCAACACTTTGGAGTGTACTACATTCTAGCTGGCGGAGAAGGCAGTGGCACCCCACTCAGTACTCTTGCCTGGAAACTCCCATGGATGGAGGAGCCTGGTGGGCTGCAGTCCATGGGGTCACTGAGAGTTGGATACGACTCAGTGACTTCACTTTCACTTTTCGCTTTCATGCATTGGAGAGGGAAATGGCAACCCACTCCAGTGTTCTTGCCTGGAGAATCCCAGGGACGGGAGAGCGTGGTGGGCTGCCATCTATGGGGTCGCACGGAGTCGGACACGACTGAAGCGACTTAGCAGCAGCAGTTAGCAGCACATTCTAGTTGGAGAATCAACAGTAATCAAATGAATACATATAATGATTCAATGATATAATGAAGAATAAGTTACATGAAATAAAAATGACTGAACACTGCTATGGGTAAAGGACACTGCTATAGGCCAAGGACGGTGTGACAATGTTAGTCGCTCAGTCCTGTTCAGCTCTTTGCGACCCAATGGACTGCAGCTCACCAGGCTCCTCAGTCCATGGGATTTTCCAGGCAAGAGTACTGGAGTGGATAAGAAAGCTGTGGTACATATACACAGTGGAGTATTACTCAGCCATTAAAAAGAATACATTTGAATCAGTACTAATGAGATGGGTGAAACTGGAGCTGATTATAGAGTGAAGTAAGCCAGAAGGAAAAACACCAATACAGTATACTAACACATATATATGGAATTTAGAAACATGGTAATGATAACCCTGTATGCGAGACAGCAAAAGAGACACAGATGTATAGAACGGACTTTTGGACTGTGGGGGAGAGGGAGAAGGTGGGATGTTTTGGGAGAATGGCACTGAAACATGTATACTATCATGTAAGAAACGAATCACCAGTCTATGTTCAATACAGGATACAGGATGCTTGGGACTGGTGCACGGGGATGATCCAGAGAGTTGATATGAGGTGGGAGGTGGGGGTGGGGTTCAGGATTGGGAACTCAAGTACACCCGAGACGGATTCATGTCAATGTATGGCAAAACCAATACAGTAATGTAAAGTAAAATAAAGTAAAAATAAAAATTAAAAAAGAATAAATTTCCCCAAGAATATCCAAGATAGTTAAGTTCTTGGTTCAAACTATTTGGGGATTAGCACACACATTTCCATGAAAAAATCCAATAAATGAAATTTCCTAAAAAGAAAAAAAAAAAAAAAAAGAATACTGGAGTGGATAGCCATTCTCCAGGTGATCTTCCCAACCCAAGGATCGAACTCAGATCTCCTGCATTGGCAGGTAGATTCTTTACCATCTGAGCCAACCAGGGAAGGCCAAGGAATTCCACTTTAAGGAAGTGGCATTTTAATGATGCTGTGGACGTCAGAAGGATGGAAAGGGGCCAGCCACAAAAGCAAAATGCTTTCCTGGAAAAGGACAAACAAAGATAGCTTGGAGCTGAATATATGCAAAAGGAAATGGAAAGTTAGTCACAGATAACACTCATTGTGATTCTTTAGAATACCTGCTTTTCTGTTTATATTTTAGACACCTTTAGATTCAATCAAACTGATATCAGTAAAAAGGAAGATCACTTAGGTGCTATTGCAGTCGTTCTGATGTTGGATATGGACCTGGACCAGGACAGATTGTTTGGGTTAAGAGAAGTAAACCATCATAGCAAGAAAACTGGCTAGGTGAAACTCAGGATATGAAAAGGAGTCATAATTAGATTGGTTAATGTGTGGGTGGACCCGAGTAACAAAAGGCTGCCAATCTCAGATGAACGTTGCTTACATTTTGAGACCTATTCCCTACTTAAATTTATGAGCCAAGAATTATGGGGAAATAATATAGAACAAGGAGAAAAGAGAAGTAAGAAATATATATATATATATATATATATATATATATATATATATATATATGTATATGTGTATGTATAGTGATGGTTTTACCAACCAAGGAAAATTAGAACATGTCATGGTAGATGGCAGAGGTCAGATATTTTACCTTTTCTCTCACTGATGATAATTACATGTCATAATGCATATTGTAATTGTGGAAGTGCCAAGCCAGATGACCTAACAGATATTTTCAATTTGTAATTTCTGTGCTCAGAATTAAAATATTAATCAACTAAAAGCCTGCTAGTCTGGTTAAAGGTTGACTCTGCACTGATGGCCAGAGGTAATAGGGCTGCCTCTTCTATTGATGTCCTCTGGGCAGTTCCTCAAAGAGGGTCTATGAGACCTCCGTCAGCTTAGGCAACATCTTTTCCATTCCCTTCCTTGTGGTAGTAGTGGGTGTTCACAGCGACATTACATCTGTGTATAGTATAGCAAGACTCCATGTAAGAGGATAGTTGAAGGGAAGGGATTTTGATCAAACAAAACCTCTTAAGAGAGGAACAAAATCATAATTGCATCCTCAGAATTAAAAAATACTGTGCCTGGAAAACTCATAGCTCATTTTAAACAGTATTTTAAAATGCAAAGAAATAAAATATTGATTCTTGAAAATGTCTACTGTAATAACTAGGTAAATTATTGTAAAACATCACAATGCATATTTTCCATATTTTGCATTTATTTTTTTAATTCTATACTGGAATGTGGTATATTATCACTGTGTATGTAACAATGAGATTTAAAAATATTTAATCATGTGAAATATTACTTTTAAATTTTTTAGAAAGTATTTTTCTGATGAAATATAGAAGTCAGCCTGTTTTAATATCTAAAACTTATCTTGTTGTGGTTTGTCACATTGAACAAGTTGAGATTGATGTATTAAATCAATTTATTTTCTAAGTCCAGTAATAAATATGCTGCAAGGAAATAAGTTCCATTAAAAACAGAAAAAAAAATTCATAAAATCTTCATTTCTTAGATACTTGTGATTATTAGTATCCAAGTAAGAATTCTTCTTAAAGTAACAAATACCATTTATGGGACACTTTTATATTAAACTCTTAGAAATGTCCCAAGAACTTTACATATAGGATCTCATGAAAATTTCATTTTACAATTTAAAAAATTGAGGTTCAGATGTTAATAACTACTACTAGTATTTTTATTAACAGGAACAATTTTTTTATTATTAACATATTATTGATTTTATAGATACTATCCAAAAAAGGTAGCTGTCAATACCTTCCTTCCCCAGATGTATATTTGCTCAGAGTCGAATTTTCCTCCTTTTGAATATGGACTGGCTTTAATAGCTTACTTATCAAATAAAATACTACAGACATGTTGTTTTGGAAATTCTGAGGCTAGGTCTTTAAAATAATGTGTGCCTTTTGTCTGTTTCAAATTTGGAATATTACCTCTTAGAACCTAGCTGTCATGCAGGGAGAAATCTAAGCCACACTGAGAGACTAAGCAGGGGCACTTTGGTTGACAACATGAGCTGACTTCCTAGCGTACTGTCATCATAAGCTACCTACCACCCAAGGGAAAAAGTCTCTTGGATGCTCAGCCCAGTCAAGCCTTGAGATGGTTCTATCCAGAGCTGCCATGTAACTGAAATTCCAAGAGAGATTCCAAAAGCATTCCCAGTTGAGAGAAAGTATTTCTTAGGATTGTTAAAAATAAAAATTTGTTGTACAAAGCCACTGAATGTTAGGATTATTTATTATGAGCAATAGATAACCAAAATAATAAATAGAATTTATTGTGCACAGAGCTAAAACATTTATATGAATCATCTGATTTAATTCTTATAATAGTGATATAAGTTAGATACTATTATCTTCATTACACAGATTAAAAAAAAGAAGACCACAAAAAATTAGTGCCTTTTTAAAAGCCACACAGGTAAAGAGTCAAATCTCCACAGTCTTGACTATAGGCAACACTACTATGAAAAATCATCATTCTTATGTAATAGATTAGATTGCCCCACTCCCACGTATAATTGCCATCCATTCATCATTCTAACATGAACAACTTTTATCCATTGTGGAGGAAATATTCCAACTCCTTTTCTTTATTGTGTGTTGTGTCTAGCAGTTGGTAAGGTTTTTCTCTATGATGGAAGTGGTACCCAGACAATAGTAGAGCCTGCATGGTTTGAAAACCCAGGGGGAAGCTGTTCTTAGTAGGCCAAACAGTGCAATAAGGCTTGTTTGGCTGAAATGAGGAGTATCAAGATAGGAAGAATGTAAGAATAAAATTTAGAAGTCCAGTTATAGACTTAGAATTCTTAAGAATTAGGGCATGAGAATATGGAACTTAAAAGCAAATCATTCTCTAGGACGTGGATTCTAGTCATCCTTCTGAAACAAAGCCTTGTTTTGTCCCAAACATGATGGGAAACTAGATTTAAATGATTCAAAGGCATGTTACCATATTTTAAAGAAAGCATCAGGCTGTCCACTTCCAAGACACTCTCCTCTTCAATTTAATTAAAATCAGCTGACTACTCACAAAGTTTTTGCCATCAGTTACCATGCTTCTGTATGTAAACATGCAATATAAAATCAAGTCCTTACTTGAATAAAGATGACCAGTTTCATTTGAGCTAGAAGGAACTTTGTGCTTCTGAATTTCTTATAGTCTCCCAGGATAAGCTTAGATTAACTTTTACTTCCTCCCAGTGTGTTTTAACAAGAACTCTCAAAGGCCCTATCAGACAGCCCCATAAACAGATTTCTATGCACATCATCCCCCAAGGGGCTCAGCAAGAATTTCCCCCAAACTCAGGATACCATTCTAAGGGCAGGAAAACACATAATAACACAAGCAACAAGTAAGCTGGTCAAAGTTAATTTATTAAAAAAGCAAAAAGGAAGAGATGAAACTGGTCCTAAATTAAATTCCATTCTCATCTCTTCCTCATCTATATATGTATGTGTGTGTATACCTTTGTATTTTCTTTTGCACATTAGGTTAGGAGCATGACAGCTCTTGTTCGGTGCTCACAGCCGTGAATACCAGTGATCAGCTCTCTCCAGTTGACTTTCTCTCTCTCACTTATGCACATATTTGAAATCTATGTAGAGAGTTACCTATCCCATGCCCATCTCCACCCTGGACCCCTCAAAATATCTATGACTGTTGCATATGGGTTTTTCAGAAAAGAAAAATATTTTAAGCCAAAGCCAGGGATATATGTCAACTCCCTGCATGAGAAAAAAAAATCTGCTTCTATACAGATTTTCTCACCAAATGCTAAGAGACTGTAAAACCAGATTTCCCTTCTGGATGTCTAAACTATGCCCATTCATAAATAAACAAAGAGGGGCACTGAGAAATGGTGAGTTTGCCACGGCCTGCAGAAACTCTTCTTAGTTTCCCTTGCAGATAATACACCTAACCATTTTTTTTTTTTCATTGTGTTTTTGGACTTTGTAGTAAAATTGTTCTCATAACAGAATTCTCAAATTGTGTGTTTATGATACAGTTTCTTGGATAAATGCAGTCCATGCTATGATGTCCTATGAAGAATTATGAAGAGTTGCTTTCTATTTTTTTTAATAACAAATAGAATATTCATAGTCAGTAACCTAGCCTTTGTGCTAATGCAATTTCTTCAATAATAAATAGCCTGACCAAAAATGTGTTTTTTACTTCACTCCTGAGCGCAGCCTGCAGTGACCATTGATAAACAGTGATAGCTGAGCACTCACTGCAAACATAGTTTGTTCATATATTGATAGACAAAATCTCTCTTTAGAAATGTTAAATGCATTTATTTAGCATTCTCAAACCATATGTATTATTGACTATGCCAAAGCTGTGTGGATCACAGTAAACTGTGGAAAATTCTGAAAGAGATGGGAATACCAGATCACCTGACCTGCCTCTTGAGAAACCCATATGCAGGTCAGGAATCAACAGTTAGAACTGGATATGGAACAACAGACTGGTTCCAAATAGGAAAAGGAGTACGTCAAGGCTGTATATTGTCACCCTGCTTATTTAACTTATATGCAGAGTACATAATGAGAAACGTTGGGCTAGAAGAAGCACAAGCTAGAATCAAGATTGTTGGGAGAAATATTGATCACCTCAGATAAGCAGATGACACCACCCTTTAGGCAGAAAGTGAAGAAGAACTAAAGAATCTCTTGATGAAAGAGGAAAGTGAAATAAAGTTGGCTTAAAGCTCAACGTTCAGAAAACTAAGATCATGGCATCTGGTCCCATCACTTCATGGCAAATAGATGGGGAAACTGTGGATACAGTGTCAGACTTTATTTGGGGGGCTCCAAAATCACTGCAGATGGTGATTGCAGCCATGAAATTAAAAGACACTTAACTCCTTGGAAGGAATGTTATGACCAACCTAGACAGCATATTAAAAAGCAGAGACATTACTTTGTCAACAAAGGTCCATCTAGTCAAGGCTATGGTTTTTCCAGTGGTCATGTATGGATGTGAGAGTTGGACTATAAAGAAAGCTGAGCACCGAAGAATTGATGCTTTTGAACTGTGGTGTTGGAGAAGACTCTTGAGAGTCCCTTGGACTGCAAGGAGATCCAACCAGTCCATCCTAAAGGAGACCAGTCCTGGGTGTTCATTGGAAGGACTGATGCAGAAGCTGAAACTCCAATACATTGGCCACCTCATGTGAAGAGCTGACTCATTTGAAAAGACTCTGATGCTGGGAGGGATTGGGGGCAGGAGGAGAAGGGGATGGCAGAGGATAAGATGGTTGGATGGCATCACTGACTCAGTGGACATGGGTTTGGGTGGACTCTGGGAGTTGGTGATGGACAGAGAGGCCTGGCATGCTGCAGTTCATGGGGTTGCAAAGAGTCAGACACGATTGAGTAACTGAACTGAACTGAAACCACACATTTTCTTTCTTTTTAGATTCATAAATACCTCTGCCAGTACATATCTGTGGTTATCTCTTTTTTCAGTTCCTTATTAAGATAGACAATTAATGCTTTCCCTGCAGTTGATGCTTGTGAATTAGTGATTTCCTTCTTCAGAGGCGTAGCACTCTTTTACTAAGATTTCTCTTTCATCAATATTAGAAACCAGAGTTAAAGAGTTGCATTTATATACTGTATTATTATGTAAGTGAAGTGAGAGGGCATAGCGAAAGGGAGAAGCAGACACAGATAAATGATCAGTTCATTGTTTCATGTACAGTGTTATATTTGAAATCACTTGCCATGCAAATCTGTATTTTCATTTTTCATAACCTAGTATCCATCTGGAAACAAAGTACTCATCCACTCATAGAAGGAAACAAGGCTTGTATAGTTAGTGTTGGATAAACAATGTACAAGAATGATAAGACCCCTGCCAGCAACTGTATTATGAAATCAGTATTCAAATACATTATTATAATGTAGGTGAAATGCTGCTTAAACCTATGACTTTGTAATACCGTGTCATTCTACCCAAATACCTGCAGACCCTGTCTGATGAATCACTGTTTCTCAGAAACTCATAATGTTTCAAAATTCTTTAACATGACAATAGCATTTCAGCCCTTTCTAGTATATACTCCTGTATTGAATCCCGCCTACAAATGTTCTCAGAGTAGTATGTATTTTATGACCTTTCATTGGTGTTGCTTTGCCAATAACATTTTGAGACACACAGAATCTCTTTAATATTTGAGATTTAAATGGAGAGGAAAGCCATTTATAACTTTATACCAAAGGTAAAGAAGTGAATGAAAGAAGAAAATAAGACATTTTACTAACTATATGATAAGTCATCCATCTCTCTATATCAAATAAAAATCAAGGAAAGTAATTTGATTATGATTCTGCATTTAAGATTCCCAATTTATTTTCTACCATGTATGCTTCCAGTGTTGCCACACCTAATCTTATGTCTTTGATTCCTAAAACACTATAAAAATGTACATGCCCACAATAGACTTCTGCATATGTTGCAGAAGTTAATCCATACCTTTCATCATATTCACAAAGAGATATTTTACAAAGAAACCTCAGGATCCTGGCAAGAGGATATATGTCATTGTTACCATCTTTCTAAATTCTGTATATATACATTGCTATACTGTACTGGTGTTTTTCTTTCACTTACTTCACTCTGTTTAATGGGTTCCAGTTTCTTCCATCTCTTTAGAACTGATTCAGATGTGTTCTTTTTAATAACTAGGTAATATTTCATTGTGTATATGTACCACAGCTTTCTTATCCATTCATCTGCTGATGGACATCTAGGTTGCTTGCTTGTCCTAGCTATTGTAAACAGTGCTGTGATGAACATTAGGGTACACGTGTCTCTTTCAATTCTGATTTTCTTGGTGTATTGCCCAGCTATGGGATTTCTGGGTTGTATGGCAGTTCTATTTCCAGTGTTTTAAGGAATCTACACACTGTTCTCCATAATGGCTGTACTAGTTTGCATTCCCACCAACAGTGTAAGACAGTTCCCTTTTTCTCCACACCTCCTCCAGCTTTTATTTTTTGTAGACTTTTTGATAGCAGTTTTTGACCTGCATGAGATGGTACCTCATTGTGGTTTTGATTTGCATTTCTCTGATAATGAGTGATGCTGAGCATTTTTTCATGTGTTTGTCAGCCATCTGTTTGTCTTCAGAGAAACATCTGTTTAGTTCTTTGGCTCATTTTTTTATTTGGTTGTTTGTTTTTCTGGTATCGAGCTGCATGAGCTGCTTGTTTATTTTTGAGATTAATTCGTTGTCAGTTGCTTCATTCGCTATTATTTTCTCCCACCTATAGAACATTTCACCCCAAAACAATGAATTTCACCTTTTTCTCAAGTGCTCATGGAACCTTCTCCAAGATAGATCACATTCTGGGCCATAAAGCTAACCTTGATAAATTCAAGAAAATTGAAGTCATTCCAAGCATCTTTTCGGACCATAATGCATTAAGATTAGATCTCAGTTACAGGAGAAAAACTATTAAAAATTCCAACATATGGAGGCTGAACAACACACTTCTGAATAATCAACAAATCACAGAAGAAATCAAAAAAGAAATCAAAATATGCATAGAAACGAATGATAATGAAAACACAACAACCCAAAACCTGTGGGACACTATAAAAACAGTGCTAAGAGGAAAGTTCATACCAATACAAGCATACCTCAAGAAACAAGAAAAAAGCCAAATAAATAGCTTAACTCTACACCTAAAGCAACTAGAAAAAGAAGAAATGGAAAACCCCAGAGCTAGTAGAAGGAAAGAAATCATAAAAATTAGCGCAGAAATAAATGCAAAAAAAACCAAAAGAGACCATAGCAAAAATCAACAAAGCCAAAAGCTGGTTCTTTGAAAGGATAAATAAACTTGACAAACCATTAGCTATTCCAACATATGGAGGCTGAACAACACACTTCTGAATAATCAACAAATCACAGAAGAAATCAAAAAAGAAATCAAAATATGCATAGAAACGAATGATAATGAAAACACAACAACCCAAAATTTGTGGGACACTATAAAAGCAGTGCTAAGAGGAAAGTTCATAGCAATACAGGCATACCTCAAGAAACAAGAAAAAAGCCAAATAAATAACTTAACTCTACACCTAAAGCAACTAGAAAAGGAAGAAATGGAGAACCCCAGAGCTAGTAGAAGGAAAGAAATCATATATCTTTTATAAATATAAATCATAGTGTTTTCTTGAGAGTCTACAAATGAAGAATTTTATTTCACAAATTTGTGACTATACAGCCTATATATTGGGATATATAGACTACAATATCTATTTCACAAATAATTTAACTTTTTTCTAAAATGCTGTAAGTGCTTTACAGATATTTGTTCAGTACACAAATCAAGAAAGCACAATCAAAATGTAAAATATGTCTTAGTGTTTTGAAAACTTATATATTAATATCCCTATGACATAATTATGATACAATTAGAATATAAAATATTCACATAAGGTTATGTACTGCTGCTACTGCTGCTAAGTCGCTTCAGTCGTGCCTGACTCTGTGCGACCCCATAGATGGCAGCCCACCAGGCTCCACCCTCCCTGGGATTCTCCAGGCAAGAACACGGGAGTGGGTTGCCATTTCCTTCTCCAATGTAGGAAAGTGAAAAGTGAAAGTGAAGTCGCTGAGTCATGTCCGACTTTTAGCGACCCCATGGACGCAGCCTACCAGGCTCCTCCGTCCATGGCATTTTCCAGGCAACAGTACTGGAGTGGGGTGCCATTGCCTTCTCCAAGGTTATGTAGCATACAATATTTTAAACTGAATAGTTGAGAGAAGTTTTCTGGAACTAGGTATATACAATTGAGAGGACACTCTTTAAAACAAGTTATATAAAATACTAATTTGCCAGTGCCTACAAAAATAAAAGATCTAGAAAAGATAATCAGAAGAATGGAAATGGTAGAGTCAGAAAGAACACGTTTCTGGAAAGCACTGAAAGGAGATAGATGGTCTAAGTTCTTTCAGAAGCGCAGGAAAGCTTAGCTAGAATTTGCCCAAAAAAATCAATGCAGTTTTGGCATATGAGTTAAGAAGATAACTAAAAACATGGGCAATTTTCTACCTCCATATTTTCCAAATTATATTCAGAGAACTGGTTCTTGAAACATTTATAGAGGTTCTGTGACTAGAAGTGTTTTATATGCTGTTTAAACACAATGTTTAAAAAATGAACAAGATTTTAATATAGAGAAAGTCTCTGATCTTTCACATGTAAGTATAATACATTGCCGTTTGCTAAATAGGTGCTGCTGTAAGCAGTATATACAAGTGATCTGACCTTAAATCATCAGTGGGGCAGGATATTCACAATACATAATTTGAGAGAAATGCTCCAAATATAGATATTTTTGTGTGTTTTCTATTGGAACAGATAAAATAATTTACTGAGAAAATAGTGAGTGATGGATGATATTTGTCAAATAGTTTTATTTTAAGACCCCAAATCTTTTTATCCTGTAATTGCATAGAAGGCCCATTGATAGCATATGAGGTTCACAATGTAACAATAAAACAATGAAGCCAGAATAAATTCCTAAGTTATAACTAACATTGAAATGTTCTATTAATCTATGTAATGCTTTTCATCTGTTTCCATTCATACCCATCCATTGTGGGTTATAATAACTTTTCTTGTATATGGAACAGTTAACATTATTTCTAATTATATATCTCAATAAAATAAAATATATCTCATTAATTGTTGACAAACATCTTGCAGGGTAATAGAAGTAAATATCATTTACCTAATTTGAAATATAAAGAAATAGGCATAAATGTGGAGGAACTACCAATGTAACTAAAATTCCAGTGTAACTGTATAGCAAATTTTTATTCCATTGTGGTCTGATTTGGGAGCACCTATTTTATTAGATATTCTGTGGACACATTTTAAAAACCTTCAAAACTATCATAGTTTGTATTAGGTCTATGTAATATTCATGTGTGTTTTTTTGTTTCTGACAAGCAGTTTACTTCTAACCTAGAGATGTTTATCTGAGTTTTAAATATTAAAGGTATTCCACATTAGTGCATTTAAGCAGATGTATAAGAAAAATTTAGTCCTGCATGTAGAGGCTCAGCTTCAATCCAATGAATATTATGCAAGTAACCTAACGATGCTCTGTCAAAGAGGCTGGTTCATTCAAGTTTCATACTGGATATTAGCCCAGAGACTTTTTGGCTATTCAAGCTATTCCTTATGCTTTATTTTTCTACATTATATTTTTAAGTCTCATGAACCATTTATTTTTCCTTCACTAATAAAAGATAATCTATATATTTCATTTAAGCAGCTAGTTTATGTTGAAAATTTTGAATTAGTAAGGGGATATTTAAATATAACAGGTGAAAGTAATATGAAATCTATAGTTATTTCAAATTTTGCTTATAATTGCCATTTTCTCTTTATAAACAAATAGCTTTTTGATCTGTATTTTTTATACTTTATAGCAACAAGCGCCACCAATTTTAAAAAATACCATTGGACCAAACCTCATAATTAGACTAAATAGGTGTATATGCAAAAGTAACCTGAAAAAATATTTTCAAGTCTCCAGAAAACATTCATGTTAATTATGAAATAGTTATTAAAATGAAACACAAGTAGAATTAAAGATTGATTAGAAAGCTAAATCATGTTTAACCTTATGTTCTATAAGACATATATAGTCACAGAAATTTATGTAATATCTTGTATATAACCTATATTTAAATTTGTGATAAGGCATTATTGTTTCATTGATATCATGGAATTACCATGAATGTTGGCATAAAAATTTTAAGCCATCAAGTTAATAATCAGAATATGTTTCTAATAACAACTGTAGTTTAATCTAAACATGTTTAATTCTGGAATTAAATTTAGGGGGAAACTAGTAATATATTTAACTGCATGTTTCTTTGCAGCATTTATACTCTGAAAGGTACTTCTTAGCCATTGTGCATTTTATGTCTAGGTAAAAATTTCTAAATGACTCAGCTACAACTTTATACTTCTGGTAGAACATAGGTAAAAAACTTGTTGTGTCTTGTTCCTTGTGTTTCAATATTAACTTTCTCCAATTGTTATGATATATACTACCGAAATTTTCCACATGTAGGTAAGCACAGTTTGTCCTTAACATAAGACTAATGTAGAAACAAAATAATGTGAGAATATTCATTATAAAATATGCTCCATAAAATCATGTATTTTAAGTTCCTTAAAGGCTACCAAAGGGGATAAAGCTTATTTAACTGACAAGTAAGTGCTCTATGTTCACATAAATAACTACAATATAACTACAATATGGTTTTCCAAATTTTTCTACCAAATGGATATGAACAGTACTGATACTAAAAAAACCACTTGATTTCTACAGACTAAAAATTACTAAAAAATTGATTTATTGTTTACTACATTCAAACATTGATCAGAATATATTTTGATCTCATACTTGCTTTCTTATTTTGCCTTATTTGATTCTATAATACTTCTTTGTTTAAAAAATAGAAAAGTAAACCATAAATATACTTAGATAATTTTTTCCCTTTAGAAAAAAGTAAAGGGCAATGGAAGTTAAACTTCTTATACATGCCTTTCTTTCTTATCACTGAAGCTTTGTACTGTTTTTCTAACTTGTCTCTATTTCCTTCATCTCCCAGTCCTTGGCAATAACTTTTATACTCTATTTCTATGAGTTAGACTTTTAAAAAAAATTCTATGTATAAGTGATATTATAATGTCTTTCCATGTCTGGCTTATTTCACTTGGTACAATTCCCTCAAAGTCCATTCATGTTATGCAAATATATGTAATGTGATATTCAATGTTATCTCTTGTCTTTCTGATGGTGGCATTCTAACAGGTTTAAGAAAATATCGCATTGTGGGTTTGATTTGCATTTCCCTGACTGTGAGTTACACTGAGCATCTTTTCAAGCACTTGTTGTTCATTTGTGTATCTTCTTTGGAAAAAGAAAAAAATGTCTTTTTCTTTGCTATTGAGTTGTAAATGTTCTTTTTATACCTTGGATATTTTCTCTTTTTATAGCTTGGATATCACATAACAGGTATGTGATTTGCAAAGATTTTCTCTCATTTTTAAGTCTCTTTATTTTGTTGATGGCTTCCTTTGCTGTCCATTTATTTTTCACTCCAATATGTTTGGAACATAAGGATAAATAAATGTTTTGGTCAGTGAAAGTTTTTAATTATAAAATATTACCTCAATAAGTGAACAAATGTCACTATTTTGTAATCCTTAATTAAGTTAAGACATATAATTATGATCATCGAAGGCAATGTCAAACAAAGGAGGCAACAAGACATGTGTATCCCTGGTATCAATCATGGTTCTCTAGAAAATCAGAATCAACATGATTTTTTATTCTTATAAAGATTTATTGTAAGGAATTAGTTCACATGAAATGGATGTTGAGAAGTCCCAAGACCTCAGGAGAGAGGTGATGGCTTAGTTCTAATCTGAGTCCAAAGGGCCAAGAATGAGAAGAGCCATTGTTTTAAGTTCCAGTCTGAAATCTGGCAGGCTTGGAATCCAGTTAGGTATGTTTCAGTTTCAATCTGGAGACGGAAAAATATCAATATTCCAGCTCAGTCAGTCAGGCAAGAGGAATTCTCTCTTCCTCAGGGAAGGATCATCCTTTTTATTTCACTCAGACTTTAACTGATTGGATAAGTCTCACCCACACTGGGCAAGCCAATCTGCTTTCCTTAGCCTACCATAATCTCACCCACAAATACTCCACAGATACACTGAAATTAATGTTTGATCAAATATCTTGGCACTTTGTGGCCCAGTCAAGTTGATATAAAATTAACAATCACACCCCTGAAGGGAAGTACCTAGAATTTTATATGAAGTGGTACCAAGTATACTACCAAGTCATCAGAAATTACTTTGTGTCTTTAATTATCTGTGTCCAGAATATGATTCCTTGTAAGATTTATAAACTGTTTTCTTCAAAAAAATATTCAAGAAAAATAAAATACATATAAGAGAACTTTAAATATTAAACAAAATCATTTTTCCAAGTCCCAATATATGAAAATTGTTTGAATAATCATTCAGACAAAATATTTTAAAAATAGTTGATAAAAAAGTCAGAAAATAATGATGGTAATGGTTGTAAAACAATATAAATTTACTTAGTGCTATGAAACCATATGGTTTAAAATGTTTAAAATGGTAAATTTCATTTTATGTATATTTTAATCACAATTTTTAAACTACTTAAAACTACAAAGAAACACAAAAGTTAATACTTGAAGACATTAAGAATTAGTGTTAATTTTTAGATTTATAGTGATGTTGTGATTGTGTTTTAAGAGTGCATATTATTTCGGGATACATGCTGAATATTTGCAGTTAAAGTGATGATTCATTGGCTATTTTTCAAAGTTATCTGAGAGCGGATGGGGGAAATGATATTAAATAAATTGAAAAATGTACAATTATAGTCCCTGATGGTTCTCCTATCTCTTTCATAGTTGACAAAACATTTCTGATCCCCGAAGATTCACTTTTCCAAGATTCTTCTTTTAGTTCCACTTTTACTTGTCATAAATATAAAAATTAATGCTCTGATATTTTGTCTGAAACAACAGTAGTACTTGTTTTGCCAAATCACATTTTGTAACAAAGTTGTAATGATAAGTCAGGAAAAACAGTGAACAAATCATAAATTATAAAAGAAGAAGTAAAGCTCTCACTGTTTGCAGATGACATGATCCTCTACATAGAAAACCTGAAAGACTCCACCAGAAAATTACTAGAGCTAACCAATGAATATAGTAAAGTTGCAGGATATAAAATCAATACACAGAAATCCCTTGCATTCCTATACACTAATAATGAGAAAGTAGAAAAAGAAATTAA
>SJXQ01005554.1:542991-573001 GCA_006408695.1 Aepyceros melampus | reverse complement strand
GGGGGTCGGGATTGGGAGTTCATGTACACTCGTGGCTGATTCATGTCGATGGGTAGCAAAACGAATACAGTATTGTAAAGCAAAACAAACTAAAAAATAAAATTTAATTAAAGAAAAAAAGTATATTAGATTTCTTTGAGTTTTGTACATTTAATTAGAAAAGAGCTGGATTTCCTGTGCTGTTTCAAACACTGTGTAAAGTTTTCTATAATCCTTAGCCATCTCTATGGCCAAAATGGCCCAGGTTCAGTGAACAGACGGCTCAGTGAACAGAGGGTTCAGGGAGGACTTCCCTGGTGGCTCAGATGGTAAAGAATCCACCTGCAGTGCAGGAGACCTGAGTTTGATCCCTGGGTTGGGAAGATCACCAGGAGAAGGAAATGGCAACCCACTCCAGTATTCTTGCCTGGATAATTCCATGGACAGAGGAGCCTGGTGGGCTACAGTTTATGGGGTCGCAAAGAGGCAGACATGACTGAGCGACAAGCAATGAACACTCAGTGAACAGACTTTCACCTCTCCTGACATACTGTATGCTCAGTCCCTATAATCAAGAAGCAGTTCTCCTGTTCTTTCCTGGGCCTCACAAACCTCATTCCTAAGATAAGGAATATACATTTTAGGGTAGGTGAGAGAAAGATCTATCATTTATCATTAAAATCATCTTTTTATTCATAAATCACATGAAGGAAAAAGAAAAACAATAACTATCAACAAAGCCAAAGAAGTCAGCAAGATATTTCACAGAAAGATAAATACACACAATTTAGACACATTTCAGACACTTCCAGCTTTCTTTTTTTCTTTTTTTTTTTCCAGCTTTCTGATTCCATGAGATTTGTCTCTACCCTGTGTGCTGATTAGTTCTGAAGTCAAAAGACATGCTGGATAAAAAAGAGTAGACTTGTAAAGTAAAATAAAGTAAAAATAAAAATTTTAAAAATAAATAAATTTCAAAAATAAATGTAAAATCACAATCAGAAAAAAAAAAAAGAGAGAGAGATTAGGGAAGAAATAAGTGCCTGTGTTGCTATTGGGTCTGCAGGCAAGAATTAGCAGCCATGAGATGGCTTTATTAATTCCACAAATATTAGTGAGCAAATCAGTGTTGCTCTGAACTCAGAAAAGATGCGATCTTTAACAATCTCATCGAACAAGAAAGACTTCAGGTCAGGCTAAGGGGTTAGATACCAGAAAGGAGGCCAATATTAATGTAAAATCACAATCAGAAAAAAAAAAAAGAGAGAGAGATTAGGGAAGAAATAAGTGCCTGTGTTGCTATTGGGTCTGCAGGCAAGAATTAGCAGCCATGAGATGGCTTTATTAATTCCACAAATATTAGTGAGCAAATCAGTGTTGCTCTGAACTCAGAAAAGATGCGATCTTTAACAATCTCATCGAACAAGAAAGACTTCAGGTCAGGCTAAGGGGTTAGATACCAGAAAGGAGGCCAATATTAGTGCTGTGCTGGAAAGGAGACGTTAAGCCATGGAATACAAAATGAAGAATGAAGAGAGAGCCAAAAAATATGACCATTTGACAACACTGAATGTAATTGAGAAGAAAGGAAATACACAAGCATGGACAGAACTATCTAGTACTTTGTATTAATTATTTTCTGATTAAAAAAATCGCTATTGGTATTACAGATGTAAAACCTATATATGTATAAAAACACAGAAGAATGAATAATGTTAGCACATTGATTCCTGAATTATAAAGAGGTAAATTTGCAAAGATGTTCTGCTATACAGACTTAAGTTTAATCATAAAAAATAAAATTTTCAAAAATAATTGAAACAAACTCAGTAAGTCAGCTGGCAAAAAATGTTTCACATATTGTCTTGAATGGTTTAAGTCTCTAAACTTTGTATGGTGATTTTAGTTTTCTTCCTTATGTTGCTTCAACAGATTATATGTATTGTAATACATATACTATTTCACAGACTTCCTACATTTACTGGTTTGCTGTTGTTTAGTCACTAAGTAGTGTCCGACTCTTTGAGACCCCATGGACTGCAGCACGCCAGGCTTCCCTGTGCTTCATTACCTTCTGGAGTGTGCTCAAACTCATGTCGACTGAGTTGGTAATGTAATCCTACCACCTCAACCTCTTTCACCCCCTTCTCCTCATGCCTTCAGTTCAGTTCAGTCGCTCAGTCATGTCCAACTCTTTGCGACCCCATGAATCGCAGTACGCCAGGCCTCCCTGTCCATCACCAACTCCCGGAGTTCACTCAGACTCACATCCATCAAGTCAGTGATGCCATCCAGCCATCTCATCCTCTGCCATCCCCTTCTCCTCCTGCCCCCAATCCCTCCCAGCATCCAAGTATTTTCCAATGAGTCAACTCTTTGCATGAGGCGGCCAAAGTACTGAAGTTTCAGCTTTAGCATCAGTCCTTCCAAAGAAATCCCAGGGCTGATCTCCTTCAGAATGGACTGGTTGGATCGCCTTGCAGTCCAAGGGACTCTCAAGAGTCTTCTCCAGCACCACAGTTCACAAGCATCAATTCTTCAGTGCTCAGCTTTCTTTATGGTCCACCTCTCACATCCATACTTCCCTGGTGGCTCAGATGGTAAAGCGTCTGTCTACAATGCCGGATACCCGGGTTCAATCCCTGGGTCAGGAAGATCCCCTGGAGAAGGAAGTGGCAATCCACTCCAGTGCTATTGCTTGAGAAATCCCATGGACAGAGAGCCTGGTAGGCTACAGCCCATGGGGTCGCAAAGAGTCGGACAAGACTGAGCAACTTCACTTTCTTTCTCACATCCATGCATGATTACTGGAAAAACCATAGCTTTGACTAGACAGACCTTTGTTGGCAAAGTAATGCCTCTGATTTTTAATATGCTGTCTAGGTTGGTCATAGCTTTTCTTCCAAGGAGCAAGCATCTTTTAATTTCATGGCTGCAGTCACCATCTGCAGTGATTTTGGAGCCCAGAAAAATAAACTCTGTCACTGTTTTGTTTCCCCATCTATTTACCGTGAAGTGATGGGATTGGATACCATGATCTTATTTTCTTGAATGTTGATAATCCAGCTTTTTCACTGTCCTCTTTCACTTACATCAAGAAGCTCTTTAGTTCTTCCTTGCTTTCTGCCATAAGGGTGATGTCATCTGCATAACTGAAGTTATTGATATTTTGCCTGGAAATCTTGATTCCAGCTTGTGCTTCATCCAGCCTGTCATTTCTCATGATGTACTTTGCATATAAGTTAAATATGCAGGGAGACAATATACAGCTTTGACATACTCCTTTTACAATTTGGAAACAGTCTGTTGTTCCATGTCCAGTTCTAACTGTTGCTTCTTGACCTGTATGCAGATTTCTCAGGAGGCAGGTCAGGTGGTCTGGTGTTTCCATCTCCTGAAGAATTTTCCAGTTTGTTATGATCCACATAGTCAAAGGCTTTGGCCTAATCAATACAGCAGAAGTAGATGTTTGTCTAGTATTCTTTTGCTTTTTCAATGATCCAACAAATGTTGGAAATTTGATCTCTGGTTCCTCTGCCTTTACTAAATTCAGCTTGAACATATGGAAGTTCATGGTTCACATACCGTTAAATCCTGGCTTGGAGAATTTTGAGCATTACTTCATTAGCATGTGAGATAAGGGCAATCGTGCAGTAATTTTGAACATTCTTTGGCATTGCCTTTCTATGGGATTGGAATGAAAATTGACCTTTTCCAGTTCTGTGGCCACTGCTGAGTTTTCCAAATTAGCTGGCTAATTGAGTGCAGCACTTTCACAGCATCTTCTTTTAAGATTTGAAATAGCTCAACTGGAATTCCATCACCTCCACTAGCTTTGTTCATAGTGATGCTTCCTAAGGCCAGCTTGACTTCACATTCTAAGATGTCTGGCTCTGGGTGAGTGATCAATTAGCCGATTAGGTCAATGAGTATGTTTTTGATTTCCCCACATCTTCTATATCTCTTCCTTATATTGGAAAATATAATATAACATTTCAGAAGTGATCATTTTATAGTACTTATATTTTATTTCAGAAATACTGTTCAATATTTGTTATCATATTTTAAATGCTGAGTTTTCCAAATTAGCTGGCTAATTGAGTGCAGCACTTTCACAGCATCTTCTTTTAAGATTTGAAATAGCTCAACTGGAATTCCATCACCTCCACTAGCTTTGTTCGTAGTGATGCTTCCTAAGGCCAGCTTGACTTCACATTCTAAGATGTCTGGCTCTGGGTGAGTGATCAATTAGCTGATTAGGTCAATGAGTATGTTTTTGATTTCCCCACATCTTCTATATCTCTTCCTTATATTGGAAAAGATAATATAACATTTCAGAAGTGATCATTTTATAGTACTTATATTTTATTTCAGAAATACTGTTCAATATTTGTTATCATATTTTAAATGCTGCAATGCATAATTCTATAATTAGTTAATTTTAGTACTCAGGAACAGTCCTTCAATAGATAATAATCCCTATGTACTAATTTTTTAAATGTATATTTCTTTTTTCCTTCCTAAAGTACTATAAATCTTCTCTTAACTTTAAAACTGAAAATAAGTAAGGAATGCATCAGATCCATGGTATTCCCATAGGAAGAATACAATTTATGAATTGCTTTAGCCCTCAGCAGTTTCTGCTCTATTTTTGTAAAAGCCAATATACCATATGGTCAATTGATTATGGCTTTCCTCCTTCCTGGTACAGGAGATATATATATATATTTTTAAATACAAGTTAAAAAATAAAATAACTCCCTTGAAAAATTTCTCTCAGAATGTTACAATTGGTTACAATTCTCCCAAACGTTGTTGCTTAGTATAGGGTGAACTAGGGTTTATCTAGTTTGAGGAACAATCATCACATTAAGACATTTGCTTTGCAGTGTGGAAATTATTGAGCTACCTTATGTTTTCTGCTCCTTTTGTTTATATGTACAGTTGCAACTGCAATTATAATAATTCAGTTCAGTTCAGTTCATTTCAGTTGCTTAGTCATGTCCAACTTTTTGCGACCCCATGGACTGCAGCACACCAGGCCTCCCTGTCCATCACCAACTCCCAGAGTTTACTCAAACTCATGTCCAGTGAGTTGGTGATGCAATCCAACCATCTCATCCTCTGTCATCCCCTTCTCCTCCTGGCTTCAAATCCTTCCCAGCATTAGGGTCTTTTCTAATGAGTCAGTTCTTCACATCAGGTGGCCAAAGTCTTGGAGTTTCAGCTTCAGCGTCAGTCCTCCCAATGAATACTCAGGGCTGATTTCCCTTAGGATGGACTTGTTGGATCTCCTCACAGTCCAAGGAACTCTTAAGAGTCTTCTCCAACACCACAGTTCAAAAGCATCAATTCTTCGGGGCTCAGCTTTCTTTATAGTCCAACTCTCACATCCATACCTGACTACTGGAAAAACCATAGCTTTGACTAGATGGACCTTTGTTGGCAAAGTAATGTCTCTGCTTTTTAATATGCTGTCTAGGTTGTTTATAACGTTCCTTCCAAAGAGCAAGTATCTTTTAAGTTCACAATAGTCACCATCTACCGTGATTTTGGAGCCCCCCAAAATAAAGTATTACAAATCACATTATTAAAAATAACTAACAACAAAACATAAAATCATGACTATATAAGTTGCTCAGTGTTGCTACATATGGTAAAATATGTAACTAATTACCACAAATTTTGTGGCTTAAAATAATATTCAGATTTATCATCTCACAGTCTGAGATGGCATAATATTGCTAATGTGGCTGAATTTTCTGCTCAGTGTCTCACATGGCTTCAATCAAGGTATTGGCCAAGTGAGTTTTCATCTGGAGGGTAGCATGGGGAAGAATGTACTTCTAAGCATCCAGATTATTGGGAGAAGTAACTACTCTGTCTTTTCCAATGAGTCAACTCTTTGCATGAGGTGGCCAAAGTACTGGAGTTTCAGCTTTAGCATCATTACTTCCAAAGAACACCCAGGGCTGATCTCCTTTAGGATGGATTGGGTGGATCTCCTTGCAGTCCAAGGGACTCTCAGGAGTCTTCTCCAACACCATAGTTCAAAAGCATCACTTCTTCAGTGCTCAGCTTTCTCCCCAGTCCAACTCTCACATCCATACAGGACCACAGGAAAAACCAGGGAGGCCTGACGTGCTGTGATTCATGGAGTCATAAAGAGTCGGACACGACTGAGTGGCTGAACTGAACTGACTGAACTGAACTACTCTGTGCTTGAATGACTGACAGCTCCAGTGATTTTCTCTCTGCTAGAGGCCACATTTAGGTCTTAGAAGTCACTCATAGTCTCTTGTGGCCCCATTCAGCTCGTTTCTTTTTTTTCCCACAAGAGCTTCTTCAACATGATTGCTTACTTCCTCAGACCTGAAAGGATAATCTTTCACTGTAGTCAGCTAAAGTGAAGTCTCATATATCATATAATCAAGGGAGTGACATCCCTATCTTCCCATAGAAGTGCTACATTCTGGTGGCTAGAAACAATTTACACATATTGTTGGCACTCAGTGTGAGGGAATTACACAATGATGAGGACCCTAGAACTGGGAAATAATTGCAGAGAGATTACCTTAGAGTCTATTCATCCTAATGATGTTCATACAAATATAAACGGTTCAATCATCAAAGATATGTTGTTTTTTTTAAGTATTTATTCATTTATTTGTCTGTGTTGAGTCATAGTCATGGGGTGTGGGCGTCTCTCTTGTTGCAACTTGTGGGTTCTAGAGCACGAGGGCTGAGTAGTTGCAGCACATGGGCTTAGAGTCCCTATGGCATGTGGGACTTTTGTTCCTCAACTGGGGATGGAACCCATGTCCCCTATATGGAGGGCAGATTCTTAACCACTGGAGCACCAGGGAGATCCCTCAAAGATGTATTTAATTCATTAATATTTCAACTATTTCAGATGGTACTTGTACAGTCAGGTGAGGAATGCTTTAATGAACTGACAAATAGATGCAAAAATTCATGAAACATAAATATTCACAGGCATTTGATCAGTTTTTATTTGTATGGAAAGAAATCATTGAAACTACTTCCAATTTTCTGTAACTGGTAGTAGTGAGCTAATAAGACAACCAACAGTAGAGTAGTTCAGAAGCAATGTGCAGAGTTTCCAAGAGATCAAGTGACCTAGAAAAAAAGAAACCAAGCCAGGAATGTTTTTCTCTGTTTCAAAATCTTAATTTTTTTTTTCCTTCACAGCACCAACTTCTCCTTGTAACTATATACATAATTTTTTTTATCCCCAAATCAGGCTATTTCATTTGATTTGAGCTGATTATTTACATTAGTTCCTGCAAGAGTGTTGATTAATTGCACAGACTTCCTTGAGATTCTTTTTCAAATCTAGAGTAATATAGTATTGAAAAATTAATGTCTGCAAAATTAACTTCTGTCTGGAAGTTTCTATAAGGAACCTCAGATTGAATTTATAAAGTCTCTCTTATTTGAGACCAGAAAACAAGTACAAGAAACTCCATCAAATTTCATCTAATTTACTTTGAAGTTGGGGTGAATCTTTCTATTCCAGAGGTTCTCAAAATATCCTAAATTTCCTGGCCTAAAAGGTGAACTTCCTTACTGACTCTCAAGTTGGAACTCCTATAAGCAACACACCAGGACATAGGAGGGCTAAGCAGGCTTTGACTCTGTAAGCACAGCACACACTTTAGCTCCTTAAAGGGATGGTCATAACTGATTAAATGAACATCATTTTAAATATGATACTCAACTGAGATGTCAGTCACATGATTAATTTATCCAATTCTATCATGTGAAAAAAAAAGCAGATACTTAATGAATTTATGCAAATAAATATATTACCATGAAAAGTAATTAGTTTAATAAGTGTTTATGATTTCTGGGATGGCACAGTGTATCATCTGAGTTTACAAAAGCAAAGTCACTACATTAACATTCAGTTCAGTTCAGTTCAGTCGCTCAGTTGTGTCCGACTCTTTGCGACCCCATGAATCGCAGCATGCCAGGCCTCCCTGTCCATCACCAACTCCAGGAGTTCACTCAGACTAACGCCCATGGAGTCAGTGATGCCATCCAGCCATCTCATCCTCTGTCGTCCTCTTATTATAATTTATAATTTAAACAAAAATTTATTAAACAATTTATATAAATAAAATAATAATCTATAAATCTATTAATCCATTTACAACTCTACACATGGACATCAACAGATGGTCAATACTGAAAGTAGATTGATTATATTCTTTGTAGCAAAAGATGGAGAGGTTCTATACAGTCAGTTAAACAAGATCGGGAGCTAACTGTGGCTTGGATCATGAACCCCTTATCGAAAAATACAGACTTAAACTGAAGAAAATAGCAAAACCCACTAGAACATCCAGGTATGACTTAAACAACTCCGTTATGATTAAACAGTGGAAGTGACAAATAGATTCAAAGGATTGGATCTGACAGAGAGAGTGCCTGAAGAACTATGGACTGAGGTTCATGACATTGTACAGGAGTCAGTGATCAGGAACATTCTCAAGAAAAAGAAATGCAAAAGGCAAAATGGTTGACTGAGGAGGCCTTATAAATAGCTGTGAATAGAAGAGAAGCAAAAAGCAAAGGAGAAAAGGAAAGATATACCCATGTGAATGCAGAGTTCCAAAAAATAGCAAGGAAAGATAAGAAAGACTTCCTCAGCGATCAATACAAAGAAATAGAGGAAAAATACAGAGTAGGAACGACTAGAGATCTCTTTAAGAAAAACAGAGATATCAAGGGGACTTTTCATGCAAAGATGGGCACAATAAAGGACAGAAATGGTATGGACCTAACAGAAGCAGAAGATATTAAGAAAAGGTGGGAAGAATATACAGACAAACTGTACAAAAAAAGTCTTCATGACCCAGATAATCACGATGGTGTGGTCAATCACCTGGAGCCAGACATCCTGGAATGTGAAGTCAAGGGGGCATTAGCAAGCATCACTACGAACAAAGCTAGTGGAGATGATGGAATTCCAGTTGAGCTATTTCAAAGCCCAAAAGATGATGCTGTGAAAGTGCTGCACTCAACATGCCAGCAGTGGCCACAGAACTGGAAAAGGCCAGTTTTCATTCCAATCTCAAAGAAAGTCAATGCCAAAGAATGATCCAACTACTGCAAAATTGCACTCATCTGACAAGCTGGCGAAGTAATGCTCAAAATTCTCCAAGCCAGGTTTCAATAGTACATGAATCAAGAACTTCCAGATGTTCAAGCTGGATTTAGAAAAGGCAGAGGAACCAGAGATCAAATTGCCAACATCTGTTGGATCATCTAAAAAGCTAAGAGATTTCCAGAAAAACCTCTACATTTGCTTTATTGACTATACCAAAACCTTTGACTGTGGACCACAAAGAACTCTGGAGAATTTTTAAAGAGATGGGAATACTAGACCACCTGACCTACCTCTTGAGAAATCTGTATGCAGGTCAGGAAGCAACAGTTAGAACTGGATATGGAACAATAGACTGGTTCCAAATAGGAAAAGAAGTACATCAAGGCTGTATACTGTCACTCTGCTTATTTAATTTATATGCAGAGTACATCATGAGAAACGCTGGACTGGAAGAAGCACAAGCTGGAATCAAGATTGCCAGAATAAATATCAATAACCTCAGATACGCAGACAACACCATGCTTATTGCAGAAAGTGAAAAAGAACTAAAGAGCCTCTTGATGAAAGTGAAAGAGGAGAGTGGAAAAGTAGGCTTAAAACTCAACATTCAGAAAACTAAGATCATGGCATCTGGTCCCTTCACTTCAAGGCAAATAGACAGGCAAACAGTGCAGACTTTATACTTTTGGGGGCTTCAAAATCACTGCAGATGGTGACTGCAGCCATGAAATTAAAAGACGCTTGTTCCTTGGAAGAAAGCAATGACAAACCTACACAGCATATTAAAAAGCAGAGACATTACTTTGCCAGCAAAGGTTTGTCTAGTCAAATCTATGGCTTTTCCAGTAGTCATGTATGGATATGAGAGTTGGACTATAAAGAAAGCTGAGTGCCGAAGTATTGATGCTTTTGAACTGTGGTGTTGAAGAAGACTTCTGAGAGTCTCTTGACTGCAAGGATATCCAACTAGTTCATCCTAAAGCAAATCAGCCATGAATATTCATTGGAAGGACTGATGCTGAAGCTAAAGCTCTAATACTTTGGCCACCTGGTGTGATGAACAGACTCATCTGAATAGATCCTGATGCCGGGAAAGACTGAAGGCAGGAGGCAAAGGCAATGACAGAGCATGAAATAATTGGATGCCTTCGCTGATGGGGGGACATTAGTTTGCACAAGCTTTGGGAATTGGTGATGTACAGGGAAGCCTGGCATGCTTCAATCCATGGGACCACAAAGAGTCTGACATGACTGTGCAACTGAACTGAACTGAAACGATCACATCATAAAACGAATCTCACAATCATTACTGTCACAGCTGGGAAATCATTTATCAGATATAAGCAAAGCAGAAATAGAAACAAAATAAAATCAATAAAGGAGAGTAAAAAGTACTTTCCTTTCTCTATTCCAGGTTAACTTCCCAACTCAGGAATCAAACCCACATCTCTTACATCTCCTGCATTGGAAAGTGGTCTCTTTGCCACTAACACTACCCAGGAAGTCCCCCAAAATCTAGAGAAACAAAGGATCAGCAGAGTTAAATTATTTTGGGGGCTCAAAACTTACCTGTGGAAGACAACAAAAGTAGTGCCTGAACTTAAGAACCCCAAGTTGTACATTTTTCCAGCAAGATGTTTTAACAGGCTTCAGGTGAATCCACTGGTCATCTCAGTTAATAATACCCAAAAATGTTAAAGAATCTTTTAAGAAGGTAATACCATAACTCTCACGGGAATATAAATTGCTCATATGCCATATATTCAACTCATTATTTAAAAGGGAAACTGGAAATAAAAATTTATAACCAGTTTAAAGGAAACATTTGAGTTTTTGAATAGAATTATGCAGCTAAATATGAAATGCTGAAGTATATTTAAAAAGAGAAGTAAAAACAGTTAAATCTTTTTATATCCACAAAGCAATAGCAATTGCATTCCAACACAGAGTTTACACACCCATGGAAAACATAATCTACACTAATGACAAGTTATCTGCAGTTTCAGTTCAGTTAAGTTCAGTCACTCAGTCGTGTCTGACTCTTTGCGACCCTATGAATCGCAGCACGCCAGGCCTCCCTGTCCAACACTATCTCCCGGAGTTCACTCAGACTCACACCCATGGAGTCACTGATGCCATCCAGCCATCTCATCCCCGGTCGTCCCCTTCTCCTCTTGCCCCCAATCCCTCCCAGCAAAAAAGTCTTTTTCAATGAGTCAACTCTTCGCATCAGGTGGCCAAAGTACTGGAGTTTCAGCTTCAGCATCATTCCTTCCAAAGAAATCCCAGGGCTGATCTCCTTCAGAATGGACTGGTTGGATCTCCTTGCAGTCCAAGGGACTCTCAAGAGTCTTCTCCAACAACACAGTTCAAAAGAATCAATTCTTTGGTGCTCAGCCTTCTTCACAGTCCAACTCTTACATCCATACATGACCACTGGAAAAACCATAGCCTTGACTAGATGGACCTTAGTTGGCAAAGTAATGTCGCTGCTTTTGAGCATGCTATCTAGGTTGGTCATAACTTTCCTTCCAAGGAGTAAGCGTCTTTTCATTTCATGGCTGCAGTCAACATCTGCAATGATTTTGGAGCCCCTCCAAGAAAGTCTGACACTCTTTCCACTGTTTCCCCATCTATTTCCCATGAAGTGATGTGGCCAGATGCCATAATCTTAGTTATGATCTTAGTTTTCTGGATGTTGAGCTTTTAGCCAACTTTTTCCCTCTCCTCTTTCACTTTCAACAAGAGGCTTTTTAGCTCCTCTTCACTTTCTGCCACAAGGGTGGTGTCATCTGCATATCTATATATGGAATTTAGAATGATGGTAATGATAAACCTGTACGCAAGACAGCAAAAGAGACACAGAGGTATAGAATGGCCTTTTGGACTCTGTGGGAGAGGGAGAGGGTGGGATGGGTTGGCAGAGTGGCAATGTAACATGTGTGATATCATAAGTGAAACGAATCGCCAGTCCAGGTTTGATGCAGGATGCAGGATGCTTGGGACTGATGCACGGGGATGATCCAGAGAGAAGGTGTGGGGCGGGAGAGGGTGGTGGGGGTCGGGATTGGGAGTTCATGTACAGTCGTGGCTGATACATGTCGATGTGTAGCAAAATGAATACAGTATTGTAAAGCAAAACAAACTAAAAAAATAAAAATTAATTTAAAAAAATAAAAATAAAAAAAATAAATGGGATTCCCTGGTAGCTCAGTGGTAAAGAATCCACCTGCCAATGTAGGAGATGTGGGTTCAATTTCTAGTTTGGGAAAGTCCCCTGGAGAAGGGAATGGTAACCCACTCTAGTATTCTTGCCTGGGAAATCCCATGGACAGAGGAGTCTGGTGAGCTACAGTCCATGGGGTCATAAGAGAGTCAGATACAACCTAACAACTCTATAACAACAAGACTTAAAAATAGTTAAAATGTTAAGTTCTGTGTTATATACTGAATATTTTATAGTAATTAAAAAATTTTAAACAAGAGTGTCACTTCTTTTTCATTTCCTCTGGAATATATTTTATTGAAGTATAGTTGATTTACAATGTTCTGTTAATTTCAGGTATACAACAAAGTGATTTAGTTATATATAAAAAATATACACATATATTCATCAGGTTCTTTTCAACTATAGGTTATTATAAGATATAGAGTACAGTTCCCTGTGTTATACAGTAGGTCCTTGTTATTTATCTATTTTAAACATAGGAGCGTGTATCTATTAATTCCAAACTCCTAACTCACCCCTCCCCTACCTTTCCCTTTGGCAACCATTAATTTGTTTTCCATGTCTGTGAATCTGTTTTGTAGTAAGTTCTTTTGTATGACACGTCACTTCTCAGAAAACATTCTCAGAGGGAACAGAATCCAAAGCTGACAAGTACTTTATGGTATGTTTAAAATGTCACTTGACTCCTCTGGCTTGTACATTCCAACAAAAGCTCTGTCATCCTCATCTCTATTTCTCTATATACAATGTCTTTTTTATTTTTCCCCTGACTGATTTGAAGATTTCCCTCTACTATCACTGATTTTCAGTCATTTGAAAATTGTTTCTCTCATATTAGATTCACTGAGATTTACACAGCTATGAAGTTTATACTGGATTGGCAAAAAAGTTGGTTTGGGTTTTTCCATAATACTTAATGGAAAAGTCATTGAAAAATGAAAGTGAAGTCGCTCAGTCATGTCCGACTCTGCGACCCCATGGACTGTAGCCTATCAGGCTCCCCAGTCCATGGGATTTTCCAGGCAAGAATACTGGAGTGGGTTGCCATTGCTTTCTCCAGGGGAAAAGTCATTATTTGGTCTAATATTTTCCTGTTCCCCCTCCCTTCTCTTGAACATCTAATTAATTTATCTTAGACTTATGATGTTATCCAACAGCTCACAGACACTCTGTTCATTTTTTTTCTGTCTTTTCACTCTTTGCTTCATTTTGGTTAGTTGCTATTCCCTACATATTCCAGCTAACTTACCTTTTCTTCTACAGTGTCTGCTATTAATTCCATCAAGTATTTTTTACTTCAGATATTGCATTCTCATTGCTAGAATTCCCATTTAAGTCTACTCTCATACCTTTTATTTATATTCTCATCATTTTCCTATTTTCCTCTACCTTCCTGAACATTGACAGCATTATTAATAGCAACTCTTTTTACAGTTTTGTCTGCTGAATCAATCATCTTTGTCATTTCTGGGTCTCTTTCTAGAGATTAACTTTTTTACCCTAGTTATGGGTTATATTCTCATGCTTCTTTGCAAGCATTTTAATTTTTTAATAGAAATGAAACTGACATAACATCAAATTAGCCATTGCAAAGTGAAGACATCGGGGCATTAGTACAGCCACAATGTCGTGCAACCACCACCTCTACATAGTTTCAAAATGTTCTTATCACACCAAAATAAACTCCATACCCACTAGGCAGTTATTCCTCTTTTTTTTCTTACCCCCCAGGACCTGGCAACCACCAATCTGCACTCTGTCTCTACAGATTTACTTATTCTAGCTGTTTCATGTAAAGGAATCAGATAACATGTGACTCTAGTGTTTGACTTCTTTCACTTAGCAAAAGGGTTTTGAGGAGCATCACATTATACCATGTATCAGTATGTCATCTTTTTTTACAGATAAATAATATTCTATGGTGTGTATGTACCACAATTTGTTTACCCATTCATCCATCCATTTGGGCTGCTTATACCATCTGGTTATTATAAATAGTGTTAATATGAACATGTGTGTGCATATATTTCAGTAACTGTTTTCAATTCTCTGGGGTATATATCTAGGAGTGGAATTGCATGGCAATGTTATGTTAAACACTCTAAAGAAATCCCAAACTGTTTTCTACAGAAAATAAAACACTTTACATTCCCACCAGTATAGTACAAGCATTCTGCTTTCTCCATACCACCACCACCACTTGTTACTGTCGGTCTCTCTGATTCCAGCCATCCTAGAGAGCAAGAAAGGATACTCATGGTGGTTTTCACTTGCATTTCCCTAACTATTAATGAGGCTGAGTATTTTTGTTCACATACATGTTGGTTATTTGTACTTTTCTTTGGAGAACTATTTATTCAAGTCCTTTACCCATTTCAGTTGGGTTTTTTTATTGTTGAGTTACAAGAATTATAGATCTTATGTCACTGATCCATTTTGAGTTAATTTTTGTCTGTGCTGTGAAATAGGGGTCCATGTTTATTCTTTTGCATACAGATATCCAGTTGTCTTAGAACTCTTATTTATTGATGATATTATTCTTTCCTGCACTGTGTGGTTTGGGGCAATCTTGTCAAAAATCAGTGGGTCATATACGTAATAGCTTATTTCTAGCCTCTCAATTCTATTCCATTGGCCCTCCTTCCTTATGCCAGAACCACACTGTTTGATTATTGTAGACTTACAGTATGTTTTAAAATGGAGTATATAGGAGCCATCCAACTCTGTCCTCTTTCAAGACTGTTTTGGCTATTTGGGACCACTGCAATTCTATAAGCAACTGAAGATCAGTTTTTCAAGTTCTGCAAAAAAGGTCACTGGAATTTTGAGACTTTATACTGAATATGTAGACAATTTTGCATAGTACTGCCATCTTAACAATATTAAGTCTTCCAATCCATAAACAAAAACTATCTTTCCATTTACTTGAGTCTTCTTTAATTTCTTTCAACATTGTTATATAGTTTTCAGAGTACAGATCTTCCAATTTCTGTATGCTTCTGGATGCTGTTATAAATGGAACTGTTTTCTGAATTTCCTTTTTGGATTCTACACTGCTGGTATAGAGAAACAGAATTGTATTTTGTATCATCTTGTACTGCAGCTTTTCTGAATTCGTTAGCTGTTTTTTTCCTTTGTATTCACAGACTCTTTGGGATTTTCTATATACATGGCACATGTCATCCGCAAATAGAAATGGTTTTACTTCTTCCTTCCAGATTTGGATATCTTTTATTTATTTTTCATGTCTAATTACTCTGGCGATAACTTCCAGTACAATGCTGAAGCAGTGGTAAGAACAGGCATCCTTGCCTTGTTCCTGAATATGAGAACTTTTTAGTCTTTCACCATTAAATTGATGCTACCTGTGAGTTTTCCATAAATGCCCTTTATCATGTTGAAGAAGTGCCCCTCTATTCCTAGTTTTTGAGTGTTTCTATTATGAACAGGTGTTGAATTTTATCAAGTGCTTTCTGTATCGCACAGGAGGTGATCATCTGTGCGCACTGTGGGTTTCCATTGTCTATTAATGTAGTGGATTATATTGACTGATTTTCCTATGTTGAACCACTCTTGCATTCCTAGAGTAAATTCCACTTGGCTGTGGTATACAATCCTTTAAATATATTATTGGATTTAGTTTCTTAGCATTTTGTTGAGGACTTTTACACCTATATTCATAAGGAATACTGATTTGCAGTTTTTTCTTCCTTGTGGTGCCTTTGTTTTGGCTTTGATATCAGAATAATACTGGTTTTTTTTTAATACTGGTTTTATAGAATGAATTAGGAAGTATTCCCTTCTCTCCTATGTCTTGGAAAAGTCTGAGAAGGATTGGTGTTATTAATTCTTCTTTAGATGTTTGGTAGAATTCATTAGTGAAGCCATCTGGTTCTGGACTTGTCTTTGTTTGGGAGGAATTTAAAAAAAAAACTGATTCAATCTGTTTACTTCTAATAGGTCTGTTGAAATTTTCTATTTCTTCTTGAGTCTGTTTTGGTAATCTGTGTTTCTAGAAATCTGTCCATTTCTTGTAGGTTATCCAATTTGTTGGTATACAACTGTACTATAAGCCACAGTACTCTCTAATAATTCTTTTACTTCTTTAAGGTCATGGTAATGTCCCCCCACCACTTTCATTTCTGATTTTAGTTATATGCATCTTTGCTCTTTTTGTCAGTCCAGCTTGTCAGTTTAGTTCTTTGCAAAGAACCAACTTTTAGTTTTAGTGCTTTCCATTCTGTATTTTATCTCCATTTTAATCTTTATTATTTTCTTTCTTCAGCTAGCTTTGGGTTAATTTACTCTTTTTCTGGTTTTCTTAAAGTGAAAAGTTAGGTTATGTGTTTGAGATTGTGCTTTTTAACTGTAGTTGCTTATGCTATAAATTTCCCACTGAGCAGTGCTTTTGCCAAATCCCGTAAGTTATAGTATACTGCATTTTTATTTTCATTTATCTTTGTTGTTCAGGTGTTCAGTCATATCCCACTCTTTGTAACCCTATGGACTGCATGACACCAGACTTCCCTGTCTGTCACTCTCTCCCAGAGTTTGCTCAAACTCATGTCCATTGAAACAGTGATGCCATCCAACCATCTCATCCTCTCTCGCTCTCTTCTCCTCCTTCCCTCAATCTTTCCCAGCATCAGGGTCTTTTCCAATGCACTGGCTCTTCACATCAGGCAGTCAAAGTATTGGAGCTTCAGCATCAGTCTTTCCAATGAATATTCAGGGTTGATCTCCTTCAGGATTGACTCATTTGATCTCCTTACTGTCCAAAGGACTCTCAAGAGTCTTGCCCAGTACCACAGTCCAAAAGCATCAATTCTTCAGCACCTCAGCCTTCTTCATGGTCAAACTCTCACATCTGTACATGACTACTGGAAAAATCACAGCTTTGACTATGTGGACCTTTGTCAGCAAAATGATGTCACTGATTTTTAATACACTGTATAGATTCGTCATAGCTTTTCTTCCAAGGAGCAAGTGTCTTTTAATTTCATGGCTGCAGATACTGTCTGCAGTGATTTTGGAGCCCAATAAAATAAAGTCTATCACTGTTTCCATTTTTCCCCATCTGTTTACCATGAAGTAATGGGACTGGACATCATGATCCTAGTGTTTTGAATGCTGAGTCTGAAGCCAGCTTTTTCACTCTCCTCTTTCACCTTCATCAAGAAGCTCTTTAGTTGGCTTTTTGCTTTCTGCCATTAGGGTGGTGTTATCTGCATATCTGAAGTTATTGATTATTTCTCCCAGCAATCTTGATTCTAGCTTGTGCTAGAATCAAGCCTGGCATTTCATCCAGCCTGGCATTTCGCATGATGTACTCTGCATATAAGTTAAATGAGCAGGGTGACAATATACCGCCTTCATTTGTCTTTAATTATCGCTTATTTACCTATGATTTCTCCTTTGACCTGTTGGCTATTTAACAAGAGTATGTTGTTTAATTTCCACATATTTGTGATTTTTTTTTTTGTATTCTTTCTGTCATTGATTTCTAGCTTTATTCCACTGTGACCAGAGAAGATACTCTGTATGGTTTCAATCTTTCAAAACATACTGAGGTTTGTTTTGTGACCTAACACATGGCCTGTTCCTGGAGAATGCTTTATTGCACTTGGTAAGAATTTGTATTCTGATGTTGCTGAATGCTTTTTATATGTGCATTAGGTCTAATTAGTTTATAGTGCTGTTTAAGTCCTCTGTCTCCTTACTGATCTTTTGTCTAGATGTTTTATCCCTTACTCAAGGTGAGGCAAGCATTTTAATTTTGGATGACAAACATTGTGAATTTTACATGTTAGGTTCTGGATTGTGTGGCATTCCTCTATATAGCTTTGGACTTTGTTGTAGTGCACAGTTAAATTACTTGAGATCACTTGGAACCTTCCTAAGACTTTCCAATACCCTATGTATTACAAGGTCTTTATAAACAAGACAGTGGAAACACAAACTATTCCCAGTCTCATGTGAGCTCCAGAAATTCTTTTCTTACTACTCTCCAGGACTTCTTTCCCTGACTTTGATATGGTCCTGTCATGCATCTACAGACCAGAACTGAGCCAAAGACTCAAGAAGAACCCTCTGAAGCACTCCAGAATGCATACATGCTTGAGTGCACTCTTAATTATATATTTGCCACCTCCCCTCACAACTCCCTTCTCTCTGGTACTCTGACCTACAATTCTAACCACCTTGGCCTTCCCAAACTCATCTTTGTTTCCTAATCCCAACAAAATGTGGTTCTGTTTTGATTCCTCCTCCTTCTACTGCAGCATGCAAACAACCTCTAGGCTCTGTTATAAACTACTGCAATAGAAGGGCTTACTTCTATTTGTTTCTATTCTCTCAGGGATCACAGTCTGTTGCTACCTGCATTCCAATGTCTAAAAACCATTGTTCACATATATTCACATAATATATACACACACACACATATATATATGCTCTCAAGTTTTTTAAGCAGAAAGAGTATATTATTGCTGCATAATAAATTACCCTCTATTTAGTGGCTTAAAAAATAAGCATTTTTAAAATCTACTTTCTAAGGTTCAGCAATCAAGGACAAGCTTGGCTTAGTGGTTCTAGCTCAGAATCTCTCATGGTGCTGCAGTCAAGACGCTGGTGGGCCAGCAGTCTCTGGGGTATAAGCTTCCCAAGGGCTAGAAGACCTGCTTCCAAGAAGGCTCAGTCACACAATGTAAGCGAAAGGCTTCAGTTCCTTGTTAGCTGTTGGCAGGAGACCTCAATTTCTCACCATGTGGGCCTCTCCAGTGAGCTATTCACAATGTGGCAACTAACTACTCTCAGAGTGAGCAATGCAGGGTGACACAGAGGGAGAGAGAAGAGCTACAGCATGCAGGATCTTAGTTTCTCACCAGGAACTGAACCTGTGCCCCTCTGTGGAAGCACAGTCTTCTGGGCTGCCAGGGAAGTCTTCCACAATGTCTTTTATAACCCATCCTTGGAAGCGATCCATCACTTCTACCATATTCTACTGGCCAGACCTCACAGAGCATTAACACAAGGGTGGCAGAGATCACTGGGGGCTATCTTGGAAGCTGGCTATCCAGAGGACAAATCCTGTTATGTCAACATGGCAGAAAGCCAAAATCCTTCCTAAACATTTTAACCTCCCTGCGATTACTACTTTTTTTTTTAATCCCCTAACTGTAAACTGCATCCTAGGACTTTAAAAAGGGATGGGCACATTGTAGACCCTACTCCAAAGCCAGACTTTGAAGAAAAATAACTAAGAGTAAGTACCAGCAGCTTTTAAGTGAAAAGGACAGTTCTGGGGCATATGTTAAGAAAGAGGAGAGCACTTGTAGCTGACCTGCCTTGAGAAACATTCAAGTGCTTCACTCCCCTAAACAACTGGTTACTCTAAAGACCAACTTAAACATCTGCCCTCTTTTCTCAACAATCTCCAGAGCAACACAGCAACAATACCAGTCATAGTAATTTTAACAGAAGTTAACAAGAGTACTAGGACCAATGCTAAGCATGTGGCCTTTGCTATCCCAATTATTCCTCACAACGGGCCTGGGGGATACTATCATTATCCCTTAAACATTAGACCTTTTGTTTCTTAATGACCAAACCCTGGCTTTACACTTTACAGTATACCCTGATACAACTTTATTCTTTCCATACAATACCTGGCTTCATCTTGTTCTATAGGATTCTCTACTTTTCTGGCACTGAAACTCTGTTTTGTCCTCCCTATTCTCCTACTTCACTTAAATCAGGCCTTAAAGCTTCCCCTTAGCTTCCATGTTCCCAACAGCAACTACCAAACCTCTTTAGAAGGAATCACCACTACAGACTTCTATTAAATCCCTGCTGCTGGGCTCTCCCAATGCTACAGCTGACTAACACAGCCTTCCCAACCCCTTGGGACACACTTCCCAGTCAAGTGTGCCTCACCAACTAATGTGAAAACATTTGCCCTATTTTGGTCATTAGTTTTCAAGTATCATTTCACATCACATGTGGCTTCTCAATTTATATTTGCTGCAGCTTAATGTTGAAATTGTTTCCTTTCCCTCAAAGTAAAAGTGTTACTCACTCAGTCGTGTCCAATTCTTCCCAACCCCATGGACTATAGCTGACCAGGCTCCTCTGTCCATGGAATTCTCCAGGCAAGAAAACTGGAGTGTGTTGCCATGTCCTTCTCTAGGGGATCTTCCCAACCCACAGATCAAACCTGGGTCTCCTGCATTGCAGGGAGATTCTTTACCATCTGAGCCACCAGGAAGCCCTAAGGGCTAGTAATTAATCATCAGGAAGAAAGAGCCAAACTCTTAGTACAGTATGCTGGAAACACAGGTTACCATTAGTTATTTGTTGAATGAATTTAAAAAAATTAATAATAAACTAATGACTAACTTAGAAAATTCTGAAGGGGATATAATCCAAAGAATTTTTACAAATAAAAAGATAAAGATGCCAGTGAAAAATATAAGCAATTTACAAAAGCCAAAACACAGAAGAATATAAGCAAATCATAGAAATTCAAATTAAAATATCACTTTTTGCAGACAGATTGACAGAGACAGAAAATTTGTCCCAGAAATAAAGAAACAGGCATTCTGATAAACTTCTGATATAATTTTGTAATTTGGTATTTATGCATGAAATATCTTTAAAATCTGCATATTCCTTTGAATAGTATTTCCATTTCTAATGTTAATCGCAAGAAAATAATGGAGAAAGGAACACAGGTATATATAAAAAAACACTCATGGTGTCATTAACTATAATACAAAATCTGTCCATCAATAAGGATTTGATTAAATAAATTTTAGTACTTTCAAACTATGGATTAAATCACTTCAGAGTATTATGTATTACATAATCCCAGTTTTTTAAATAATACATATTCACATAAAAACATACCTGCATAGAAAAAAATTTAGAAGTATACACCCCAAAATGTTAGCAGTGGTTATTTCTGTAAAAGAATAATGGAATTACTGGTGATTTTTTTTTCCTTTTTACATATCTATACCACCTAATTTTTCTGCATGAGTTGTACATGGATGAGAACACACAGTTTTAAAAGGTGAAAGTGAAAATGTGAAGAACAATTTAAAGGCAGAAGTATCATTATGGCAGCAGGACATGGTACACTCCTATGTTCCTTGGTAATAATGTCAGCTAGAGACAATATCAAAGAGGGTACCAAGTATCTCAGTATTCAATACTCTAGTTTTTAATTAGTTCTAGGAACACATATGGAATAATTTGCTAGTACTAATCAGGCATTTTAAGAAACAAAACACCTCCTGAATAAAAATTTATCTACTAATCCTAAAGATAATACTGAAAATCACAAAGTGAAAAATCTCAACTGCTGCAAGATGCCAGCTTCAATCACCTTTTCATGACTTTTCACATTTATCTTGAGAACTCTCTAATGAGAAAGTAGTCACCATAAAAATAACAAAAGATAAAAATCTTGTAAGTTTAAAAATTCAAGTGACTTTAGGTTTGGCCAAAGAGGAAGTGTTCTCTATAACTTCTACTATTCCAAATTAGGTTAGTTTCTTCTCTCAGACTTGAACAGTTTGGGAGGATAAAACTTAATCAATAACAAGAGAGGGTCCTGAAGCGAGCTGAGAAATACTTATTTGTTACAAGCAAAGCATGTCTATCTCCTGGCACTGTGGATAATTTCTAGCCAAAGTGCAGGGAACTGCTGTGGGCATGCAGAATGTTGCCTAGTTTTTGTCTGCAAGGCCTGGTTCAGCATGACCAGCAGCACTGAGGGTTAGTAAATCCTCATTAGGACTGATCCATAAACCATAATTTTCAATGATGTGGTCTGACATAAAACAAATGATAATTTCTATCTGTCTATGGTAGAATTATGGTACCCATATAATTAACAGCAGGTATCCACACAGTCACTTGGGGGGAACTTCACACCTACAGCGCAGTTTGTAAGTACATCCCGTAAAGTGCCGTCAATGCAGCCAGTGGGACTTGACAGCAACCCCAAGGCGCAGGAAGCACTAAGCACAGGACATTCCCGTTAGCCTGTGTGAGGAACGTCTCTGAGGAAAGCAGTATTTGCTACACAAGAAAACTGCCTAACTCAAGGAGAAAATCAAAGATCAACTTTGCATAAAGAAGAGATTTACATTAATGGCATCTGCGTAAAGCAGCATCATACAATACCAAAACTTACAGCACAATTGTGGTTCCTGTTGTCAAGAATGGAGACCTCCCTGCTTTAGTGACAACCCTAGCACCACTCACCCACTCATCCAGCAAATAGGTAAATATCACAGACAAAAAGAACTATTCTAGGACCTGGGGATTCGGCAGTAAACAAAGCAACAAGGAAGACAGATGTTAATTAACATTACCTATTTGAACAGAATTTCAAATATCAGAGCTTCATTAAATAAAAGGGCAGGGTGTTATGAGAGCACATCCCAGGCCTGTGAGTCAACTGAACCAAGCACAGGGCAAGAGGTGGGTAGGGGGAGAGTGAGAGAGGTCCAGGGAGAGGTAAAGCAGGAACAACCATGCTTCATCTAGGACCTGAAAGAGTCTAGTTTCACTGAAGCTTTTAGACTGTTTCCTAGGCACACATTAAGTCCGAGACGCAGAAAGATATCCAAGCTAACTGATCAAGTTGGTAACTGCTCCCTAAGTCTGAAGCTCAGAAAAGAGGTCTCAACGAGGTATAAACTTAGAAGTCATTGACTCAGAAATGGTACATGAGGCAGAGGAACTGGAGATTTCTTAGGCAAGGTGAACTTCATGGAGCGGGTATTAGTGGGAAGGTCATGTATTACTCCCTCAAATCACAAAAAAATGTAATTTCTTCTTGCAGTGAAATTACTTACTACTCGCTTGATTTGCAAATGTGAAATAAAGTAATTTTCTAAAATTACAGTTATGATACAATACCCTTTTTTGTTCAGAAAGGGTAAGATTAAATGTATAAGGTTCTTGGAGAAATGCCAAGACCTAAGAAACCTATTTCTTACAGTGGGTATAAGCCATTATATGATATAGTTTATTTAGCAGAGCACTTCCTTTTAGCCTTCTCCAGCACCCCAGAAAAAGGAATCTTTTTTTAAAGCACTGATAGAACTACTTCACAAGATTTGTCACTAGAAGTGCTTCCAGTCTGCAGAACTGCCACCTACTGAAGCTAGATCATGACTCCTGAATACACCAAGTCCTGGAGGGATGTGACATCAGAGAGAACAGATGAACCTTCTGCTGTTAACACTCAAAATCTACCAGCATTCAGGACTATTGCTATAATTCTTATACAACCTGCCCTGCAGCCTTCTTATGACAAATATGTAGTATGTAATTGCTCTATAAACTGGTGGTCAGGTTGTGGTTATAGGAAAGCTGAGTTAAAATGCTCTGTGATTTATGGCCCAAGCACCATATAAGAGTGACATGCCTTAACACAAACTCACCTGATTTATCTGAAGCATGTTAAAACAATATTGACCAAAGTGCTGTATCCCTCACGGCTCCAAAAACTAGAAAAGAAAATGAAGAAATAAAAGTTCAACTTAGTTGGTGATCACAATGATTAGCACTTTAAACACATGTTCGTGACCAAAAATCAAATATATAATGGAGCAGATCTAGATCAGCGTAGAACCTTCTACGATGATAAACATATTCTAGATCTTCACTGTCCAAACTGGTAGCCACATGTGGCTACTGAACACTTGAAATGTGGCTAAAACAAATGAGAAAGTAAATTTTAAACGTCCTTTAATGTTATTTAAACTTAACCACACGTGGCGAGTAGCTACCACACTGGATGGAGCAGATCTAGGCTGAACAACATCTCTTCTGGTTCTAGAGTTCTACAACAATTTCAGCAAAAGCGAATCTGTTAAAACAATCTAAAAGTTTCAGATTAGTATTGAATATATACTTCCCTTGCTCCAGTAAGGTTTTAAACAGCTTTGTTCCCATCCCTTAAGATAAATCAAGCCTGAAGATGTAACATACATACTTTCTTAGGTGGAATGGAAAAGAGCACATGGTAAGACTACCTAGTTTTGTTTTTTTCCTGTTTCTGGCTTTAATATCATTACAAAAAAAAACTGCATGCATACTAAAATTTTATATAACATTTTCAAAAAGAAAATCATCACTGTGACACATCCCATTCTTACATTTGGATTTGTTTCCTTATGGGTCTGACCTCTTTGCGATGGCTGTATTATTTTCATGTGGCAAATCTCTTCTACACTTAACTTAAAAATAGATTATTAGGGACTTCCCTGGCAGTCCAGGGGTTAAGACTCTGTGCTTCCACTGCAGGGGCCATGGTTTGATAGTTTCACTACCAGGGATCAAACAAGATCCCACAACTCCCGTGACCCAAACGAAAGATAGCAAAGAAGGGCAGGAAAACCCAAACTTATAAATAAATGGATCTTATAATGGGAGAAGTTAGATAAAAAATTATCTACCGTCCCCCCAAAAAATTATCACAACTTTTATATACAGCAAAAGTTAAATTCAATCACTTGTGTAGAAACTTTTATACTAAAACTTTTAATACTGAACTTTCCCTCTGAAGCAAAGGTTCTTGAGATACGTATATACAGACACCATATGAATATGCATGTGTGTTTATATGTATATACATTTTTGACTACCATTTTTTCAAGATGACAAACTAGAGTCAATTCAAAATGACTTTGAAAGTTTTCAGTTATTTAATAGTGACCTCAGCATCTATGTCAGTTTTTATATTTTTCAAGAGAACTGCATTTTGTAGAAATAGCACAAGGCCTGAGTACCAGTGAATTTGCATTTTAGTCCAAGCTCTTCAGGAGATCACCTTTTGCGCCTTGGTAAATTACTTTGTGTATCTTAAGAGTTCTTTCTCTTGCTTCTATTTTCTTCTTTTTTCTAATTTTTGAAAATTAAGTGCAAGTCCTCTGGTAGGCAGCCTCTAATGAATAGAGGAAAGCAGCAGTAACAAGCTACCATTTCCAAGACTGAGTTATAAAAAGACCATCACTACCCTCCTGCATGCCACCTGCTCTCGCTCTCTCACCTGTTTGCTCTGTGGGAAGCCGGCTGCCACGTGCTAAGCTGTCCTGTAAACAGACCTACGTGGCAAAGAACTGAAGGACACCTCGGGCCAACAGCCCAAAAGAAACTGAGGCTTTTGGTCCAAGACGCTACAAGGAACTCAATCCTGCCAAGAGTCTCATGAATGACTCAGAAGCAGATCTTCTCCTAGTCAAGCTTTCAGATGAGATCACAGCCCCAGAAACAGCTTACCTGCAACCTCCTAGGAGACCTTGAGCCACAGGCACCCAGATAAGCTGCACCCAGATTTCTAACCCACAGAAACTGGGATGATGAATATTTGCTGTTTTAAATTCTTAATTTCTGGTATAATTTGTTATGTGGCAATAAGTAAGACAGTCCTGGTCAACTCTAAAGTTCTATAATTCTATGATGCTTTAGGCGTTAACTAATATATTTAGGCAAACCCAAAAAAATCAATTCCCTGTTCAATATTAATAAATAATTAATGCTAGAATATGAAAGTGGTAATTATGAAACTTAAACATTTACATTTTATTCAAGAGAAAATCATTAAAAAGTACAGCATTAGTGAAATGGTGTTAAAATATACCACCAATGTGTAAAACTACAAATCAATTTTCTTTTCTTAATCTAAAAAAGTTCATTTGGACATTAAAATATGAATTAACTACTAAAAGCATTCTCAGTGATCTAATATCCCTTACTTCCCAGAATTTAACATTATTTAATAAGAATTTACCAAAGTTAAAAAATCTCATTTTGTTTTCATGTATGCCTCTAAAAGTTAAAAATGCTTATCTATAGACCTGTATGTGTTTCTTAAATATTAGAATTTGGCAACACTGGTGGCTGATCCTGAGAAAAAGGCACAATAAAATACAGGGGAAGTTCTGATCTTCCCATATACAAAAGGCAGTTTCATGAAGAAGCAAAAACAAAAGCACCTATTCACTCAAAACTGACCATACAATTGTAAAAGTTCTGTAGGCCTTTCCCTCACAATTATAAAAATCTGTATAAATTAAAACATGAAACTAAGCTGTCTGTAATAGCACTCTGGGAGGTCACAGGATAAAAACTCTGAACTTAGTTTTTATCACAAACAAGTCATATTAGATTTATACCAATACAAAGATTTCAGCTGTTCCACAGACAATCTGGAATGCCCACCATAGCACATCTCTTTAAACTTCATTCCTTTAAAGACATGTCACATCTACTGTCCTATATTTAAAAGAATCTGATAAAAATATCAAGTCATATCAATAAAATGCAGAGCATTTTATACTGCCTACAGCTTCATAAAATCCACCTTCCCTTCATCTGTCAAAAAGTTTCCAGCTACCATTCATTCCAATTACAACTATGTACTTTTAGAGAAACCTATTCATGTGTCCCAAAAATGCCCTACAGTGATACCCTGTCAGGCACATTAAGACATGTAGTTCCAGATTCCAAGCTACTAAATGAAAACAGGCAGGCTGGTTTATGGAGAAAAGGCACCACTAACTGGAGAGGGCCTGCCAATCTGAAGAATTAAAGGCCCACATGAATCTGCAATGTGCTGCTGTTGTCCCTCGCTGTGTGTATTATGAATCACATTCAGCTCATCTGGTTAATTGAAAGCTGTGCAAAATCAAATCTATAAAATCCTCAACAATTAAATCCTGCTTTATAAAAAGGAATTATTAAATTATTATATCTATACAACATCTTATATTGACACCTATCCCACATCCGACAGGCAACCCTCACTTCAATGTCTTATCTGACAATATGAAAAGCAAAATATTTACTATTCCCATTCTTAGATTCCAAACCACTACAAAACTGAATACCAACTCAAAGCTTCTTACTCTAAAGTTTTCGTGGGCTTCTTAAGTATTTTTTAAAAAGTTTTTCATTTCTTTTCAAAAGTACCACAAATAACTATTTTTCTGCAAGAAAAACGGAATAATTTGGTACATATTTTAACAGCACCCAAGAGACTATGAAGGCTTCCCAGGTGGCTCAGTGATAAAGAATCCACCTGCCAATGCAGGAGACCTAGGTTCAATCCCTGGGTTGGAAGGATCCCCTGGAGGAGGGCATGGCAACCCATGTTAGTATTTTTGCCTGGAGAATCTCATGGACAGAGGAGCCTAGCAGGCTACAGTCCATGGGGTTGCAAGAGTCAGACACGACTTAGCGACTAAATAACAACAAAGAATCTATGATATATTCTAGAGAAGTCTCACTCCATGAACCATTCCAGTGGAAAACATCCACATACATACTACCAGCCAAATAAAAAAGAAAATAGTTATCAGACACCAATTTTAAATATCAGGTGCCATATTTTGCCATATTTATATTACCTCCTTTAATCCTCATCACCTTGGGATGTAGGTGACATCCCCGTTTTTCCAGAAGGGTCACTCTTCCATGGTCACATCACTCTAGAATTAAAACTCAAGTTTTGTCTGGTTCAAAGTCCCCTTCCCTCCATTATATGTTAAATTATAAACAAAGACTCAACTGCTTAAAAATATTCCTATAACAAAGGGCCTGTCTCTAAAACAATAATGGCAAGGATCCTATATAGAACTTCAGGGAATTACTCAAAATCGATGACAAAAATTACAAATTCTATACACACACCTAATATTTTGAGTATATAGAAAAGGGATGAATATATCTAGATATGATTTGATTATAGTGTGTATTTCTCCACTATTCAGTCTAATAACACCAAAATTCAATTTTGCAATATCTAGACTTTTATTATGATCTGTACACATAAATAATCTGATATCCAGTGCTCAAAGTATACAAAAGAAGAGAAATAGATGTAAAGAGGAGGTTAACTACAGAGAAAAAAAAAAAACCCAACACATTGGCCAATTATAACTTTCAGAACCTGATTCTAATACAGAAAAACCACTCAACCTCACTTTCTATACTGTTTGTATACTAATAACTGATAATCAGCTTAGATATTTTTGATAGTCTTATTCTTTGTTGAAAACCAGACCAAGCCTCTCCTTCCTAGACTTTCATTCCAGACATGGCAAGTAAGCTAAAACGTGAAATTTACATGGTCTTCCATGCTGAATTATGTCGGAGTAAAGAACTATGATGTATGTAACTTATTCTCAAATGGTCTAGGAAAAAAAAACATTATGTGTGTGACAGGAAGTAAATAATAAATTGTAAAATGGTAACAGGTGACTCTTAGTTAAGGTTACAAGAATACTCTTTGCATTATTCTTATTAGTACTTTTCTGTAAACTTGAAATTATTTCCAAATAAAAAGAATGTAACTTAAAAATTACACGGCAGTCTATCTGAAGTTAACAGTGCAAACCTGGATTAATACAGCAACATTTCCACAAATACAAAACAGATTTTTGAAGAAAATTTTAGTGATGGGTGAAGAAATCTGAACCGTGTCCTACCAACTAATGATCACTTAGGAATAAATTTCAAACTAAACTGTCATGGAATGGAATGTGGCCACCAGTGCCTTGAGTTGAAAACATAGCAGGACAAAACCCTAGATACCATATAGTTTAAGTTTCACAAATTTAATAAGACCTGCTGCAAAATGCAGCAAATTTACAATTCAAGTGGTATGTGTTATCTCTGGTTTGCAATAAAATACAAACTGAAAAATGAAAAACCTGCCAAATTACAAAACAATCGAGATGCAGAGTATCTGGATTTTGATGGTTTTATTAAACAAGATTTTTTTTCCCCTACTGCAGCTCAGTACACCGTGGTATGTGTGAATCATCTTGAGAAAGCAAGGACAGAGAAGAAATATAGCCTCCAGGAGCAATGTTGCAATCTTTTCTCCTACAAGGTTGCTATTATCCCGCGTGTCCATCACAGTTTTGATTTCAAATATTCATCATGCTTTCTTAAAACATAAGGATGCATCAGAAAAAGTGATTAATGCTCAAAGTTCCCCAAAATTGTGAAATCAAACATTAAAATTGAAGGCTTTCAGCTAACAGTTAAACACCTTTAAAAGATCATCTCATCTTTTCTACAGGAATCACCCAACTTAAAATCCTTTAGGATGTTCCGCTAATTGAATGGTCCTTCTTTATCCAAGGAGATTTAAACCTTTTGGGGAAGGGAGGGGGGCGGGAAACGCGTCACGCCAAGTAAAGATCCTTCCCAAAGAAAATTCTCCGCAAGTGCAAAATTCTGCACATATTTCCAGGGACTTTCAGATCCCAAGGCCATTATCCCCGCCCCCTCTCCAGAAGGATCCCAGCTGAAGCGTTTCCCCGATCGCCTCTGCGGAACACCCCCCTGGACCCAATCCACACAGTGCCCGGCTCTCCCCCGAGGACGGGAGGCTCCGTCCTCTCCGGGTGGATTCTGTAACCGATCTTTGTCTCTCCGCCCAACTCCCTTCACCTCGGCAAGGTCACTAGCTGCCAACCACCCCTCTGAGCCGAGCCCTCACCGTAGTAGTTCGTAGGAGCCACGGCACAACTTGCGTGTCATAGGATACATCTGCCCCCCTCGGCCCCACCTACCTTCCCCATTTCGGAGCCTTACGTCTTCATCACTTGCCCATTATACAGAAATAGCCACCACCG
>SJXQ01005554.1:423761-537673 GCA_006408695.1 Aepyceros melampus | reverse complement strand
ACATTCTAGCTGTTTATACTTTCTCACTCTTTCATCTCTTTGGTACTTGTTGATTGCATTCTGAATTAGTAATATATTGCAGTTGTAATAAACCATCCCCAGGGAAATCCCTGGTAGTCCTTCCAGTGGTTAGACTTGGGGCTTTCACTGCTGGGGTCCAGGTTCCATCCCTAGTAAGGGAACTAAGATCCCGCAAGTTATGCAGCATGGAAACAAATGAATGAATGAATAAAATAAGCTATCCCCACATTTAGTGACTGAAAACAACAGAGGTTTATTTAGTTCAGGCAGTCTGGGCAAGGCTCAATAACTTTATATTTAACTGCTCCCACAGTTATCAGCTAGGACAGCTCACAGGCTGGGAGCCCAAACCAGGGAAGGACACACTCACTCACACCTAGGTTGATGCTGGCTGCCTACTGGGACCTCATCTGAGGCTGTCGGCCAGAACACCTACCTGTGGCCTGTGAGCTGCTTGGCTTCCTCAAAGCACAGTGGCTGGGTTCCAAACAACAGGAAGTCAAAGACACTTGTTCTTTTAAGGCCTGGACCCAGCAGCTGGCACAAATGTGCTGTGAACTCTGCCATATTCTATTGGTCCAGGAGTCCCAGGGCCCAGATTCAAGGGGTGAGACCAGACTGTCAAAGAATTTTAGAGTCACATTTAAAGCTCTATGCATTCACTGAAATATATCTCCTTGTCTGTTCACTCTTTTGCCCTTGTGTTAAAATAACGATGGCATTGAAAATGTCTTTTCATGGGCAGTGGGTCCCTCACCCACTAAAGACACCTGAATGATGGAGGCTACAAAAACCAGGTTCCAGAGGGCTTAGGACACTTTTCTAATCCACTCCCTGCCTCAGGTCAAGGGAGAGGCTTCGGGCAAGTCAGGTAGTCAGCAGCTGCAGCAGTGAGAGAGAGGAACCGGTAGGTTGGATACTGGAGGAGAGGCCCAGGCTGTAACATGCAATTGTAACACCGAGTCACGCTGTGTTTCTGGAATGTGTGCAGTTGGCTGTGCGCCATGCAGCCAGCGAGGAGGTGAGAAATGACCCAGGGAGAGACCGACACAGGTAGGGTCAAGACAGGGTCAAGCCAACTGGCAATGTTAAGAGGATACATCACCCAGGACAGAGGCTGCTCCTTTCTCTCCCTCCCCTTCTCAACATCTCTGTTGCGCTTAGTTGCTCAGTCATGTCTGACTCTTTGCGACCCCACAGACTATAGCCCACCAGGCTCCTCTGTCCATTGGGGATTCTCCATGCAAGAATACTGGAGTGGGTTGCCATGCTCGCCTCCAGGGGATCTCCCCAACCCAGGGACTGAACCCAGATCTCCCACATTGCAGGCAGATTCTTGACTGTCTGAGCCACCAGGGAAGCCACCAGGCAGGCGCATTTTTTCATTTACTCATTCAATGTTCATGCTGTGCCTGGGGCTACCCCAAAACATGGCAGCTTGGCGTAAGGAATATGTTAAGCTAAAGGAATTTGAGAAACAGCATGTAATGGAAAAACTTTCTGACCTTCCCCTGAAATAGCTCATAAAATCCTCATGTGAAACATGCCCTCTCTATACCCAGAGGAAAGAGCATCCTTATCTTCCAAAGATGAAAGGACACAGAGGAACCTGCATGAACAAGCCTTGCTAAGCTTCAGCCAGTTTACACCCCTTACCTCATAACCTCTGTCCCATCACATCTTTCCCCAACGTTCCACTGTTCATCAAACCTAGCATAAAAGTTTGCAGGTTTAATTGTTACTTTGGGTCCTCATTGCCTTATGAAAACTTCTGTGGCCCATAACAGTTGGGCCAATAAATTTGTATGCTTTTATCTTGCTGATCTGTCTTTTATTATAGGGGTCCCAGTCAAGAATTTGGCAGTGTGGAGGCAAAGATCTATGTCCTGCACTACAGCTGCCAGTGACAGTGATGTCTGTCAGGGTATTAAAATTGTCTGGTGCCACTCTGTACCCCTGCCACTATGCAGGGCCAGCAGATTTGCCTGCCTCACCTACCCAAGCTCCAGTGTGGTTTCCTCTGATGCTGAAAACTTAGCCGCTATGCAAATCAAATCTCAGAGACAGATTTTTGGGGTGAAATAGTAAATAATAGCTTTATAGCTTCCGCAGGCAAAAAGGGACACAGCAGACTTGTGCCCTCAAAAACTGTGTCTCCACCAGGGTTGGGGGGTGGGAGTATTTGGTGAAGAGTTTTATAGCAGTGCTTCAAAGGTGGGGTTGCTGATAACGGTGTGTATGGGTGGGGTAAGCACTCCTTTAATCTGGCCTCAGGTGGTCTCCTGATGAGCTTCTGTGGTTCTCAGGATGCTCAAACTGTGACTTTCCTTGGAATGAAGAATGCTTCATGAAGTATCTCCCATTTAGGGTTTAGTTCTATAGAAGAGTTTAAAGATATTGTCATATATTCTCTGAGGCAGAACCAAGACTCCCAAGGCTGCACTATTGATTCTTGACTGCTCCTCCCTTGGCTCCTCCTCCCCTCCCTTCCCTGATTAGTAACTGTCTGAAGCTACCCTTTAAAACTCAGGGAAGGTCATGGAAGCTGAAGCCTATTACCTACAAGCTAGAAGCAGGGGACAGACAAAGGCCCCTGTGCCCAGGAGCCCCACAGGGTCCTGTTTGGTTTCACATCCATCCTGCCAACTGCCTTCCAACACACACACACACACACACACACACACACACACACACATTTCATTTCTTAAGACCTGATATACAGCTTCTATCGAGTACCTGCTGACCTCTAAGCCTACAGTTACACTTACCTGCATCCTTATATCTTCCCTGAAGAGTGATCCCAGCTGTCCGCAGCCTCACTGCAGCCTCGGCACTTGGCTGCTGACCCTCTGCCATTCCAACCTTTAGGGCTCTATGCTCCTAGTTTCCTAACTTGCTTGTAGCTGCACTAAGGAGTGTCTCCCTGACCTTCTAAGACTCACACTGGCAAGACCACCATTAGGCTAAACAATATGGAAGATAAAGGAGACACAACGTCTTTACATAAACCCACTTACACATTCCGGTCATCATAATTCTATCAGCACTCACGTTTCTCCATTCACTCCACTAAGGGGCCCAAGATGGCAGCGTTTCACCAAAGTGGCTGGTACTCAGTGCACAGGGCTCCCACAGCAAAGACTCGCAAAGTTCTCTTCTCCGTCTTCTGACATACTTTCCACTCTTGTGCATTAGGCTTTGGGTCCCCAGTGAAGGGGGTTGAGCCTATGGACATTGGCCCTTTTGTCAATCTTTATCTTAACTAATCTGCCTGAGATTTGCATCAAGTGCTTGCAGGTCAGGTTGTTCATTATAAACTTTGCTTTCCAGCTTTTAAAATGTCTCCAATCTGGGGTAAACAGAGCTGACCTATTTGGGTGTCTCACTGGCCTGGCCAACCTTTGAGAGCACAGTGGTAAGACCTCTGTTTTAACCCCATCAATGTCAGTTTTATGCAACCCATTTTTAAATAACCATCTAAAGCTTTCCACCTGGCTGAGAGGAATTCCATGGCCCTTCTTTTTCTTTTGTCTTACACTCCATCAATATTTCCTTTATTCACATTATTTCTTAGTAACAATGTTAAAGTTCTTCATACTTCTAAGACCAGTCCCTTGACTCTTTCCTTCGCCTCTACCCATTCTCCTGCTAATTAATCTAATGTTTTTATAAGAATCTGCAAGACCCATGAGGGGAAGCTAAGAAAGCAAATTCCAGATTCTTGCTTGATTATACATCACTAAGTTTATATGAGGTACCAGGAGATGTGGGTTCAATTCCTGGGTGGGGAAGACCTCGTGGAGAAGGAGATGGCAACCCACTCCAGTATTCTTGCCTGGGAAATCCCATGGATAGAGGAGCCTGGCAGGCTACAGTCCATGGCTTTGCACAAGAGTTGAACACGACTCAGCAACTAAACAACAGTTCAGTTCAGTCGCTCAGTTGTGTCTGACTCTTTGCGACCCCATGAACTACAGCATGCCAGGCCTCCCTGTCCATCATCAACTCCCAGAGTTCACCCAAATCCATGTCCATTGAGTCGGTGATACCATCCAACCATCTCATCCTCTGTCATCCCCTTCTCTTCCTGCCCTCAATCTTTCCCAGCATCAGGGTCTTTTCAAATGAGTGGGCTTTTCGCATCAAGTGGTCAAAGTATTGGAGTTCCAGCTTCAATATCAGTCCTTCCAATGAACACCCGGACTGATCTCCTTTAGGATGGACTGGTTGGATCTCCTTGCAGCCCAAGGGACTCTCAAGAGTCTTCTCCAATACCACAGTTCAAAACCATCAAGTCTTCGGTGCTCAGCTTTCTTTATAGTCCAACTCTCACATCCATACATGACCACTGGAAAAACCATAGCCTTGACTAGACGGACCTTTGTTGGCAAAGTAATGTCTCTGCTTTTCAATATGCTATCTAGATTGGTCATAACTTTCCTTCCAAGGAGTAAGCATCTTTTAATTTCATGGCTGCAATCACCATCTGCAGTGATTTTGGAGCCCAGAAAAATAAAGTCTGACACTGTTTCCACTGTTTCCCCATCTATTTGCCATGAAGTGATGGGACCAGATGCCATGATCTTCGTTTTCTGAATGTTGAGCTTTAAGCCAACATTTTCACTCTACTCTTTCACTTGCATCAAGAGACTCTAGTTCTTCTTCACTTTCTGCCATAAAGGTGGTGTCATCTGCATATCTGAGGGTATTGATATTTCTCCCAGCAGTCTTGATCCCAGCTTGTGCTTCCTCCAGCCCAGCGTTTCTCACGATGTACTCTGAATACAAGTTAAATAAGCAGGGTGACAATATACAGCCTTGCCGTACTCCTTTTCCTATTTGGAACCAGTCTGTTGCTCTATGTCCAGTCCTAACTGTGGCTTCCTGACCTGCATATAGGTTTCTCAAGAGGCAGGTCAGGCGGTCTGGCATTCCCATTTCTTTTAGAATTTTCCAGAGTTTATTTGATCCACACACAGTCAAAGGCTTTGGCATAGTCAACTGAACAACAAGATTATCTGAGGTACCTAGGCAAAAGTGGCCCCCTTAACAACAGCACTTACCATGATTCAGATGACAGGCACAGTCAGCAGTCGAATGCCCTGTCATGAAGGTACTTCCACGTGGCATGCACATGAAGCACAGCAGGTGCTTCCCCTGGAGTGCTCCACTGGTGTTTACAGGGGGAGTCGGGCAGTCTTTCTTCTCAGGGTAAACAGAGCTACGTGGCTTTTATCCATTTCACAAGCCCGGCTGTTCCCTCAGGAACACCCTGCTTTGTGTCTTGATCAAGTATAGTTTTCTGTGATCTGTCGACTAAAAAAAAAAGCTCACCCTAAAAGCTGAGAATTACATTTTATTCAGCAAAGTCTGAGGACTTAAGCCCTGGAGATAGCTCTGAGGGGCTTTCTGAAGAGGTAAGAGGGGAGCCAGGATATTTAGAAGTTTTTGCAAGAAACAAGGTGGTAGGAACATCAAAACATCACTGTTAATTAAAGAAAAATAGACATCTCAAGTCAATGAAGTCAGCGCTTTTCTTTGTATAGGAAGATGCAAGAGTCTAGGTTCTTTGAAATCATTTCTTGGATATGTAGATATATACTTTATCATAAAGCTGAAACTCCAGTACTTTGGCCACATCATGCGAAGAGTTGACTCATTGGAAAAGACTCTGATGCTGGGAGGGATTGGGGGCAGGAGGAAAAGGGGACAACAGAGAATGAGATGGCTGGATGGCATCACCAACTCGATGGACATGAGTCTGAGTGAACTCTGGGAGTTGGTGATGAACAGGGAGGCCTGGCGTGCTGCGATTCATGGGGTCGCAAAGAATCGGGCACAAATGAGCAACTGAACTAAACTGAACTGAACCTTATGATTAAGGGAAAAAAAAAAGTTGTCTGACTTATCTGTTTAAAAAAAAAAAAAAAAGGAGCTTACAGCCATCAAGTCATCACATTGCAGCTGGCCTGATGGTGAGCCCTAGGGGAGCTCAGGGTAGAAGCAAGAAGCCGAGTCATAGACACTGCAGCTGACAACCCCCACCACAGAGCACCCTGAGTCTTCTCAGGGTGAGAAAGTACAGATCCTGACCCCAGACAGCTGAGGTGCACATCAAAGGAATGATTTCAATGAGTCCCGACTTTTGCATCTTCCCATATAGAGAAAGGCATTAAATTCCTTAACTTGAGATGATTGGTTTTCTTTTATCAATAGTCATCTTTTAATGTTCTGATTTATTATCTTTTGTTGCAAAAAGTCCTTTATACTGTGGTCCTCCCTCACCTCTTCAGTACAGTCTCTCAGAGCTGAGATGCTGTGTCCTGGGCTTAAGTCCTGTTTTATCTACCAAATAAAACATGATTCTCAACTTTTAGGTTATGTTTTTTTTTTTTTTTTTCCCAGCCAACAACCTTAACTATCTAGGGACAGAATTCTCATTTTCTCCATCCTGAATCCATTGGGGTGGAGAAGGGGACGGCTGCAGTGGCTGATGGCTTGATGGCTGTTTACTGATACAGCAGGTGACATTCATTGTCCACGGTTTAGTAGTGAGGCGTGTGTGCCTGCTAAGTCACTTCAGTGATGTCCAACTCTTTGCAACCCTATGGACTGTAGCCCGCCAGGCTCCTGTGTCCATGGGATTCTCCAGGCAAGAATACTGGAATGGGTTATCATTTCCTCCTCTAAGGGATCTTCCAGAACCAGAGATCAAACCCACATCTCTTACAACCCCTGCACTTGCAGGCAGGCTCTCTACTGCTAGCACCCCCTGGGCTGTCCCATAGTGAGCCACGGGTCATGGATTAACCCAAACAGGCTCTTGCATCTGCAGCCTTCAGAACCAAAGATGCTCCTGCTACATTGCTCTCACAATACGTTTTAGTAAAGGTTCTTCAACAGCTGCAGACTTTCCTGGTGGTCCAGTGGTCAAGACTCCACGCTTCCAGTGCAGGGGGCATGGGTTCAATCCCTGACCAGGGAGCTAAGATCTTGCATGCTGTGTAGCACAGCCAAAAAGTAAATAATAGTTTTTTTTTAATCTGCTGATACCAATCCACAAAATGAAATTTTGTCACGCTGTACTCCATGCTTGGCTGTGCCCTCTCCCACATGGAGGTGTGCTGTCAGGGGGTGGGAGTGTGAGGCTAAAAGTTCTAACACTTTAGCTAAGACTTGATTTTCCCGGTGACCAACCCAGCTACTCACCATCTCATTAACATTAAAACACACTCAGAACTCAGGACATTCCAAGAAGCTTAGAAGTCTTGCATTGTTGTTGTTCGGTCGCTAAGTCGCGTCCAACTCTTTGTGACCCCACGAACTGCAGCACACCAGGCTTCCCTGTCCTTCGTATCTCCCAGAGTTTGCTCAAAGTCATGTCCATGGAGTCTGTGATGACATACAAGCATCTCATCCTGTCGTCCCCTTCTCCTCCTGCCTTCAATCTTTCCCAATATCAAGGACTTTTCCAATGAGTGGGCTCTCTGTATCAGGTGGCCAAAGTATTGGAGCTTCAGCTTCAGCATCAGTCCTTTCAGTCAATATTCAGGGTTGATTTCCTTTAGGATTGACTGGCTTGATCTCCTTTTTGGTGTCCCGCATTGCAGGCGGATTCTTTACCAACTGAGCCACAAGGGAAGCCCTTTCTGGTGTCAGGGAAGACTAAATATTATAACAAAAGACACTCCTATTCCCCCATCATTTAGGAAATTACAAGAGTTTCAGGAGCACTGTGTCAGAAACTTGGGGCAAAGATCAAATGTATATTTCTTATTATATGACAAATGCCTTTTATGAGAATTTTTAAAATATAACTCCTCTGGGTGGTCACAGTTCCACAGACACAAATGTTATTGAGTAAATACCACCTTTGTGCCAAGAAAATGGGCATAAGGAGAAGATGCAAGGGATCTCCAACCCCACTAGGCCCTCACCTAGGGCTTTGTGAATGGGTAGCCTGAAATGGTAACCACGTGCTATGGACTCAGTCAGTTGCCTGAAGCCCGCAGGTGGCTGACAATACCCTGAGGTCAGAAATGATCTAACCCTTCCCATTCCACTCCCAAGTTAGTGCCATTTTTCCACTTCCATTCAGTGAGTGACTATCTCCCCTTATAGAACAAAAGGAATTAAAACACTCGTCACTGGATCCTATCAGGTCAGTTTTTCCAGCACTTCTTTTAGCAGCAGACTCAATGGATACCTTCAGAATTATTCTTGGATCCTCTAAATTCAGACTGTAAAGCCAGAACCAGTCGAAAACAGGGTTAACAATATCAAGTATGAATCTTTTGAGCAAATTCCAGACCTTAAATAGGACAGATCCAGAATACCATGTACTGTAATTCCATGCAATCATTTCAACAGACATTAATAGATGTTATGTGAGGAATGGGTTCTTTGATTAAATTTGTCTAAGAAGCTGTTGGACTTCCCTGGTGGCTCAGACGGTAAAGTCTCCCGCAATGCGGGAGGCCTGGGTTTGATCCCTGGGTCAGGAAGATCCCGTGGAGAAGGAAATGGCAACCAACTCCAGTACTCCTGCCTGGAAAATTCCATGAATTGAAGTGCCTGATAGGCTACAGTCCATGGGATCGCATTTTCACTTTCTTTCACTTTCACTTTCAAGAAGCTGTTAGACACATTCTTTAACAAAGTTAGAGAAGCTTCTTTACTGCAGAATTTCTCAGAGACTTTCTTCTGCCAATATAGATGAAGTCTCCAAGAAGGGCTCCAAGTCTGGGCTCATTGAAAATTTTCCTTAGTTATGCACCTTAACGGTCTGGGGCCAGTATTCAGAACACAGAATGTTTCATCTGTCTCCATTCTGAATTCCCTTAAGGACACACTGATGTGGGGAGTGGGGATTGGTGGCTGCAGTGGCTGATGGCTTGATGGCAGTATTCTTTGTTTATTGGAATGGCAGGCAACATTCTCTTTCCATATTCTCATAACACCCCTCCCTCCTAAATATGAAAGGTACATAGAAACCTTTTTTTTTTCTTCAAATTAATACTCTGGTTACAAATGGCAGGTTGAACACATCCATTTATCTCTCATCTCCCCAATATTCTCATAATGAAGTCAAAGAATCTGAAAATTCTAAGCTCATGAATAAAAATTTAAAAAAACACCAGTGAACAAAAAATAGTTATAAAAGTTGAGAATATGTACAGTGGATGAAGAAGTGCTGACAAATGTCATCACCCCGTTAGCCAAGAAAGCAGAACCTAAGTGCCTAGTGGAAAATGAACTTATTTAACAAGAAGAATCCAGGAACAGCCCAGAAACTGAGGCATCAGGTAGTCTTAGAGGGGATAAGGCATTGAGGTCACAAGAACTGACTGAAAAACAGCAACAAACAGCTGAACAACTCTTGTTTAGTCCCCCAAGGAGATGGGAGGCTTATTCTCCAGGGAAATTGATCCATAGCAGCTAAGAGTGACCAGACGACTAGGCTGTCACCAGAGTATAGTCAGCAGACACTGTCTTGTACCTGAACTGCTCCTAGTTTTTTCCCTTTACTTAGGCTGGAATCTGCTTAGGCTGAGATCCTGTTTCAATTACAGAGGACAATGCCTTAGGGCATGTCTTAAACCTCTTGTGTTAGTCACTTCAGTCTTGTCGGACTCTTTGAGACCCTATGGACTGTAGCCCGCCAGGCTTCTCTGTCCATGAGATTCTCCAGGCAATACTGGAGTAGGTTGCCATGCAGTCGTCCAGGGCATCTTCCTGACCCAGGGATTTAACCCACATCGCTTATGTCTCCCACATTGGCAGGCAGGTTCTTTACCTGGAAGCACCACCTAGGAAGCCTTGACAAGGATCAAAATCATCTGAGGGTTTATGAAAACACTGAGCCCCACCCAGAACCTTCAAGGGTTCTGATACGGTAAGTCTACAGCAGGCCAGAAATTGCTTTTCTAATAATATTCTAGGTGATGCTAATGAAGGAAATGGCAACCCACTCCAGTATTCTTGCCTGGAGAATCCCATGGATGGAGGAGCTTGGTGGGCTACAGTCCACCGGTCGCAAAGAGTTGGACACGACTGAGTAACTTCACTTTCACTTTAAATGAACCATTACTCTAGAAATGTACCTAAGTAGAAGGAAACTGGATCCCTGAACAGTCAGATGGAAGAATAGTCTATTTACCCAAGCTTGACAGTTATTCAAAAGAGAACTTTGTTCTTCAAGACACTGAACTTTGGATCCCTATCCTTATTAACAGCCACAGCTCGCTCCTGGAAGTGCAGCAGGCAAGCTGACACCTAAGCAAGAGACTAGAGATTTCCCTATAGAATCTGGTTGGCTGCAGAGAAACAATTACAGATACTGCTGCAGTTACCCAACAACAAACAAAGTGTTTGTCTGGAGTGGGGTGCCATTGCCTTGTGGCACAACTACTGAGCCAGGAAACCGAAACTACCGAGTCCAGGTGTTGCAACTACTGAAACCAGAGCCCTAGAGCCCCTGCTCAGCAACTAGAAAAGCCAGTAGGATGAGAAGCCCGTGCGCTGTGACTAGAGTAGTCCCCGCTCACCATAACTAGAGAAAATCCTCTGCAGGAAGGAAGACCCAGCACAGCCAAAAATAGATACATAAAATTATATAGAAAAAGAATTGGATGCTTCCCTACAGGAAAAAAAGCCAGAGGGAACAGTCGCCTCCTGGTGGTTGAGTGCGGTAACACACCATTCCGGGCTTGGGTCCAGCCAGCCAGGGACTTCACAGAGTGTGACCACGTCTCCACACCCCAGTCTTGTCTATGCAGAAGAAACTAAGGACCTAACCAAAGTCTCCCCACTTACTGGGCCCTCTGAGCTACCCCTGGCCCTGTATGGAACAGAAAGCCATGATGTTTTAAAGCAGAGCCAGAGAAAGCCAAGCCCATCCTCTCTGCTTTGGTATTTCAGAACTATAAAAAAGATGAAGCGGGAGGGGGGAGGGGGAGAATTGAATGCTTTAAAAAATTTTTATAACCTGAAAGAATGTGTTCTTAGAAATTTAAAATAACTGAAGTAAACATTAAAGCAAAAGAATGAAAAACAAATGTAAACTATGAAAAACAAATAAGCAGAAAGGTAAACAATAATTTTGAAAGAGGAAAAAAAGAATTTTATAGAATCAGTTAAGGAAATGAAACATCCCTCTACCGAGGGCTCCAAAAACAGAAGGTGAGGGGTGGAAATTACCAAAGAAGCAGTAAGAGAGAATTTCCCCAAGCTGAAGGATAGGAATTTCTAGATTGAAAGAGGGCATCAAGCACCCCACACATGATTGAAAAGGAGACCTATTTAAGAGGGAGGAGACATATGTATACCTACGGCTGATTCAAGCCGATGTTTGGAGAAACCAACACAATACTATAAAGCAATGATCTTTCAATTAAAAATAAATACATTTTAAAAATAAATTAAAGAATTTTAAAAAGAGACCCATTTTTAAGGGCATGTTGTCATGAAATTAGTCCTTCAAAAAAATCTTCTGGAACTTTTGTTTCCAAAGAGGAAATATATCACATACAAAAGAACGAGAAAAAACGGCATTGGCTTCACACATACACACACACAAATTGAAATCCAGAGTTAGCAAAGACATGCCTTCAAAAAATTCTGAGGAAAAACTATCTCCAACTTAGAATTCTATACTCAGTGAAACTGTTCATCATGAATGAAGACAATTTTTTGGTGGCACACAGGATCTCAGTTCCCTGACCAAGGAAACAAGGATCACACCCATGGCCTCTGCAGTGGAAGTGCACAGTCCTAACCAGGGAATTCTGGTAAAGACATCTTCCAACCTGGAGGGTTTCAAAATTTACCTCCTGTGCTGCCTTCTCTTTCTACAGGGAGAGTGAAACCAAATGAGAAAGTAAACAGAGGAAGAAAAACACAAGATCCAGTAAGCAGGGGTCCAGTCTACATGACACACAAAGGGAGTTCCCAGGCTGAAGTAAAGGGAAATGCCTGCATGACCCACCACGGCTGTGGGGCGGCTTGAGCACAAACAACTCAGAGCAAACAGGAGACACGGGCCTTGGGGGCATGACTCCTAGAGAAAACAGACCTGATAAATCATCTGTGGAAGACTCTTCCCCTTCTGGGCTTCCCTGGTGGCTCAGATGGTAAAGAGTCTGCCTGCAATGCGGGAGTCCCAGGTTCGACCCCTGAGTGGGGAAGATCCCCTGCAGAAGGGAATGGCTACCCACTACTCCAGTATTCTTGCCTGAAGAATCCTAAGGACAGAGAATCCTGGCAGGCTACAGTCCACAGGATTGCAAAGAGTTGGACACAACTGAGCAACTTACATCCCCCTTCTGCCAAATATTTTAGCTTTTTCCATGATACCCCTCCTTTCAGTGACCACTTCGAGATTACAGACCCCTGCCCCCTGGGATGGCGAGCTTGGCCAAAGAACCTACTTGACCCAACATATCATGAGTAAACATGATGAGTTACATGAGTGGAAACTTTAAGAGCCAGTGTGTGCTCTCCCACCAATCGGCTCTGTTCCCAAAAGAAGCTACTCTTCACTCAGTCCCAGAGCAGAGACAGCACGTAGCCAAACTCAGACAGACTTCTGTCATGAGAAAAGTCAAACAAAACAACTTCTCTCTTGTTGATCACTGGAATTTGTGGGTAATTTGTTACTACAGCATGACCTATGTTCTGACTGATACATCATCTGATACATTTGACCACGTGGAAAACCGTATTGTAATAATGTGGGAAGACTTAGTGAGAGGTACCTGGAAAATTAAGTGATTACATTCATTTATTTTAAAAATATTTATTAGCTCCTAGCATGTGTCAGGAATTTTTTCCTAAGGCACTAAGAATACGAAAAACAAGGTTAAAGAGACAAAATTTTTTTGGCCATGTCACACAGCATATGCTCGGCAGTGAAAGCACAGAGTCCTAACCACTGGGCTGCCAGGGAATTCCCAAGTGAAAGTCGCTCAGTCATGTCTGACTCTGTGACCCCATGGACTATACAGTCCATAGAATTCTCCAGGCCAGAATACTGGAGTGGATAGCCTTTCCCTTCTCCAGGGGATCTTCCCAACCCAGGGATTGAACCCAGGTCTTGCACATCACGGGAAGATTCTTTACCAGTTGGGCCACAAGGGAAGCCCAAGGAGGCGATTATTAGCAATTATTAATGTCAAAAAATGCTTATAGGAAAGAGAAAAAAATCATAACATACTTCTTGCCTCATCGAGAATAATGTTCACATAGTTACCGTATAAGAATTGATGAGAATAAAGAGAGGGTAAGCAGTGAAGTACGGAAGTAGTTATCTAAATCCTAATACACCATAATAGGATAATATCTAAAATTGATAAATCAAAAAATTAGTTATAAACATATTATGAAAAATATATGGAATACCAAACTATTTAAGCTAATAAGTTCAGGAAGGTTGCAGAATACAACATCAATACATAAAACTCAATTGTATACACCAATAAGTAATGTGAAATTAATAAAATAAAATAATTAAAATAAATAATAAAATAATAAAATAAAAAAATAAAATTCTTAATAAAATAATTTCATATGAAACAGCATCAAAAAGAATAAAATATTTAGGATTAAATATGGTAAAGGAAGTAAAGACATATAACCTATATTTAGAATTGGAAGACTTAGAGATCAAGCCAGTCAATCCTATAGGAAATCAGCCTTAAATATTCACTGGAAGGACTGGTGCCAAAGCTCCAATAGTTTGGTTACCTGATATGAAGAGCTGACTCATTAAAAAGACTCTGATGCTGGGGAAAATTAAGGGGAGGAGGAGAAGGGGGTGGCAGAGAATAAGATGATTGCATGGCATCACTGACGCAATGGACATGCTGCTAAGTCACGTCAGTCGTGTCCAACTCTGTGTGACCCATAGACAGCAGCCCACCAGGCTCCCCCGTCCCTGGGATTCTCCAGGCAAGAACACTGGAGTGGGTTGCCATTTCCTTCTCCAATGTATGAAAGTGAAAAGTGAAAGTGAAGTCGCTCAGTCATGTCCGACTCTTGGAGACGCCATGGACTGCAGCCTACCAGGCTCCTCCGCCCATGGGATTTGCCAGGCAAGAGTACTGGAGTGGGGTGCCATTGCCTTCTCTGATGAGTTTGAGCAAATTCTGGGAGATAGTGAAGGACAGGGAAGCATGGCATGCTGCAATCCATGGGGTCACAAAAAGTGGGACACGACTTGGCGACTGAAGAACAATTGTAAAGTTGTTCACATCTCTGTTGTAAAGATGGCAAGACCACCCAAATTAATTTACAGACTCGATATAATCCCTATCACAATCCAAGCTGGCTTCTTTGCAGGAAATGACAAACTGATCTTAAAATTCATGTGGAAATTCAAGGGATCCCCAAAGAACCAAATGGTCTTGAAAAAGAACAAAGCAGAAGACACACATTTCTTGATTTGAAAACTGACTACAAAGCTATCGAGTCAAAACAGTGTTACTGGCATAATGATACTTAGAGATGTAACTCAATGGAATAGACTTGAGAGGCCAGAAATAAATCCATATATGTATGGTCAATTAATTTTCATCAAGGGTGTCAAAATCATTCAATGGGGAAAGAACTGTCACTTCAACAACTGGTACTGGGGCCACATGAATATGCACAAGTAAAAGAATGAACTTGAATGTCTACCTCACACATACAAAATTAATATTGGTATGGCCAAAAATTCATGGAAGAACACATAGATGCAAATCTTTGTATCCTGTATTAGACAACTGATGTATAAATATGACGCCAAAACCAGAAGCAAAAAAAAGAAAATAATAGGACTTCATCAAAATTAGAAACTTCTGTGCATGAAAATGTCAAGAAAGTAAAAAGACAACATACAAAGTGAGAGAAAATATTTACAAGTCATATATCTAATGGGGTAGTATCCAGAATGGGAGAAGGCAATGGCACCCCACTCCAGTACTCTTGCCTGGCAAATCCCATGGATGGAAGAGCCTGGTAGGCTGCAGTCCATGGGGCCGCGAAGAGTCAGACACGACTGAGCGACTTCCTTTTCACTTTCCACTTTCATGCACTGGAGAAGGAAATGGCAACCCACTCCAGTGCCCTTGCCTGGAGAATCCCAGGGACGGGGGAGCCTGGTGGGCTGCCGTCTAAGGGGTTGCACAGAGTCGGACATGACTGAAGCGACTTAGCAGCAGCAGCAGTATCCAGAAAACATAAAGAGTTCTCACAACTCAACTTCAAAATGATAAATAACCCAATTAAAACATAGGGCAATGGAGAGACTGTTAACATGGGGTTTCTTTTTGAGGTGATGAAAAAGTTCTGTGTTAGATGGTGGTGATGGTGGCACCATATACCGAAAACCAGTGACTTGTACAATTTTAAAAAGGTGAGTGTTACAATGTGTGAATTATACCTCTATTTTTGTAAACATTGAAGAAAATATCAGTAGACACAGCTAACAGAGACGACAGTGGTAACTTCTAGAGAGCCTCACTGGCTCTACAGAGACAGTGAGCTCATAACTACTGCTTTTTCTTGCATCTGTTAGTATGTTTGGCATTCAATGCTATAAATATTTATTACTTTGATTTTTAAAAACTTATTTTAAAAACCACTGCATCTTAAAAAAAAATCGCTGCATCTCAAGCCCATTCAAGGTCTCAGAGGAGTCTGAGAATGGAATGAAAATACATCATTAGTGAATTATGCAATACTCTTCAAAAAACATGATTTTCTACTTTTGGATAGGAAGAGAGTGGAATCTTGCCTGAACTCTATTTTCTTGAATTAAGACACAGGAAAGCTTTGTAGAAAGGAAGCACAGAAATAGAGGAGGTATTAGTTAACTTTTAGTCAATGAAAATCTAAAATCAAGGGGAAATTTAAATAAGTTAAGAGCTTCTTATTTATAAAATTGATTTAAATGGTTATGCTTGAAAATCAGGTTGGAAAAAGGGAATAAATATTATTACATCAGAAATAAAGTACTTACCAAGCACTCTAGATCAGTGTGACTCAAACTAATGGCTTGTGTAAAATACAATAAAAATTAATAACTGGAGAAATGAAATTAAGGAATGAATACATACAAGCTACAAAGCCAAATTTTCATTATTAGATTTAACAGACATTGGGCTTCCTCAGTGGCTCAGTGGTAAAGAACCCACCTGCAATGCAGGAGACACAGGAGATGAGAGTTCCATCCCTGGGTCAGAAAGATCCCTTGGAGGAAGGCACGGCAACCCACTCCAGTATTCTTGCCTGGAGAAGCCCATGGACAGAGGAGACTGGTGGGCTATAGCCCATACACAGCATTGCCAAGCATTGGACATGACTGAGGTGTCTTCGTGCACACGCACACACACGCACACACACGTTTATATACATTAGAGAGTGGGCCCAGGCTATATGTGTATACTTACACAGCAAAGGGTAGAAAATATCTAGGGACTTCCCGGTGGTCCAGTGGTTAGAATGCCACACTTCTACTGCAGGAAACACGAGTGGGTTCTATTCCATAATTTGCATAGTGCAACCCAAAAAAAAAAAAAGATAGGGGCCAGACTTTATATTCGTTAACCTTAAGGAGGGCTAAGAGAAAAGGGACATAAAGGGGGAAATTTTTACCTTAGTTCATTCATACATTCACCCATGATTTATTTGAAAATCATGTACCAAGGACCAATTATGTTCCAGGTGGGAAGAAAACAATGACAGATAATAAGCAAGTAGAAAAAGAACTTGAAAAGAAAGGAAGAAAAATAGGAAATTGGCAGGGAGAAGGGACAGAGGGAAGGTGAAGGGAGGGGGAATGAAAGCAAATTCCAGCATAGCTGATAGCGGAGTATTTTGTCCTGTCTATTAGACGGCGGGTGCTAAATGGCTTCAGTTGTGTCTGACTCTGACTCTGTGAACCCGTAGCCGGCCAGGCCCCTCTGTCCATGGGATTCTCCAGGCCAGAATACTGGAGTGGGTAGCCAATCCCTTCTCCAGGGGACCTTCCTGACTCAGGAATAGAACCCGGGTCTCCTATACTGCAGGGGGATTCTTTACCATCTAAGCCACTAGGGAAATCTGGTATATAGAAGCAAAGGAATACCTGCCCCTATCCACCAGGAGGTGGCAGAGACAAGGAAGCATTCTTGCCTAGTACCTCCAGAGTAGAATGGTCCTGCTGTCATCTTGGCTTTGGACTTCTGACTTCAGAATTGTGAGATAATAAATTTCTGTTGTTTTAAGTCACCAAGTGTGTGATAATTTGTTACAATAGCCATAGGAAATTAATACACCATGATTACAGTAGTTAAAATACCAAAACTTAGAATACTGTAAGATTGAATGAGAATTCATTAATCCACCTTAATTGAGGAAGGAGCAGGTTAAATTCATATTGACTGGCATTTATAGACAATTTACTATAAGCAATTTAATGTATTGGCCCATTTAAGTCTTACAACAATGCTCTGAAGTAACTATTACCCTTCTTAGTATTTGGAAACAAACAAACCCAGGTACAGAGGTTTAAGTAACTTGGCTGATGTCACCCAGCCATGAAAGGGCCAATAAATTGTTGTTGCTGTTGTTGTTCAGTCACTAAGTTGTGTCTGACTCTTTGCAACTCCATGGAATGTAGCCTCCAGGCTCCTGTATCCATGGGATTCTCCAAGAATGCTGGGATGGGTTGCCATTTCTTCCTCCTTGGGATCTTCCCAACCCAGGGAAGGAACCATGTCTCCCGCATCGCCTGTGTGGGTAGGCAGATTCTCTGTCCATTAGAATTCCCTAACCTCATTCTTGTTGTGTTGGGAAACTCCTCCCCAATTGCATGTGGTCCTGATGTAACTGTAAACTCAGTCCCACAGGGAAAACCATGAGACCCATACCTGCCAAAGTTCTTGGTACCCCTAGGCTCAGTGATGACTGAGGGGTGTTGCAGACATAGGATACAAAAAGATCAAGGGGAGTCCTCTCTAAGGTGGCTTTACCAATACTGGGAAGAGACATTAGTTTTCTTGGACGTGCGAGGCTGGAAAGTACAGCTGTCAGTGTTCCTCTTCCTCACCATTTGGGGAAAAATTGTAGAATAAAGCTAAGTAGAGCTGGGAGAGGGAGACAGAGCCCTGACTACCTCCTGTGAGTCCTGTGTCCAGCTTTTCTGAAGCTAGTGCCACTTTTGACTCTCTGGTTTTATCAATCCACTAATCTCTTTTAGCTAAAGCTAGTTTTGCTTGAAAACAAAAATAGCCCAAATACAAAGCCCAGGTTCAGCTTGAAATGCGGAGAAATGAGAAGGATGTTTATGAACACTAAAAATAATCTGAATACTTCTTGGCCTTTTGGCTAAGATCAAGTGTAAACATAATCTGAAATTTCTTTCTGATGACTGGAGAGTTTGTCATGGATCTTAAAACAACTCTCTCCACTAAAATCCCATATTTATTTTAAATAGGAAGTATGCATGTGTCCTTAGTCATGTCTGATGCTTTACGATCTCATGGACGTAGCCCACCAGGCTGTCCATGGAATTTTCCAGGCAGGAATACTGGAGTGGGTTGCCATCTCCTACTCTCGGGTATCTTTCCAACCCAGGGATCAAACCTGCATCTCCTGCCCCAGCAGGTGATTCTTTACCACCTCACCACCTGGGAAGCCCAAGCAGGAAGTGTTTTCCTCTGAATGTTTGGTTAGCAGTTTATATATCTTCCTCTGTTTCTGCAATAGAATTACAGTTTGTACATTTTGCTGTTGTTCCCTTGCTATGTTATTCTCCCAGACAAGTATTTACACTCTTGATACTAAATTACAGCTGAAAATTTGTCTTCCGTCCTCCTGGAAAAGAAAGAGAAATAACATTGCTCGTAACCTAAGAAACTTGGAAGTGAGTTAAACCAGTCATCCTCAAACCTGGCTGTACCTCAGATTCATCTAGGAGCGCTTTATTCCCCTAAAGTATGAATTCTGGCTCCATTCCAAATCTCACTGGAAGAAGATTGAGTTGAGTTGATTTAACACTCAGCAGTGCTATATGGGCTTCCCAGGTGGCTCAGACGGTAAAGAAACCGCCTGCGATGCAGGAGATCCAGGTTTGATCCCTGGGTTGGGAGGATCCCTTTGAGAAGGAAATGGCAAGGAACTCCAGTGTTCTTGCCTGGAGAATTCCATGGATAGAGGAGTCTGACGGGCTACCGTCCATGTGGTCACAGAGTCGGACACAATTGAGCGAATAAGCACACGCACTGCTCTAGTGAATGAAGTTATAATTCTTTCTTAAAGAAACAAAGATATAAAACATGATCTCTTGTCGCTGGCCGGCATCCCTGAGCTCATGAGAATCTGTTCAGCTTTGTGACTAGAGGAAAAACTTTCACCATGGAAGACTGAGCAGCAGATGTAATTCCAGGAACACTGAAATGAGAATACACAGATATAGTTCTAGAAACATTCTAGAGCTTTGTTCTGTGACACAATTGAGTTGCCCGGAAAGAGTTTAATCCTCTTTGATACTTGCCTTTGAGTTTTTTGGGTGGAAGCAGAGTTGGAAATTCATTTTTCCTCACTACTTAGGCAATGTTCTCCTGAATATTCCATGCTATACCCCAGAAATTACAGGGTTTCCCTCTCTGGCTGGGGAGAATACAAACTCTTCTCGGCCTTTTGTCATCTCTCAGCGTTGCCCTTTTTCGGCACGGTTCTTTTCTGACTCGGATGTGGTTTTCTCACAGGCTGAGGACTTGCTGGCTGCCACCTGCAGCCTGGAACTCGCTGTTCCACACTGGAATTCTCTGCACATTACTTCTGTTTCTCAGCGCTTGGACCTGACAACGCTAGTCACGCTGGGCCTCCCTTGCCTTCCAGCCTTGTCTCCTCACAGAGGCAGCGGCCAGGTTTCACCCAGTTCCCCTGCCCACAAGGCAGCCTGGAAGACCCTCTCTGGGCAGGAAGCTGTGCTACATGTAGGGTTCACCACAGCTGCTTCCTTTCTCTCAGGAGCACTGTCCGTCCTTGCCTGATAGCCCACGTTTGGAAAACTGTTACTTCATACATTTCAAATCCACGGCGGCTCAGTGGTAAAGAACCTGCCTGCCAGTACAGGAGACACGAGACGTGGGTTCAATCCCTGTGTCAGAAAGATCCCCCGGAGGAGGGCACAGCAATCCACTCCAGTATTCTTGTCTGGAGAATCCCATGGACAGAGGATCCTGGCAAGCTACAGTCCATGGGATCACGAAAGAGTCAGACAAGACTGAAAAGACAGCACACAGGCGTTTAGTTCTCTCCATTCTTTTCTGTTCTTTAACTTCTTTAAATTGGTCCTGCTTACTTTCTGATAGAAACAGAGTAGAAAATGAGTGGTTACTAGGGGCTGGAGGTGGGGGAAACAGGGAGATATTGGTCAAAGAGTGCAAACTTCCAGTAAGATGAATAAATTCCGTTGTTATTGTTCAGTCGCTCAGTCGTGATCAACTCTCTGTGAACCCATGAACTGCTGCATACCAGGCTTCCCTGTCCATCACCAACTCCCTGAGTTTGCTCAAACTCACGTCATTGAGTCAGTGATGCCATCCAGCAACCTCATCCTCTGTCGCCCCCTTCAATCTTTCCTCCTGCCTTCAATCTTTCCCAGCATCAGGATCTTTTCCAGGGAGTCGGCTCTTCTCATCAGGTGGCCAAACTATGGGAGCTTCAGCTTCAGCATCAGTCCTTCCCAGTGAATATTCAGTACTGATTTCCTTTAGGATTTACTGGTTTGATCTCCTTGCTGTGCAAGGGACTCTCAGGAGTCTTTTCCAGCACCTCCTACCTGTGAGGTAGGAGGAGAAGGGGATAACAGAGGATGAGATGGTTGGATCGTATCACTGACTCAATGGACATGAGTTTGAGCAAACTCTGGGAGATGGTGAAGGACAGGGAAGCCTGGCGTGCTGCAGTTCATGGGGTCTCAAAGAGTCAGACACGACTGAGTGACTGATCAACATTAAAATGATGCTACTGCTAAGTCACTTTGGTCATGGCCGACTCTGTGCGACCCCATAGACAGCAGACCACCAGGCTCCCCGTCCCTGGGATTCTCCAGGCAAGAACACTGGAGTGGGTTGCCATTTCCTTCTCCAATGCATGAAAGTGAACAGTGAAAGTGAAGTCGCTCAGTCGTGTCAACTCAGCAACCCCATGGACTGCAGCCCACCAGGCTCCTCCATCCATGGGATCTTCCAGGCAAGAGTACTGGAGTGGGTTGCCATTGCCTTCTCTGACATTGTAATAATACCATATAATAGGGAATTCCCAGGTGGCCTAGTGCTCAGAATTCCAGGCTTTCACTGCCGTGGCCTAGGTTCAGCCCCTGGTTGGGGAACTAGGATTCCATAAGCTGTGTGTTGAGGCTAAAAGAAAAACAAAAACAAAAGCCCCCAAACATATTATAAACTTAAAAGTTGCTAAGAAAGTACATTTTGAGCTGATGGAAGCATTAACTGACCACACTGAGGTAATAATTTCACAATATGTAAATATATAAAATCACCATATTGTATACTTATCTATTTGGCCACACCGTGTGTCAGGCAGATCTTGTGTCAGTTCCTTGACCAGAGATCAGAGCCAAACTCCCTGCAGTGGAAGTGAGGAGTCTTAAGCACTGGGCCACCAGGGAAGTCCACACTGTACAGTGGAAATTAATACAGTTGTATATCAATTACATCACAAATGCTGGAAACAATTGAATTAAAAATTATAGTTCTTTCTCTCCATTTCTGCAGCATATTTCAGGAAGGTTCTGCTGTACCTTAGACTTACACATGGGAAAGCACTTTAGCTCTTTTTTTTTATTTTGGGCAGGCCCCGAGGTGAAAGTGCCGTCCTAACCACTGGACCGCCAGGCAATTCCCAGCATTTTAGCTCTTTATTGGGAGGGTCAGGCCATCTCTACAGGCTAAATTTCACAGGGGGTCAAGGGAGCCAAAATATTTGGAGCTGTCCACCCATATGTCTCCTTCCCAAGTGTCAGAGTCACAAATTATCCCAGCTGGGGCTTTGACCCTGGTGTAAGAAACCTCTCTCAGCTGAGCATTCAAATATCCTTGAAACTGAAGGCTATTTTACATTTGAACTTTGGTCTCCAGCTTTTCCTTCTCTCCCACTGCAGGAAATAAGATCTTCCTTGGCAGTTAATAAAGAGGCCCCCTGGTGTCCAGACACATTTCTCCATTGTGTGTTAACTGTCCTCAATTTTGCATTATCTTTCTATTGGGGGTGCTATGGACAGAACTGTGTTCCCCTTCTCACCCAATCCCCAATTCATATGTTAAAGTCCTAAATCTCAATGTGCTAGTACTGGGTACAGAAATAATTAGGTTTTGGAGGCTTCCAAGGAGGCTCAGGGGTAAAGAATATGCCAGATGCAGAAAGGCAGATTTGATCCCTGGGTTGGGAAGATCCCCTGGAGAAGGGAATGGCTACCCACTCCAGTGTTCTTGCCTAGCCATGGACTGGACAGGGGATCCTGGTGGGCTCTCATCCATGGGGTCGCAACAACAACAAAGAAGAACAGTGTGTCACTTCTTGTGTCTCTCTGTGGGCGCAGGAAGAGGTACGGGAGCAGTGAGATGGCAGCTGCCTATCAGAAGAGGCTTCAGATACTTTGCCAACACCTTGATCTTGGAGTTCTTGGCCTCCAACACTGTGAGAAATCATTTCCTGTTATTTTGGCCACTCATCAATGGGATTTAGCTATGGACCATTTATGGTCTATTTAGCAAATAGACCAACAGTGGTAAACAAAATTAACAAACCAGCCAATTCCATTGTTCTCTCATAGTTTCCAAAGGCATGAACCACTGTACTGTCCAAGACGGTCTCCAATGGAACATTATTCCAAGTCATCACCTCATTGTCAGGGTGACAGTGAGTGATGAGGTCTCAAAACTCCATCTTATCATCTTTTTGACAACACCCAGTGCCAAGTGTGCTGATTCGGGTTGCTGAGGAAGCAGACACTGATTTAGGAGCCTGAGAGGTTTGTTTAGGAGCCTGTAGTTTGTGGAAGACGAAAGTCGGATGCGGCTGGGAAAACCAAACTATGCTGCAGATACGAAACCTGTGAAGGGAATAAGGGAGGAAGCAAATTTGGGTATGGAGAGATGCAGATGCAGATCTCCCCTAAAGGGAAGATCTAGAGCAAGGATTACCTGTTTGGAGAAAGTCCCACATTGGGCTGAAGGGGCCAGGCCTCCACAAGCTTAGTTATTGGCTGGGAGATAGTTGGGAAAGGGGCTTCCCAACTGACACTAGTGGTAAAGAACCCATTTGTCAATGCAGGAGATGTAAGAGACAAGGGTTCAATACCTGGGTGGGAAGGTCCCCTGGAGGAGAGCATGGCAACCCACTCCAGTATTCCTGCCTGGAATTCATAGGGTTGCAAAAAGTCAGACATGAGTGAAGTGATTTAGCATGCATGCACGATTGAAAAAAGGGTGACTTTGGTTCTAAAATCAAGGCAGATTATCACTGAAGGGCTTCAGTTAGGTACCAGCTAAGTGCACTGTCTGCAGCTGACCAGCAAGTTACTTCAGGAAGGGAGATGGGAGCAGTGTGCCCTCACTGACACCATCACTTTTGGTCACTGAGATATTTTTAGAGTGCAAAGTGTACATTTCAGCAGATTAGAAATTACATAACAATACATAGAATTTACTTATTCAAATAGAAACCAAAGGAATGACCGTTTGGAACCAGCAGAAGCTCACCAAAAACAAGTTGCACCAGAAAATCAGCACCTCTTTTCTTTGATAAAACTATACAGAAATATGGCCTGAGAAGCGATAGTTTAATGTGTGACAGGAAAGTATTAGTAGTTTAAATAACACCCTGGGCTATAGATACTGTAGCCTGCTGTCCTTTGCTTGTTTTAAACATGGCAAAGATGTAGAACAGGTGCTTTGAGGTGATATTGAAAAGGAAGGAGAGAGAATATGGTACAAGATGGGAAAAAAGCAAACAAAAAAACACAAGGCTCAAACATTAAAAACACACACACACACACACACACACACACACATAGCAGGACTAAACAAGGTGAAACTTTACATGAATAAGTAACATACTTTGTTGTTGTTGTTTAGCTGCTAAGTCGTGTCCGACTCTTTTTTACCCCATGGGCTGTAGACCACTGGGTTCCTCTGTCCATGGGATTTTGCAGGCCAGAAAACTGGAGTGGGTTGCCATTTCCTTCTCCAGGGGATCTTTACAACCCAGAGATTGAACCTGCGTCTCCTGCATTGGCAGGTGGATTCTTAACCACTGTGCTACCAAGGAAGCCCAAACAAGGTGAAAGCTTACTCAGATAAGTAATGTACTTTACTTGGAACAAAACAATAAAGAAAAAAGAAACCCTACACAGATATAAGCAAAATGAAAAATACAGCTTTACCAATCAAAATCAGGTGTGATGTGGCTGCCAGAAAAAGTGAATTCAACCACAGATATTATTAAAAGGAGTGTCTAAACCAGTGCTTCTCAAACTTGTTCTAAATAGCAAATTCTTTCTCCTAATGCAAACATATGCAGACCATCAATGTGAAACATATTCAAATATGTCCCTGAGGTACCAAGGAATTCGTAGAGCTATGAGAAACAGTTGAAAAATCTTTAACCTAAACTGGAGAATAAATTCCATTCTCTTTTGTCTATTAGAGTATTTGAAGTAGTGAGATCAATTCTGGTTGTTACTGTTGTTTAGTCGCTGAGTTGTGTCTGACTCTTTCGCAACCCCATGGACTGTAGCCCACCAGAGTCCTCTGTCCATGGCATTCTCCATGCAAGAATACTGGAGTGGGTTGCCATTTCCTCCTCCTCCGGTGGTGGGGAGTGGTGTCAGATTCAAATTCCAGCTCCATCACTTTTAAGCTGTGATTTTGAATAAGTTGATGACAGTTAAATTTGTTCATGTTCTCATACCTATTTCAGGTCATTATCATTTTTAGTCTTTTATTACTGAAAGCTTACTAATTCTGTTTAAGGGTGTTCAATAAAATACAAATGTTTAAAATGTACACTGAGTTTATATATAGGTGTATATACATATATATACATACACATATATGCACATCTGTGAAATCTGATTCTGTCAGTCACTACTGCCTCTAAGATAACATCAAAACTCTATAACCTGGTCTTTCATGTTCCAGCTTTAGTTTTATCTCATATTTTCTCTCATTCAAATTTCATGCTACACAGTTCCCTCTCACCCTTGGTTTTTGTATTTGCTGTATACTTTATCTCAGATGCCTAGCAAATACTCTTCAGCTCCCCTGGAATTCTTTCCAGACTCCCTTAGTTAGCTTTGATTATTCCTTTTATAAAAAATTAATTTTGGGGGGGAGTATAGTTGACTTACAGTGTCATGTTAGTTTCTGACGTTTCATAGCAAAGTCAATCAATTATACACATATATCTACTCTTTCAGATTCTTTCCTGTGTAAGTCATTATAGAGTATTGAGTAGAGTTCCCTGTGTTACAGAGTAGGTTCTTGTTCAGTTGCTAAGTCCTGTCCGACTCTTTGCAACCCCACGGACTGTAGCACGCCAAGCTTCCCTGTCCATCACCAACTCCTGGAGCTTGCTCAAACTCATGTTCATTAAGTTAGTGATGCCATCCAACATCCCATCCTCTGTCACCCCCTTCTCCTGCCTTCAATCTTTCCTGGCATTAGGGTCTTTTCTGATGAGTCAGTTCTTTGCATCAAGTGGCAAAGTATTGGAGATTCAGCAAGTTCTTCCAATGAATATTCAGGGTTGACTTCCTTTAGGAGGGACTGGTTGAGTAAGTTCTTATTAGTTATCTATTTTATGACTGGGCCTGCTTAGATGCTCACTCTGCATCCTGTTACTACCCTATGACACCCCTGTCCTTCCGTCCCTGCCAGATCATAACCTCCTGGGGACCCAGCACGGACTCAATATTTGAATGTGCATAAAGTTGCACAAGACAGGTTCTTTTCTTCAGAAGCTAGCAACATGGGAGTTGCGTGCAGAGAAGTAAACCGTTATCAGATGGTGTCACTCCCGATCCCACACTTTCAATGCTTTCTAGGTCTCTTATTGGTGTCTTGTTTCCCAAGTAATCTTTGTGTACAGATCACTGAATTGAAATGAATCACTTGCAGGAATAACTTGAGGCTTTCTCCAGAGAGAAACTTCCAATTGCTTTTGATCTCCTCGGGAGGACACAGCCAGTCTGGGACTTCACCTTAATATAGATCCACAGTCTAACATTCCCCAAACCACTCCAGGGTGCAAGTTTGAATGAGGGCTGTTTTCCCAAGTGATCCTTCCTCTGGGAGTGGAGTTCTACTGGGCTCTGGCTTCAAGTTAGTTTTGATGGGTGGGATGTTGGCAGAGTAGCTTAGACCCATTTGGGGATGTTCTGGACTTTGCTAGGCAAGCATCCCTGTGATGCTTGGGGCTCAGCTTTCTAATTTCCTCCCAACTGGCAAATGTCCTGAGGACAATGGCAACTTTGCCTGCTAGGCCCATTTGTTTAGTGGAAGCCATGAAAAAATCAATTTCAGTCTTACCCTGATTCATGAAGTCCTACACATCATTTGGCGTTTGGCTTCTGCTCCTGTCCCTGAACCAGCCACATCATCCTTTGGGTTGACTTTCTGACAAGTCCTGTCCTAAGCTTCTGTACTTGAAACCTTTGTACTTGCCTAGAATCCATACATAAAGTTTGTATTTTTAAGCCATGACATAACTTGTTCCTCTGATTGTCAGAAACTACCATTTATCTGTGGGCCCACGTGGCTCGGTGGTAAAGAATCAGCCTGCCAATGCAGGAGATGCAGGTTTGACCCCTGGGTCGGGAAGATCCCCTGGAGAAGGAGAGGGCAACTCACTCCAGTATTCCTGCCTGGGAAATCCCATGGACAGAGGAGCCTGGCAGGGTGCAGTCCATGGGGCTGCAGAGTCAGAGGACACGGAGCACACGAACGCATGCATGCCATTTATCTGTACCCCTTCACATTCAGTGCTTTCGTATTATCTTCCTTACTCTAGGCCCTTGGAAGATACATATTTTTTCTTCCCTGCCATCCTTCTTGATATAGGATAGGTCATCACTAAGTATTTGCTTAATGCCCAGTCTTAACCTTAACGACTGTTAGGCTTACTTTTATGATCTCAGAGTTCCGCAGATGTAATTTAAAATAATCATATTCTTAATTTGTGAACATATTCAAGCAATTTACCTCAGAGTTAAGGCATTTTATTAAAAAAACAAAACCAATTAAGAATGATTCATGATTTACTTTAAAGCAAATTTTTTCAAACTCTCTAGGACAGGAAGGGTAGGGTGTTCTAACATTTCACACAGATGGTGGTTTGCTTTAGATTTGTTCAAAATTTGCTAGTGCCTATGTTTCCTTGAAAAAGCTGGGATAAAAATACAAGTACAATCAGGTTAATTCAACTAACATTTATTAAAAGCTTTTGTGATAGGTACCGTGTGTCACAGTCCTGGGTACAAAAACACAAGTGAGACATCGTCCCAGTGGAAAGCATTCAGGATAGAAGGCTGGTAGGACAGCCTTCTAAAATAGCGAAGGACAAAGATGATAACCTTATAACTACATTTGTAGTGGACCTTCCAAGTAGAAAAGCAGATAATGAACATTCCAGCAACAGGGAAGAACATTAAAGAACAAGTAGTCTTTTTGTGCTGTGATCTATGGAACAAGGTGTGTAGGGGGCTGAAGAGCAGCCTGAGAACAACAGGGCCAGGAAATGAAAAGTCATAACAAAGGGACTGGAGAAAAGGAGGAAATACCAGAGATGGCTTAAAAAGACAGGCTCAACAGGACTTGATGAAAAATGCCAGAAAGGACTGGTAAACAGTGTTAGATTCTTCATGTGTATAATTAGGTTGGATACAAATGCAATTAACTATGACAGAAAAGAGAAACAGACATTTGGGAGGTTGAAAGTAGAGATGAGAGATTTTTAATGTTATGTTGGATACCTCTTCTGTAGGACAATATCCATATTAGCGTCTTGTATGATTACATGTATTTACTTGAAGGTCAAGTACATGTATGAAAGGTATTTTCTGCCTTACTTATTTCAGCTTTCCTTATTTGACACTTTTATTCAGTTAATATTTAATTTTGCCATGTGTTACCTTAGTGTGAAAAGTACTATGGAATATAGGGAGGATTTCAGTAAGACCACTTACCCACGTAGCTTAAACTAGTGGAGAAAAGTCATCCCTTCTGTGAGAGGTAGAAATTATCTTAAGGATTATAACAAAGGGCCATCAAAGTACAAAGAAAGACAAACCTTGCATTTATCTAATCAGCTACTCATCTAGTTGTTTAGAGCTGTAGAAACAGCTTGCAGAGATAAAAGAGCTTTATGGTAGCATGGCTGCCCCAGTGGAGGAGTATGGGTTTCCTGGGCAAGTAGATCTCCTGTGAAAAGAAAACTTAAGACTAGCACAGGGCACACTGAATTTCTTCCTGCCAGGAATATCTGAGATGTGGAGATATTCCCTTCTGCTTATTTCTTTCTCTCTTCTCAGAGCTTCAGGAGCCCCCTGTTATGTAAGTTAGTTGATCTGTCCGTATACTTAGTAAAGTATATGCAAGTTCATTACAGCATGTCCAGCCTGATGTTCAGGAGCACCAGACTCATGATTAACTCGAACTAAGTGCTCTGGTCTCAATTTGCTCTTTTCTGAAAATGCCCGGTCTTTAACCAGGACTTAATTAACTGAAGCATAAAGAATCACTAAAATATACTAGGCTAAACTAATAAGCAAAGATGATCTTTAAATAAACAAAGTGCTTTAGTGACTATCTTCATTCTGTTGTATTCATTTTGGAAATGGACACATTACTATCACCATAATCTTTTAAAGATCACAGTCTTTTGCAAAGGGGAACTACTATGTAAATTTTTACATTATTATAAACTACAAAAAGTTTAATATCTATCCAATTTAGCATTGAAGTCTACAAAAAAAGAAATCAATGACAACTGCTTTATTATTAAAAGTTACTGAGTTCCATAAAGCACACAATGTAGTTTATATTCAACTAACAAAAGTTTCATACATGTATTTAAAAATATATAATATATAGATTTATCTGTCAACATTTATATTCTATTTAAAAAGCAGTAGCTTTACATATTTTACAACTTGATTTTATAAAATATATACATCCACCCTATGCAAATCTTCCAGCATGAGCTTTCATTCCTATTAATAAAATGCACAATTTGTATTTCTGAATATTAAGAGAAAAATGGTACCAACTAAAAATAAAAAATTCATTATAACTTGAACATGCATCTAACTCTTGGCTACTAGGTAAGTGACCTAATAATCTATTCAAATAACTGTGTTACCTTGAGCCTGACAATCAATTTTCATTATGTAAACAATCTGTGGTTAACTATGAAGAGACCTGCATTTCTAGGTATCTGAAACAATCTACCAAATTCTTTATTTCAGGTTTTTAATTACAGAGGCAGGATTCTTCAATATATGATGTGCCATGAAATCTGACAAGTCACACCTGACAAGCCAAAGCCCTGTGAGTTTTGAAACCACACTTTTGCCTTTGAGAAACAGCTCTGAGAATTATTGTAGGAGCAGTTTTCTCAAAACCCCTGATGATGTGTATACCAAGAAATAGAACAAGAACTGCTTCTCCTTTCCCCAATCAACTGCAAAACTTGAGTTCTGGACGTGAGGATGTACCTACGTCTATTCAGACATTCCTGCCACATAGTCAAAATAGTTTCAGATATCACACTGTTTTATTAACAAAAATTTTTTTATAAAAAAGATATTCATGTAATAATTTTTGAGATTCATCCCCAAATGAAAGTTGCAACACTAACATTAGAGAATGAAATTAAAAAAAAAAAAATCTAAATTATCAGGAGCATAGTCAGAACTAGAACTTCAACTTGAAGGACAGAGATCTAAGTTTGAAGTAGAAATTTAGATTCCATGGACCTCTAGTGATAAGGGAGTATATAAGTCAGTCTTTAATTTCTGCTGAGAAGATAAAAATCTCCCACAAATTATTTTTAAAAAATAGTTCCATCCAAATCTCAAAAATGATTAACATTTAATCATTAATTGTTAAAAACTTAAAAGGAAAAACATGCTCATCAAAATAAGTACTTTAATTCATTAGGGCAATAATTGGTCTTTGAGGGACTTCCCTGATGTTTCAGTGCTTAAGACTTTACCTTCCAATGTAGGGGGTGTGAGTTCGATCCCTGGTTGGGGAACTAAGATCTTACATGTCTTAAGGCCAAAAAAAACAAAAAAACAAAAACAGAAAACAGAAGCAGTATTGTGACCAATTCAAAACAGACTTTAAAAAATGGTTCATATCAAAAACAAAATCTTAAAAAAAAAAAAGGCTTTGAGAGAGTCACATCCAGAAAGTAAACAAAATTCCCTCAATATTAGTATTTAAGAACTAAATCAGAGCTAACTGGTAGCGTATTTATCAAGCAATTGTTCAACAAGTTTAGCCATCTACTGATGGACTAAAATTATTTATTAGAAATTTTTGTAGGATAGAGTCTTTTTATTAAAACTTTTTTTGGATATAATTTTAATAACCCTCCTCTGGATTGCCTATCCTCAAGAATGGGAAAGGGAGAGTAAAGGGGAAGGGAGGAAGGGAGGGAGGGAAGAGGGGAGAAAAGCTGAGTGGTCAGAGGGGCACTGAAGACTGATCCACTGATCCTGTGAGATGAGAAGGTAGAAAAATAAAGGAGGAATAAAAACAAAGACTGCAAAGAGGACTAGGGCCAGGAGGTGCGGATTAAAGACACCTTCTTCACAGACCTTAATTATGCAAAGGTATCAGCATAAAAGAATAGTGCAGTAGCTAGCTTTTGGTAGCAATGAATCCTCAAAGGGACATTCAGTCAAGCCTCAGCTCTTTCGGAAAATAAACATGCATACACAAGTTATAAACCTTATGCATTCAGCTATATGTACAAAAAAAACTAAATAAAAGTGAGATGGAGAAATATAAGCAGCAGTAACCATAAAGGCTGAGAACTAGTGACACCGAATTCTTTATTTAAAAAAAATTCTTTTTTTAAACACACAGTACCTCCTCTTCTCTTCTATTTTTAGGAATAAGCTTTAACAAGTTTTAAATGTCTCAATTCTCAAAAACAATAGGCTTTTAAAAAAATAAGACTTGATTACCAGAAACAAGTAATATGTGGTTACATACCATTTTCATATCGTTACTCATTTCATCTTTGATGCAAGCTGGGAACAATTAAGCAGTCACTAGATACCTGTTTTAGAATCTGAAGAAATTATTATCCACCACAGGAATCTAATGATATATGTTTTTGCATATAGTTAAAATTTCAAAAGGGAAAAAAGTGGCTAACTATTCTCATTACTTTGTACCAAATATTTATATACCTAGTCAAAACAATAAAGATCAAGATCTTTCTCCAGATGAACTGTATATAAAAGCAATTTTTAGCATTTTCTTCCAGGGATTAAAAAAAAAAGTCTTATTTCCCTGCTGGCTAAAAAGGAGGAATTTGTACAAGTAAGTTCTTTAGAGATGAATATTAAACTCCTTAAGAGAACTGCCATAAAATTTGTTTTTAAAAATTTATCCTAAAAAACTGAAAACCATTTCTCTCTTTAAAATCTATGGCATTAATTACCTACTTGACATTGTTTTTTTTTTGAAAGGGCACCAAGTTTGTGATCTAAGCATGCAAAATAAGGAATGAATGTATCACTGCCCTAATAGAATTTGGCAAACCAGAAGAATGGCCTTAAAATAAATAAATAAATAAATAAAAAGGAAGAGATTTCATGCTGTCTAAATCTGAAGGTCTAATTCTGTAGAGCTCTGCAGCAGACAGTGCCTCACAGAGGGAATGCGGGCAAGAGGGAAGGAGCATGTTCCTATGTACACACTTGCTTGGTATTCTGGTTGTTATTCAACAACATATCACAGAGAAATATTCTTTTTATTATTACAAAGTTGGTAATTGACTTAGGTAAACATCTTTACGTCTTTTAATAATGTAACATATTTAAAATTAACTAAATCTAAGTGCACATGAGTTTTCAGTGATTCCTAAAGTTCAAGGAAGTAACACAGGTATTATCAGACTGCAAATTCTGAATGGTTGGTGCATCTATGTTTTAGAATATTTCGTCCCATCTTCTTTCGCTTAAACCATAAAATGTACCAGAGTTATTTGGTTCTCCTCTACTTTCCTTTTCGTCATCTTAATTTATTTTATGGTATCTCTATGTAGAGAGAGAGGTATGTTAAAATATTATTATTCATATTAAAAAAATTCAATTGAGACTATATATGACCTATTAATCTATATGATAGCAATGTTATCCTTTGACCTGGTATATTAATTCCTTTGGTGAATAAATGTCACAGGTCATTTCCTTATAAAAGGATTTTAGTAAGAGGACCAGCAGTATGGAGAGAGATTTCCCCCACCCCCACCCGGGAAAATGACCAAGTGAATCAGTAGTTTAGAGCAGTTATGTAAAATATGAAAAATACATCATTTACAGCTGCAATTTTCATATTAAAAAGCAGTTAAAAACTAAGAGCAATTCAAAGCATTCCAAAGAACATTTTTTTTGTCTTAGCTAAACTGGCCAACTAATAGGACTGATAAGAGACTGCTGAGAGAACTTACGTACATCTAGGCAAGACAGAACAAAAATGTTTTTAATTTTGAACAGTGGTAGTTGCTATTAATAACTAGCAGTATAACAGTGTCCACAATTTGGTGGCTGGCCATAGTTTAAAAATTTTTTCAAGTTAATTTCTACAGCAGACGTATTTTTGAAGTCTACCCACCCCTGAGTTCAACAATTATACTTTTAGAGTGTAAAATTATATGCCCTTAATTAACAACATGTACAAAGCTACAAAATGTCATCTATACAGAGATTAAAAACAATTTTTAAAATATTCTCTGCCAATTATTGATTGGATGGTTTTGCTGGGGTACATATTTCAAACCTTTCAGCCAACTGGCTTTCATTTTTAAGCCCAAATTGATTCATATATTCACTGTAGGATATGTCATAGAGTGCAACAACAGGCATTAGTAAAAATAACATTGTAGTAGAAACAGATTTTGCATATGCGAAAAGGTAATTTATAAAATACATTAATTGCTTTTTAAAAAGAGAACCTAGTTGCAGTATCATTAACTTACATGGTACTGAGAGTTGGACCTTTCAAACAATTTTTTTTCTATAGAAAAATGTTGTCTACCTGTAAGTGAAGTCTTAAATAACAACAGAACAAAACAAACAAATCCCTCTAGAAAAAAAAAATCTGTATGATTGTGTGAGACAAATAAGCAAACATACCATTCTATAATGTACTTTTGCCTAAATTTTAAAATAAAAATGTCCACACTCTTTGTTAAAACATTAAGCCTCTGTCAAAAATGTATTTCTTATTTTAGGGTACAGAATAGAAGGACAAGATGATACTTACAAGTAAAGAAAATTTACAAGAAAAAACTTGACAAAAGTTTTTCAATTAAAAATATCATAACATTCAAACTTGACTTCAAACATAACAAAAGAAACAAAATTGCAAACAAAAATGTTTATGGATTTTCCAAACATAAATAAATGAAATAGTGTTTAGGCAGTAGGGCTCATGCTGATGGCTAGCAGGAAGTAACAGAGTGTCATCTATTTGGAAAAAATTGATAATGTACAAACAAGAAGCCCAAATTATGGACTGTAGCAGTTTAATCATCACTGCCATTTTTCTACTTCCAAAATAAAGCCTTGATTAAACCATTTACACCCTATATTACTCATACCTTTACTTCAGAGATTGAGGAACTATGTACAACAAATCAATTTATTTTCACCATAGGGATAACTTATTGTACCTCTCTGCCAATGTTACTTGAAAACTGTCCATGTCAAAACAATTTGACAGCAGATATAAACAATTCAATAAATACGCAATGATCTTTCATTACAGTCTTTTAAAGATGCATGTTAATTCATGCTGTTAACCTTAGGTTCACAGTGCATAGAATCCAAATATGAGCCGTTGGGGTGACTTTCAGAATAATGTTGGATCCCTCACTTTATTTATAATCCCACTCTAACCGTTAAGTTCATGTCATAGGCCCTATCACGCATTAATCATTGAGTGGCAGAAGTTAATGAAATTTTCTCCTGTTACAACGTCCATTGCCGGCAATGAACGTCGCAAAACCGCCAAGGAAGTCATTGTTATTGCACAATACATGAGGACCTGGAACTTTTCAAAAGCTTAAAAAAATAAAAATAAAAAATGGAATTATATTTGACATTTCCTGACACCTGCATTAATACTGTATGACTAATCAAAGCATGTCAGTTGCCTGGACTCAACCAGCGATCAACATGCGCCCCGAATGCACACAAGTAAAAATGCAGTCAAAGGAAGCAGTCTTCATTGCCTATAGGTCACTTCCAGTCAAAGGTTAAAGTTCAAAGACTGAATGATCAAAGTGCTCATTTTCTCAGTAGGACTATCTTCTGCTAGGAGGATGAGAACAGTGGCATCAACAAGTATCATCTTTAAGAAAAGGAGAAAAAAGATAATTAAAACAGTCAAGCATACATAAGTAAAAGTTACAAGTCAGTCTAATACAGCAAAAATTTCAAGTAGCAAGAACATGGTTTATGTTTCTGACTCATCTCCCTGGATCCCCTGCCAGTGAGTCCATTTTGTGTTCAAGTATATACTTACAAACAAATCAAACTCTAGGTTTTCAGAGAAGTGGTAGTTTGCAAAATTTTAAAATGATATTATCATCAGTATGTTAAGTTCTATTTCAAATAATAAATTGATATGTGTTAGCACATATTAATGATTACCAGTCATCAGAGAATTCTTTTACAGGTAACAATTTAAAACTATAATGAGACGGCAAGTAAATTCACAACCAACACCGTCACACTACTTAACAAAGACTAATACAAGTCGTGTCTCTGAAGGAAGTAACTTCACAAATGAGGAATAATCTCTAAATCAATCAATAATAAATGTTATCAACTTCTCTTCAGAAAATAAATTTTCAGGAAGTGTGTGTGTATATATATATATGCGCAAAGGAGGTCATTTTAAAAAAAACCAAAGATTTAGTGACACCTGATAGTTTTAACACATTTATGTAACATAAATTCTGGAGGGTTCATCAACTTATTTCACAACACTTATCACAAAACATATCTGAAGGATTGTGAGGATTAGTTCTTATTTATGAAGAATCTTTAGAAAGATTTAAGACCAGTGGCAACTAACTCAAAGTTGTGAAAGCTCTCAAGGAGAAAATTCTGAAAAACTGACCAAAATGTTTTATACAAACGATCCCATATTAGGATTGATATACTGCTAATAAAATTCTCACTCATAAATACTCAATGAGAACTAAAAAGCAGTAAATCTGACTTCTATGCTAGGCAAATTAGTGAAACATTTCACAATCCTATACCTTAAGGGTAATATAATGGTGAAACAGACTAAATTTTTAAAATAAGCTGTATCTAAGTCATTAGAATCCTTTAAATAAATAACATCTTTAAGAAGAGATCAAGTGAATAGTTTACAGCCTCTGTCATATTAAAGTGTATGTCTTACGGGACTTCCTTGGTGGTCCAGTGTTTACGATTCTGTGTTCCCAATGCAGGGGATGCAGGTTTGATCCCTGGTCAGTGAACTAAAATCTGGCATGCCACACAGAATAGCCTGAAGAAGGTGAAGGTGAAGGTGAAGTCGCTCAGTCGTGTCCGACTCTTTGCGACCCCATGGACTTAGCCCACCAGGCTCCTCAGTCCATAGAATTTTCCAGGCAAGAGTACTGGAGTGGGTTGCCATTTCCTTCTCCAGAGGATCTTCCCAACCCAGGGATCAAACCTGGGTCTCTCGCACTGCAGACGCTTTAACCTCTGAGCCACCAGGGAAGCCTCACAGAATAGCCTATCTATCTATCTATCCATCTGTTCCTTAAATGACGGTGGATCTTGGAATAAAGAAGATATGTTTGTCATGGATCAGAACAAACTTCAGAATATGAGGAGGTTTTTTAAAACCTCACTTCTCCAATAGAGTATTTTATAACACTAGGGTTCTTGAAATTAGTACTAAAACTAATCACATTTAAATCACTAAGCTAAGAGATGCCACTAAAATCTACCTAGGATGTCAAACTACTGGGGAGGAACTTTAGCTGGATCCATAGACTAAAACATTATGTATCTATATGGCTAATAAGGAATCTATGAGTAAAAGTTCAATATGGAGACAGGTAATGACCCAAACCCATGTCCACCTTTTCCCTAAATAAGAGAATCACTAAGAAGGAAAAAATTCATTTGTTAACAGAGGGAATAGTTTCCTAGTTTTCGCTTCCAAAAAAAAAAAAAAAAGTTGTTAGAGTTAACCTATCTTGGGTCAAGACAAGTATAGGTCTATAAAAGGTGGTGAAAGAACACAATTATGTTTAACCTCTTGGCTACGATATTTGTGGCAAAATTATGGACTAAAAAAAATCTTACCATAAACCACTTAAATTTTTTCTGGAACTAGAGAAGACCCTACTAAAATTATACCCTCAAATATAATATACAAATTAGCAGTTCCAAAGAGGTGACACCTACCATGGTTAACTTCACTGGGTCTCTGGAAATTATGAATGAGAGAACTACATTAGAAGATCACTTAATTTTCCCCAAAGTATAAAAACTATCACATTTTATTGGAAATCACCTCCCTGAATATTCCCAGGGACAGAAGACTAGAAATAAAGGAACAGAGTAAGAGGTCAGTAGATATGAGTGGGATTCCACCTCCAAGAAAAACAAAAATAAATCTTTACAGTTAAGTTTGTGTCTCAACAGTTTAGGGAATTAAAAGTTTTCCTCTGATGAATTGATTCAAGAAAGATTACACAGTAGATCACAGAACTGCTATCCCACAGAAAATAAAGGGCAAAGAATTAAACTGAGTGAAAGTTTGGACTCAGGAATTTAGAAAGTGGTTGTATAACACTAAAAGGTAGTACAAATAAAAAGGTTCACAACTAACAGAGGTAAACCTTCAGATATACATTAAGCAAGGAGAAAAGGAATTGTTATACTAGTCTGAGATAATTTTGTGTTCCTATCCCCTTATAATCCTTATTGTCCTATAGCAAATGTTCCAGTGGAATGCAACCAGAATGTACTCTACAGTTTTATACAAAGACATTCCTCTGCTCCTCCCCAAATTACCATCTCATCAGTCTACTGGACATAATATCTAATCATTATGTCAATTTAGTTCTTATAAGTCTAGTTTTCTGGAGCCAGTACTCAATAGTCATCTAAACTATACTGTTCAATTATCTGTCACCTGAAGGAAAATGTTTTGGGAACCATAGATCCACTCCCATCTGTTTAAAGCAGTCATTTATGAAACTAAGTCATTTATATTCAGTATTGATCCCAGGAAATAGACAGGTATTATCAATGGATTCTACTTGGCTATCTCACTGAAATATTTTTATTATGTCATAAACAGGTATTTTTTTAAATCTTTTTCAAGAACAATTACATTTATGATACAGAACTCAGGTTCAATCATTAATCTGTGCACTGGACTGGGTACAGATCTATTTTCTAAGGAAAATTCTAGATCTGAATTGTAGATTAATTCCTCAGTCCTTTTGTACGCTGAGAAGAGTTGTCTTATTACCTATTTTGGTTAGGTCCCTTTATTTTTTTAACTATTCTCAGTTCAACTGATTTTTCAAAGCATATGGACCCCTACCTTAACTGGCAACAAAGAATATTTGCATTCCAATGCAGGTATGACCTTATTTCTTAGTGAATAGAAAGTAAAAGAGTTCTGGGCAACACATTGACAGTCAACTTCAAGTAATTAACAAAACAATATATATTCACACACCAATGACTTTTTACACTTTAATAACTTATTGCATGCTGGAGAAAAATCTCAAAAGAAGTGTAATATCAGGTGTGATGTGTACAAAGACAGTAACAGTGGGCTAGGATGACTGGCCTAATTTTCAGGGTGTCCTAATAACGTGGAAGATCACAAATTTAAACTTGGGCTTCTTTTCAACACTGGTATTGGGCAGCTCAACTGTGGTATGTCAGCTGAGTCCTTCTCCTCTAAACAAAAGGAGATCAACTCAATTTCAGATTTGTTGTTTTTCATTAATAATGACTCACTTGTACATCCTGGAAGCCCCTTCTAAGGTACACAGATGTCACTAATTTGAACCTAAATCTCTCTTGCCTCTTTGATTACGCCTGACAAACATCCTGGCCCATGCTGACCCAAGTATGTTGGTCAGCACCACACAGAATGGCTGTGGAGCTTGACACTTGAGGCTTACAATTCTGCATGGTTTCTAGAAACCGAATGATAAGTGTTTCAGTGAGTTCTTCCAACACCGAGCAAGCCTTTGTTTAGTCTCTGATCTTTTGTTTACCATTGCAGGTAACATCTTGACATTGCTCTGACTTTGCAATCCTTTCAGAATTAAGGTGATGATAAGAAAACAACTAGAGCCCATATCTTTTGGTAACTCACATTCTAAGGAGAACAGAACCATTACAGATCTTTTGGAACTAAAGCAGCTAAGCAGAAAAATGTAAGCTGAAATTTCCAAAGTTTCAAAACAAAGCTGATGTGGTTCTGCTTAATGAATATGATTACCTTTTTTGATAAGATTTTTCCAAATTCAACTATAATGCCAAGGTGAACTATTTTTCATATTTTTTCTAACTGTTATCGTGGAATGTAGAAAAGAGAAGACAATAGAAACTAAACAGCTGAAATGCTTTAGCTATGGAAAGATAAAGGAAGAGTTCAGGAAGAGTCCTTGTACTCAACTACCTGAATGACAGGGTGGGGGCTCTATCATCTCAAAGTGTAATGAACACTACCCTTCACTGATTTCGAATGACAGTCATTCATGGAGGAAAACCATCCATTTAATGGAAAATTCAGGAGAGGAATGATCCAGGCATACAAGGTTCAAGCCAAGAGCAGAAAACTATCAAAGAAAGAATGGGGAGGTGGAGGAGGGTGGGTGGGGGTGAGTGTTTTCCATTGTCCGACTCTTTGCAACCCCATGGACTGGCAGGCAAGAATACTGGAGTGGGTTGCCATTTCCTCCTCCAGGGAATCTTCCCAATCTGAGTATTGAACCCATGTCTCATGAGTTTCCTGCACTGGCAGATAGACTTTTTACCACTGGGAAGCCCAAAGAATAAAGTGAGGATGTTTTAAACAAGATTATCTGTAAATGAAAAAAAAAGTATCTGTATCTGCAACAGGAAACAAGACCAAGAAAGTCATGGTTTAGTTGAATTAGAATCAGGTGCCTTTTTAAAATGGCTAATTCATATGGGGGCAGGGATACTTTCAATCTGTTTATTGGGAAGATGGATTCCTACACAAAATCTTACATTAAGTAAGAGGTTAATTTAGTTTAAAAAGCCTTTAAAAGAAAAAATTCTTCGCTAACTTGGAGATGATCCATCTTTAAACAATTAAGACTTTTCTACTTCAGTTATAAAAATACAGATTTCTCAAGTAACACATAAAAACTACTATGAAAAACATCTATGAAGTATATTTTAAAGAATTATTATATTTCCTGAATTATTATGCAAGTTTTCTTATTCAAAAGCAGGCAGCAAGAAATTCTAGAAGTATTCTTAAGTAAAGGCCTTCTTGTAAGTCCTTTCAACAAAGCAAGACAGCATTAGAGACCTTCAAAGATGATTATCTTTTCGAAATTTCCCTGTGGAATAGAAAAGAAAATGGAAATATACTGTCTAACAATGGGGTGGCACAGAGTGGCAAAGAAGACTATACTTTCAAAATATTGTATTTTCTAAATTCCATCACTCTAAAACAATTTCTTCTCAAGCTTAACAACAAAAAACAAAAACTTAAAACTGGTTTTAAAACACTGTGGGGGGAAAAAAAGAACACTGTGGAAAAGATAATAGGGGAATTTTTCTATTATTAGTGAGGTTGGGTCGGAAATAGAATGACAACTATCTTGCCAACTTTGACATTTTAAAAAATGTTTGATGTAGTTGGGTTTCTCAACATTCTTGATTGATTTCTCAGCCTCTGGTGATTTAAAGAACTTATGAAAGGTAAAGGGGACTGTGACACTCAAGGAAAAGGTTTTTTGTAAAGGCACAGAGGGAAGAGACAATTCAGCGCTTAGTCCTAAAAGGCAAGAAGTTGTGAAAGAAAGAGAAGCTGTTGCTTTCTTAAAAGATTAACTTGCTACCTCAGATATGCAAATGACACCACCCTTATGGCAGAAAGCGAAGAGGAGCCTCTTGATGAAAAAAGTCAAAGAGGAGAGTGAAAAAGTTGGCTTAAAACTCAACACTCAGAAAACGAAGATCATGGCATCTGGTCCCATCACTTCATGGCAAACAGAGGGGAAACAATGGAAACAGTGACAGACTTCATTTTTGGGGGCTCCAAAAATCACTGCAGATGGTGAGGGCAGTCATGAAATTAAAAGACGCTTGCTCCTTGGAGAAAAAGTTATGACCAATCTAGACAGCATATTAAAAAGCAGAGACATTATTTTACCAGCAAAGGTCTGTCTAGTCAAGGCTATGGTTTTTCCAGTAGTCATGTATGAATGTGAGAGTTGGCCAAAAAGAAAGCTGAGGGCCAAAGAATTGATGGTTTTGAGCTGTGGTGTTGGAGAGGACTCTTGAGAGTCCCTTGGACTGCAAGGAGATCCAACCAGTCCATCCTAAAGGAAATCAGTCCTGAATATTCATTGGAAGGACTGATGCTGATGCTGAAACTCCAATAATTTGGCCATGTGATGTGAAGAACTGACTCATTTGAAAAGACCCTGATGCTGGGAAAGCTGAAGGCAAGAAGGGAACAACAGAGGATGAGATGGTTGGATGGCATCACTGACTTCAATGGACATGAGTTTGAGTAAACTCCAGGAGTTGGTGATAGACAAGGAGGCCTGGCGTGCTGCAGTCCATGGGGTCACCAAGAGTCGGACATGACTGAGCTGAACTGAACTTGCTATACCACCAGGCTTCCCTAGTGGCTCAGATGGTAAAGAATCTGCCTGCAATGCAAGAAAGCCAGGTTCAATCCCTGGGTCAGAAATATCCCCTGGAGAAGGAAATGGCAACCCACTCCAGTGTTCTTGCCTGGAGAACTCCATGTACAGAGGAACCTGATAGGCTACAGTCTATGGAGTTGCAAGAGTCAGACTCAACTGAGTGACTACCACTGCTATACCACCAGCAAATAAGAAAAGTTTTATTAAGCTCTTTATCCTCCTCCTTCAACACCACACTCATTTTATAAAACTGCCAATGTTTCCAAATATTAAAATTTAATTATTTTACCGTGTTGAACTTTTTCGCCCATGCCTGTAATTAATTTATTCTTCAGTAGCAATTATAAATACTCTTTATTTTTACAGAGCTATGTTTTCCACAGTTTTATTTTTTAACTTTACATTGATTGTGATTTGAGGTTTTTTCTCAAGCTTTTATATAAGATTTACATTTTCATATATTTAAATGTTTAATCTGTGACTCCTTTTAAGTTCAGAAGTTCTTTCTTCACTCCTCCAGAATTGATACCCAACTTAAAAAAAATACTTTGTCTACTGTACGTAGTTTTTAAAGTGCTTATTAATTCAATCCAAGGAAGTATTTTCTATATGAAAAGATAAAATCTTCTTTCCCCAAAATACCAATTTTCTAACAGGATTACTTATTAAATAATTTTTCCCTTCTCATTGGTTTGTGATACATTTATTTATCACATATTCAAAACTTATATACAAAAAGGCCTAGAAAAGAGTAATTCTATTTTGATGTCTGTTCTTACACTATTATCTTTTCTGTTTGGTAGACTTATCTCCTTCAATATCTTAATTAAAAAAACAAAAACAAATCTGCTTTCTCATCTTTCTTCCAAACCTTAAAAGCACCCCTTCTATCGTTCTACTGAATTTCTACTGAACTACACATTAAACCAATAATTTATAAAGAACATACATTTTTATAAAATCTCAAAATAGTAATTTTATGGTTTCTTCTTTTCTGTTTTTAATTTCAAACACCTCTTTGAGGAAGCAGTTTAGAAAACGTGCTGCTGCTGCTGCTGCTAAATCGCTTCAGTTGTGTCCGACTCTGTGTGACCCCATAGAGGGCAGCCCACCAGGCTCCTCCGTTCCTGGGATTCTCCAGGCAAGAACACTGGAGTGGGTTGCCATTTCCTTCTCCAATGCATGAAAGTGAAAAGTGAAAGTAAAGTCGCTCAGTCCCGCCCGACTCTTAGCGACCCCGTGGACTGCAGCCTACCATGCTCCTCTGTCCATGACATTTTCCAGGCAAGAGTACTGGAGTGGGTTGCCACTGCCTTCTCCGAAAACGTGCTAACAGCCTTCAATTATTAAGCTACCATCACCCAACGAAAACAGAAATTAAAATATTAAAAATAATGTATTCATAAAGCTACAATCAGTACAACCTCAGAGTTTTTTTAGGAATAACTATTAGATTAGGAAGAGCTTTCTTTAAGTTAATAGGCCATCTCTAACAATGTGACATTCTACCCGCTAACAACAGTACCACAACTGAATACACTGGTATCATAACTTCTATCTCCAGTAACAGGTTTCCAAATAGGCTAGTTCTAATTTGATTTAATATTATTAAGTACTTCTTTTTTGTAATAAAATAGTAGGGCAGAATACTCAAGCAATTTTAGATTCTACTTGTATGATGGCCATGATTTTATGTGCTCCATTAAAAATCTGGTCTAACTTATCCACAACAACCATTATATAATTCCTTCTTTTTCCCAAGCAGATTTATAATCTTTCAAACATAAATACTGAAAAATTATCATTCTAAATAGAACTGCTTACCATGATACACCATTTTGTTTTCTTTGGATTCTTGTTACATGTTCGAACATAAAAAGAATTATCTGGTGGTCGTCTCTGAAAAGAAAAAGTTTAAATAGGTAAGTTACAAAACAGGAAAACATAAGGAAATAGTTTTTAATAAAAACCTCTAGGCAAAATTATTATAGAATGTATAATAAGAAATAAGTGCTGATGTCACAACTGAAAAAAAATATATTCCAAGAAATGTAGCCTCTAAAACACTGAAATTGTTTGTTTGTTTGTTTTCAAAATAGATATGCATATGTGATTTGGGTTAGCTTCCAGTGGGATTACTACAGAATGATGATCAACCATAGTGGCAGCATTAGGTTCTAAAGAATTCTAGTTTTATTTATCTTGTCTCCCTAGAAATAATTTAATAATTATTTTTATGAGCTAATCAAAACAAAAGTCTACCTAACTAGCTTTGTCTGAGAAATTCTAGCAATTTATAAACAAAGGATTGTTGCTCCCCTGCAAAAAAAAGTATAGTTAAGGAGAAACCAAAGGATTCTGTTTCCAAAATGTATGTAAGAGGAAAAGAAGGGGGAGATACATTAGCATTTCTGCTACACATAGGTCCAGGCCAGCACACTATTAGAAGCATATGGCAGCTCTGCAGGGGAGCTACATCAGAAATAGTGATGCCAACAACAGTGAAGATAGGTTGTAAAAGAATTTTCTTGAAAACTATTAAGATGATGATCAAACACAAGAAATATGTGGCTCTCTACAAAGATTTGGAAACATGTGAAATGCGTATTAGAGCCACTGAAGGCAGGTTAGTAGATATACAGTAAGTCCAACTGAATAGCAATGGTGAACAGGACTACCGATATAGCAGAAAGCAAAACTGACAGTCTCACTTGATGGTTCCAAAATCCATATACAAAACTATGATCTAACTCTTATGAGATAGCAATAACAGTAATTTAACAGAACGAGTAGTGCATAAGACAGTGAACAACTATTCCAAGATCATCCTGTTTATATAGTTTAGAGAAAATTCTGAAAAATTATCGTGAAATTAGATGACTACTTCAAAGAATAGATGGTCTACTATTGTTTGTCCTGTAAAGTCATAACCTGTGCTCGTGTAGAATAAACTGCTACTGCTGAAACAATTTTATAAACTCATTTACCACAACCCAATCTTCAAAAATCAAAAGGGGGAAAATTCATTCTGTTTGCTTTTATCAAGAATATAAGCAAATTAGTAAGTGACTAGGAGATATGTTTCTTAAAAAAATAAAGTATACAAAAAATTGGATTAGCTAAATTGTTTTAAGAATGGAATACAAGCTGGAAAGTTTGGGCTATCTATATCACAAGATCACTGAGACTAAAGTGTAGGTTACTGAAAGGCCCCTGATCTCAATATCAGAAACGATCTTTAATCTGAGGACATAATAGATTTAAAAGCCTTCAGTCTAGGGAACCATTCTTGACTATGTAAAAGGAAATTAGAAGAATTATGACTAAAAAATGTCTCTGGTAAAATTAAAATTTGTATTCTGAGAGTTGACTATTAAAATGAAATTCATATATCCATGTACACTACAGAATAAAACTCACCTGTTTTAACAGAACAATTTTCAGTGAATTTTAAAGAATTTTTTTTTAAAGTTTGTTTCATGTTAGATTCCTCTCAATGGCAGAACATGCTTCCTCTTCATCTTAGTAACCTGGTACTTAGCATAGTAACAATAGCACATAGTAGGGTCCTAATAATGTCTGAATTTTATCATTTTTCACAAAACTAATGCTGTCAGAATCTAACTTCCAGACTATCATTTAGGCTGAATAAATTTATAGTTTATATTATATAACGTTTATCAATAATTTAAATGGAATGATTAGTCTTAACACTAACTATTCAAGAAACACTAGGAGACAACTAGAAAGTGAGGGGAAAGATGAGGGTTAGAAAAGGATGAAGGAGTTAGAGAACAAAAACATTTTCTAGTTTTTAATAGTAAATCATTGCATTTAAATGTAAACAGATCTAATAATCATAAGGCACATGTAAGACTATGCACAAACACCACTGGCATTAATCTTAACTTATTAAAATCCTATAGTTACTGCCTCATCTTTCTATAGGCATTAAAATTAAGAGAAATCTTTGTAATTGTAAACTGCTCTGCCCCACATCTAAATTTAAAGTCTGTATGTGTGTTGGGGTTGGAGGTGGGAGAGGAGAAAATATGGAAGCAATAAATGAATAAAACTTGTTTCCAAGCCCTTGAGGTTAACAAAAGCTCAAGTTCAGCCTAAAATGCAGCCAAGAAAAGCCAACAATCAAGAGGAAACTCAAGCTAAAACGTGATACTAACATTAGATAATATGTACACTCTTTCATCTAGTCTAAGATGTACATTTTTTTTCTTAATATTTTACCCATATGGGGATCGTCTTTCGACTAAGGGTATGTGATAGTTTAACTGCAAGAAGTTTCTTTCTTTCTCTTGTGGTACATAAAATTGCATATTAAAGGCTCTCACATTAGAATTAGTAAATATATATGCAATTTAACCCATTATTCCCCATTCTTATTTGAACAAAATTTTTTCTTATAAACTGAACACCATGAAACCTCCTATGGAATTCACATTCTAAGAAACTCACTTTGCAAACAAGTGGCTTAGAGTGTTTCAAAATCTAGATAAGCTACCATTTAAAAATGAAGTATTCTCTTCAATGTTCTCTAAATAGTAATTTGGTAAAAGCGACAGCTCAAATAGAAAAAAAACTTTGCTACAATAAATGAATAACCCTACAGCTCCCTGATCTCTAAGATAAATTCATTTTTCCTTTAAACAGAATACAAAACAAAACCCTCCCCTCCCCCTCACCATGGAGAAGAGAAGTTTTAAAATGTAGAAATACAAGAATATTGAGACACTAACCATCAAGCAGGAATGACAAAGAGGGCTGGAAACAGAGAGGATTTAGATACTTTAAAAGGGGAGTCTAAATTTAACTCACATGATTTTTCTTTCTGGTCTTTTCCCCCTTTCTCCATCAGACAGAATCTGTAGATTAGTAGAGGGAATAAGAGGAAAAGTCCTGAACATTCTATTAGTAATTTAGTCTGCCACCTTCAGTCTAGTCTTTATGATAGAAGAGCTCTGGTTCCTGAAAAATTCTCTAAAGCAGGCTTATAGGGTGGAAACCAGCAGAAAGGCGAAGGGAGCTAGAAGGCTTGTTTCTGGGGCTTCCCACGGTGAAATCTAGAAACCATAATTTCTTATACACTTTTGCCCTGTGCATGCCTACAGAAATAAAACTTGGATTATTTAAGAACATCTGAAGGAATTTCCTATTTAAGAAATATAAAGTCTGATGTCTATTATCAAATTATTTTCCAATCTACTACTAAACATCCTCTATAACTTCATAGTAAAAAGCATTAAGTACTTTCTTCAAATAAATTTTATATTAAAATAGTTTCTCTACCTGAACTAAAAGAAGAGCTATTACCTGAATAGTTCTGAAAAGTCCTACCTTTTCTTTGCAGCTGGAAAGCATGCTAATAATGCTAAGACAAACTGACTGGACTGAGAGCGCTGGGGACCAGTCTTCTGTTAGAATGGATAAACAGATATGACCATTGCTATAAACATGAGGATGAACAGGAATATTTTCACCAGTAAACATGACCTAAGAAAGAACAAAAACCATTAATTTTATCTGTATTACCAAAAAATAAAATATTCTCCATATAAGTTAGTATTTTAAAAACCAAATTGAAAACAAAATCAATGCCACGAAGATAAACAACTGCTTGTAGTTTATTCTTATCAAAAGTAATGGTTTTACTAATATGAATAACCATGTAGTAGGAAAAAAAAACCCTTCAGATTATCTATTTTATATTTCAGCTATTTTTCACAAATTACTTTAAAATTTTCTAAATTACCAAGCATTTTTAGACTAGTGAAAGACAACTATATGTACAAGAGCAGTTTTTCAAATTCCACTCATTGTTCTCCACATACAGAAATCAAATACACTAAAATTCCAAATCCTAGTGTTCAATTTTAGGACAATACAAATTACATGTGATAGGAAACTCCTCCTACTGACAACAATGCTATTATATAAGGTGCCAAATACATAAAAGGAAATGACTGCTATATATTCTACCTCATCTAAACTCAAACTTCAGTATGATGAACAATTTCAAATTATCACTTATTAAGGAGTAAAGACCTATGTGCTTGGATGAAAAAGCAAAGGTTGAATGAGTCTCCCAATTATTTGCTCTTTTTTTCTGCTTTTTCTTTTACTCAATTCTTCTACCAGTTTTCTCCTTTATCCATCTTGCCTTAGCACTGTTTTGAAAGATAATAAATCTATTATTTTCTTCCTTAGCCCTAATGCATTCAGAATATCAACAGTGCTGCTTCTGAAACTTATCTATCTAAGCATCTGAATAGGCAGGAGAGTAAATTCATATATTCCAAGGATTCTGTAAGCACAGGCCAAAGTAGATCAAAGTAGAAGTCTCATATTTAACAAAGCTTGAATATATGTTAGTTCATAATAAATCACTTTGATATAAAATTAACCATCAATTCTCTAAGTGAATTTTATACTGCAGTATGATGCACCATTTGTACTGTTGCAGCGATTCTTAGCAGTCACTCTTATTTCTTGATCTGCCCCCTCACCTCTTTTAAATTTCTGGCTGTGCCTTGTGTCATTCAGGATCTTGGTTTCCTGACCAGAGATGGAACCCAGGCCTCTTGCAGTACAAACATGGAGTCCTAATCACTGAACTGCCAGGAAAGTCCCCCATCTGGCTTTTAGGGGTGAAAAAATCATCTGGAGATCTGGCTAAAATACAAATTCAAGAGCCCCACTTTCACAAATTCTGATTCACTATGTATGATGGTATTTTTATAAAACTCAAGTGGTAAAGAACCTGCCTGCCAATGCAGAAAACCTGAGACATGGGTTTGATCCCTGGGTTGGGAAGATCCCCTGGAGAAGGGAATGGCTACCCACTCCAGTATTGTTGCCTGGAGAATCCCATGGACACAGGAGCCTGGCAGGCTACAGTCCATGGGATCACAAAGAGTTGGACACGATGAAGTGTCTTAGCACATCAAATATAAACTAGTAGTTCCCAAACCAGACTTAACAGTAAGTATATCTCAGCCCCACAAATAGCCTCATACTTGAATACAGCAAAATCTTCCTAAGGAAAAAACACTACATTAAGTGATGAAAAATTGATGAAATATACTGCTCTAGGTATACTCCCCGCCTTTTTTCCTTTATAAAGCAAAAGAGAGCCAGTGAAAAAAGTATAGCCACAACAAGGTATGCTATATTTTAATACAGGATATATTACAGTAAACTACCAGAAGTTACATTTTGCTTTTAAATAGCTACCTACAAATCTGATTTTATTACAATTTTACAAATACTTACATTTAAAAAAGCACACTTCATTATGAGTAGGTGTCTTCTACTATTTCTACTGCTAACACATGGGACCCATTTCCTTGGCTGAAGCTAATATAAGATTCCAACATCACAAGAGAAGACTCTACACATGGACATCACCAGACGGTCAATACCAAAATCAGACTGATTATATTCTTTGAAGCCAAAGATGGAGAAGCTCTATGCAGTCAGCAAAAATAAGACTGGGAGCTGACTGTGGCTCAGATCATGACCTCCTTATTGCCAAATTCAGACTTAAATTGAAGAAAGTAGGGAAAACCACTAGACCATTCAGGTATGACCTAAATCAAATCCCTTATGATTATACAGTGGAAGTGAGAAATAGATTCGAAGGATTAGATCTGATAGACAGTATGTCTGAAGAACTATGGATGAGGTTTGTGACATTTGTACAGAAGGGAGTGATCAAGACCATCCCCAAGAAAAAGAAATGCTAAAAGGCAAAATGGTTGTCTGAGGAGGGCTTACAAATAGCTCAGAAAAGAGAAGTGAAAGGCAAAGGAGAAAAGGAAAGATATATCATGTGAATGCAGAGTTCAAAAGAATAGCAAGGAGAGATAAGAAAGTAGTCCTCAGTGATCAATGCAAAGAAATAGAGGAAAACAATAGAATGGAAAAGACTAGAGATCTCTTCAAGAAATTACAGATACCAAGGGAACATTTCATGCAAAGCTGAGCACAATAAAGGACAGAAATGGTATGGACCTAACAAGCGGAAGATATTAAGAAGAGGTGGCAAGAATACACAAAAGAACTATACAAAAAAGATCTTCATGACCCAGATAACCACGATGGTGTGATCAGTCACCTAGAGCCAGACACCCTGGAATGCAAAGTCAAGTGGGCCTTGGGAAGCATCACTATGAACAAAGCTAGTAGAGGTGATGGAATTCCAGTGGAGCTATTTCAAATCTTAAAAGATGATGCTGTGAAAGTGCTGCACTCAATATGCCAGCAAATTTGGGAAACTCAGCAGTGGCCACAAGACCGGAAAAATCATTTTTCATTCCAATTCCAAAGAAAGGCAATGCCAAAGATTGCTCAAACTACCACACAATTGCACTCATCTCACACACTAGTAAAGTAATACTCAAAATTCTCCAAGCCAGGCTTCAACAGTACATGAACCATGAACTTCCAAAAAAGTCTGGATTTAGAAAAGATAGAGGAAACAGAGATCAAATTGCCAACATCTGCTGGATCAACATAAAAGCAAGAGAGTTCCAGAAAAACATCTATTTCTCCTTTCTTGACTATGCCAAAGCCTTTGACTGTGAGGATCTCAACAAACTGTAGAAAATTCTGAAAGAGATGGGAATACTAGATCACTTGACCTGCCTCTTGAGAAATCTGTATGCAGGTCAAGAAGCAACAGTTAGAACTGGACATGGAACAACAGACTGGTTCCAAATTGGGAAAGGAGTACATCAAGGCTGTATATTGTCACCCTCCTTACTTAACTTATATGCAGAGTATATCAAGCAAAATGCCGGGCTGGATGAAGCACAAGCTGGAATCAAGATTGCCAAAGAAATATCAATAACCTCAGATATGCAATGACACCACTCTTATGGCAAAAAGTGAAGAAGCATTAAAGAGCCTCTTGATGAAAGTCACAGAGAAGAGTGAAAAAGTTGGCTCAGAACTCAACATTCAGAAAACAGAAAAGATCATGGCAACTGTTCCCATCACTTCACAGCAAATAGATGGGGAAACAATGTAAACAGTGACAGACTTCATGGTTTTGGGCTCCAAAATCACTGCAGATGGTGATTGCAGCCATGAAATTAAAAGACGCTTGCTCCTTGGAAGGAAAGTTACGACCAACCTAGATAGCATATTAAAAAGCAGAGACATTACTCTGCCAAAAAGGTTAGTCTAGTCAAAGCTATGGTTTTTCCAGTAGTCATGGATGGATCTGAGAGTTGGACTCTAAGCAAAGCTGAGTGCTGAAGAATTGATACTTTGGAACTGTGGTGTTGGAGAAGACTCTTGAGAGTCCCTTGGACTGCAAGGAGCTCCAACCAGTCCATCCTAAAGATCACTCCTGGGTGTTCATTGGAAGGACTGATGCTGAAGCTGAAACTCCAATACTCTGGCCACGTGATGCAAAGAACTGACACATTTGAAAAGATCCTGATGCTGGGAAACATCGAAGGCGTGAGGAGAAGGGGATGAGAGAGGACAAAATGGATGGATCATGGACGTGATGGGCATGAATTTGGGTAGGCTCTGGGGGTTGGTGATGGACAGGGAGGCCTGCGTGCTGCAGTCCATGGGGTCGCAAAGAGTCAGACACAACTGAGCAACTAAACTGAACTGAATATAGGCAGGAAGAGGAATTTTTTTCTCAAAGGAATGACTTTATACACTGCATTTTTTTTTTGTCCTTTAAATTCTGGACATTCACCCTCCACTTCCATGAAGTTGCTGCTGCTAAGTCACTTCATGTGTCCAACTCTGTGCGACCCCATAGATGGCAGCCTACCAGGCTCCTCTGTCCCTGGGATTCTCCAGGCAAGAATACTAGAGTGGGTTGCCATTTCCTCCTCCAATGCATGAAACAGAAAAGTGAAAGTGAAATCTCTCAGTCATGTCCTACTCGAAGCAACCCCATGGACTGCAGCCTACCAGGCTCCTCTGTCCATGGGAGTTTCCAGGCAAGAGTACTGGAGTAGGGTGCCTTGCCTTCTCCGATTTCCATGAAGAGAGCTAAAGTAAACCTAATAATTAAAAGGAAAAGTCTTAAAACAAGAGACTGTCCTGCCCAATTGCAGAAGACCCCCTGAAAGACTTGGGCACAGCTGTGTTTGAAGGACCATTTACCGCAACTGTATCTATCAGTAACAATGTGCTCAGTGGCTCAGTCATGTCTGACTCTTTATAACCCTATGGATCCCAGGCTCCTCTGTCCATCGGATTGTCCTGGCAAAATACTGCAGTGGGTTGCCATTTTCTCCTCCAGGGGATCTTCCTGGCCCAGGGATCAAACCCAGGTCTCCTGAGCAGACTGAAATAAATTAGATCTCAATAAAGATGATGCTATGAAAGCGCTGCACTCAATATGCCAGCAAATTTGGAAAACTCAGCAGTGGCCACAGGACTGGAAAACATCAGTTTTCATTCCAATCCCATAGAAACGCAATGCCAAAGAATGCTCAAACTACCAAACAAGTGCACTCATGCTAGTAAAATGATGCTTAAAATTCTCCAAGCCAGGCTTCAGCAATATGTGAATTGTGAACTTCAGATGTTCAAGCTGGTTTTAGAAAAGGCAGAGGAACCAGAGATCAAATTGCCAACATCCCCTGGATCATTGAAAAAGCAAGAGAGTTCCAGAAAAACATCTATTTCTGCTTTCTTGACTATGCCAAAGCCTTTGACTGTGTGGATCACAATCAACTGGAAAATTCTGAAAGAGATGGGAATACCAGACCACCTGACCTGCCTCTTGAGAAATCTGTATGCAGGTCAGGAAGCAAGTTATAACTGGACATGGAACAACAGACTGGTTCCACATAGGAAAAGGAGTACGTCAACGCTGTATATTGTCACCCTGCTTATTTAACTTTTATGCAGAGTACATCATGAGAAACGCTGGACTGGAAGAAACACAAGCTGGAATCAAGACTGCCAGGAGAAATATCAACAACCTCCGATATACAGATGACACCACCCTTATGGCAGAAAGTGAAGAAGAACTAAAGAGCCTCTTGATGAAAGTGAAAGAGGAGAGTGAAAAAGTTGGCTTAAAGCTCAACATTCAGAAAACGAAGATCATGGCATCTGGTCCCATCACTTCATGGGAAATAGATGGGGAAACAGTGGAAACAGTGTCCGACTTTATTTTTCTGGGCCCCCAAATCACTGCAGATGGTGATTGCAGCCATGAAATTAAAAGACACTTACTCCTTGGAAGGAAAGTTATGACCAACCTAGATAGCATATTAAAAAGCAGAGACGTTACTTTGCCAACAAAGGTCCATCTACTCAAGGCTCTGGTTTTTCCAGTAGTCATGTATGGATGTGAGAGTTGGACTATAAAGAAAGCTGAGGGCAGAAGAATTGATGTTTTTGAACTGTGGTATTGGAGAAGACTCTTGAGAGTCCCTTGGACTGCAAGGAGATCCAACCAGTCCATCCTAAAGGAAATCAGTCCTGGGTTTTTACTGGAAGGACTGATGTTGAAGCTGAAACTCCAATACTTTCGCCACCTGATGCAAAGAGCTGACTCACTGGAAAAGACCCTGATGCTGGGAAAGATTAAGGACAGTAGGGAAGGGGCCAACAGCGGATGAGATGGTTGGATGGCATCACCGACTCGATGGACATGGGTTTGGGTGGACTCCGGGAGTTGGTGATGGACAGGGAGGCCTGAGGTGCTGTGATTCATGGGGTCGCAAAGAGTCAGACAAGACTGAGTGACTGAACTGAACTGAACTGACAACTTAAGGGAAAAAACACCAGAAAATTTAAATTTGGAGGGATATGATGGGAGCCTAGAGGAAAAGCTTAACAATTAGGTTTTGGAAAGGACTGGAACTTCATCTCTTGTGACTTGAGAATCAGGAAACAGAATTCACCAATGAGATAAGTCAGCTACGATCTTTTCTCTCCCCCATTTACTCCGCTCAGGAGCCAAAGCCCCAGGACAGAGACTCTGATAGACTGATGTTGGGTCCCACCCTCAGGCCTAGGGAGGGTGGGGCATCTTGATTGGCACTAGGATTAACTTGTGAGGGAGGAGGAAAAGAGAAAAATGGTAACCAAAAGGAGAGATGGGCTGTGGTATGCAGAAAGCCAAAATGAAATAAAGTAAATGGCGGCTGTTCTTTCACAGTGTTGAATTAGTCTCGACAGCCTGACTGCTGTAATAAATGACCAACATTTCAATAGTTTCATAACTGAAAGTCTATTTTTCACTCACGCTAGCCTCCGGTGTTCTTCCGTCTTGGTGGGGTACTGCTTCTGGTCTCTGCTCAACGCCTCCACTCAGGGACTCAGGCTGCCCTGTGTCCTCTGGATCCGGCCAGCAGACAAAGGAAGGGGTGCACGCATGGGCCAGAGTCAGTCATATGGGTGCACCTAACCACAGCTGGAAAATAGTCTGGTGTTCAGGAGGAGAAGGGAACGGCCTGGGGACAGCTTGTCGGTCAGGATAGATAGCACAGCACAGAACATGTGACGTTGTCATTCCAGGCCAGGGGCTGTGGGTCTAGTGCTTTGACCTTAGGAGAATCATTGCTCCTCTCTGGACTTCGTTTTCTTCATCTGAAAAATGTGAATGTTGGAGAAAGTGGTCTCAGATAACTTTCTTCAGCTGAAATGCATTGCAGAACCTGATATCAAAACAGAGCAGGCAACTGCAGATGTGGGAAGCAGGCAGGGGTCCCAGAGCTCATCCCCACCGCTTGCCCCAGTGGCCCAGCTGCGGACCTTCTGGGGCTTTGGGGTCACATGTGCAGGCTGCTGTTGGCCTACAGAACCTCCAGTGATGCGTGATGTAGCCAGTCTCTGGACTCTTGAGGGAACTTTCAAACCTTTGCTGTGTTCTCAGTTTGAAAAAATTGAAGACATTTGGAACCAAGGCCGCTTGGTCTCCCGTCGTGGCCTGTCTTGGATATGCCTGCTCTGGGCTCAGAACCACCTGCTCGGTGCTCCAAAGCTTACTTTACCACAGTTTATTTTTTTTTCCAAGAGGAAATGTTTAGCATAATAAATCATGTGGTTCCAGCGTTCCCTGAACCATCTCCATGGAAAGGGGATCCTGAGCTGGTCTCTGGATCAATGGTTACTGTCAGCAGAAGCAACTGGTTCCCATGGTGAAAAGGGGAGAAGGTCTTCCCTGGGACTTTTCAAAGTCAGAGGAGCTGAACGGACACATCTGCTTTGGTGAAAAGGGAAAAGGATCAAGGACCGAGCAATGATATCACTTTACGGGATGAGGAGACAGTTCCAAACCACGTTACAGATTTTTTTTATGACAGTGATTTTGAAAGGGAATTCATATAATCCTGGCAATTTAGACATTAAAGTTTCAAAACTCTAATGGGCCCAAAATAAATATATACATATTTTCCAACAATTTAAAAAATAATAAACCTAAACCAGAAACTACTTTAGTCTGTTTCTGAATTGGTTTGCTTCCTTCCTGAAGCCAAGTAGGTTGAAAGAATCAGAAGACAGAGAACTCCCGAAGCTTCCTACTACTCTTCCACCCACCCCCACCCACCCCTACCCACTTGCTTGAGGAGCTTTTGACCTTTCATTTGAACTGGATTCAAAACATAGGTTTTGCTGCATGTAAAAATGCATAAATCCCCAACATCCTCTTGGAACCTACACACCTGCCAATGTTTTATCCTTCTAGAGATGGTACAAATAGGAAAAGTTTCAGGTGGTCTAGGAAGTGGCTCTTTTGGAATTACTGTCTTAAAAATGGGCCAAGAATCTCCCAAATTCTAGTATTCTCAAATTCTTAGAAATACATGCCTCCACTGACAAGCCTGCACTGACACACTGGGGATTGCACTTTGTCAGCAGACCTGTCGCTGGGTCTCAAGTGCAGGAAGGAGGTGCCAGTGAAACAAGCCAAGGATGCAGTCTTATCCCAGGTCCTCCTGGACCCTTACTTCAAGTGACGTGTCTCCAGAGACTCCTTGCATCATCCGCATTTTGTGGGCTCATAGAGAAGCTCCAGTGCATGGAGAACTTGGGTAGAAGCTTAAGTAAAGCATTCAGATGGGTCCTGACTTTAGAGTAAGGGTGGGTGTAAGTCTCAGCTCTGCCCCTTGTTTTCTCTGTGAGCCTGGACACAGCAAAAATAGGGACAATAATAGTCTCATAGCAACCTCATCTTGTGGCATAATACAGGTAAAAAGCTTCACACTGTGCTTGCAACATGGAGGTGTTTGATCAATGTTTGCTTTGACAATCTGTGGATCAGATGGAAGCATTCTCACATCCCTCAGAAAATAAGAGATTTCATTCAGGTGCTTTCAAAATTGTTGAAGAACTAGAGGAACCAGGGTCAGGGAACATTGCCACTTGTGCTCAGGTTTGCAATTAAAATTTGGTGAACCAGGAAGCCACAGGAACTGCACAGGGAACTCCTGCTGAAAATCACAGCATTTGATGGGACTCCAGGAAGCTGCGCAAAATCTTACACCCTGCTGGTGTCAGGGAAGCAGTGTTTTCAGGCTTTCTCCCACTTCTCAAATCTTGGGTGGCTTGTTCATGGGTGGAGTCTAGAACAATCTTGATGGCAAAGGATCCTGGCAAATGCAGTTCCCATCTTCCAGCCCCTGCAATATGAAGGACAGCTGCTGAGTGGCCACTGTTTTTGGTACCGAGTGATAGGCTCGATCACTGGCATTTGAAAATAAATCAAATAACCACACAAATGGGACCACAGTAAAGACTCAGAATGGCTGGGGTTGAGCTTCAGAGGCTAGGACACCAAATATAAGAGGGCTGTTGACAGTTAGAAATTGTCTTTGCAGTCAAACATGTTGGGGATCTGGCTTTGAGACTAATACGTGACCTGGGAAGTGTGGGAACTGGGACTGTCTGGCTGAAAAGAGGACCTCTGTCATTTGGTGCTCCACTTACCAGACTGACTTCCCCACTCTGGAAAGCCTCCATCCCCACCAGGGCTTCTTCCTCCTCTGAGTTCCTGTAACGACCTGCAAGCTCTTTTCTAATGGTTTGCTCTATAAAGTATTTTCTTCCTTAGTAGTTTCTAGCTTCTTGAGGGCAAGGAGCATGTCTTCAAATCTTTAAAACCTACAAAGAATGTTTCCTAAAATAACTCATCAGAAAAAAAAAAAACTTGGAAAGTATAGAGACATACAAAAAGAAAATACAAATCTCTCTTAATTCCACCTCCCAGAGTTATGGACTGCTAATACTTTGGTAGTTCAATTTTTTTCCCAATACTCAAACATATAAAAATGTGTATTATTTTAACATGCTAATAAAAAGGATACCGAGCACTTGAAGCCCACCAGGCACTGACTTTGCTCGTCATTGTTTATGTGTGTGTTAGTCGTTCAGTCGTGTCCGACTCTTTGTGACCCCATTGACTGTAGCTGGCCAGGCTCCTCTGTCCGTGGAATTCTCCAGGCAAGAATACTGAAGTGGATCGCCATTCCCTTCTCCAGAGGATCTTCCCAACCAGAGATTGAACTCAGGTCTCCTGCACTGCAGGCAGATTCTTTACCATCTGAGCCACCAGGGATGCCCTCATTATTTATAATGATCATAAATATACTGCCTGCCCCTCTGTTGATGGGGGATGTGTCACCAGCTCTTCCTTGTGGTAAACATGGAATCTCACAGTAAGTGGTCCTTTGGACTGGTTTTTGTTGCTGCACATGGTATTTGCAACTTTTATCCATGCTGTAGCCTGATCAGTACGTCATTCCTTTTTGTGGACGAATAATATTCCATCGTGTAGATTGCCCACGTTTTCTTTATCCTTTTGTCAGCTGATGAACATCTGGGCTGTTTCCACTTCTTGACTAGGGTCAGCAGCTCTGTCCTTCTGGAAATACTCCCTGCCCTCCCTGCCAGTGGATCAGTGGCTTTAACCGATGGGAAAGAGCCTGAGCTGCTTCTGCCTTCTCAGACAGGCCCCACGACAGTCAATTTACCCAACCTGCAATTTAGGCTCAGCCCAGAGAGGGGCGCGGCTCAGGCCCCCCAGGGCCAGACCATCAGGGCGGCCTCAGCTCAATTAAAGTTGTTATTCCCTCAAAGAGGGGGAGTAACCAAGTGGGTTCAGAAGCAATAAAAACAGATGTCACAGCCCTCTTCTCCTCCAGGAAATCTGTCTCTGAGGTCCAGCCTTATTGCCCTGCTGGACAAATCCCAAGTGACATTGTTTTTTGACATGGGCCAGGAGACAGGAGCTCTGGTTTCCTTTGAATTCTGAGTGACTGAGCAGCAGAAGGGCGCCATTGGAAGAGGGAGAAAACAAACCACTCCTCTGCCCCCAGGAGGTATTAGTGCCTGTCCGGCAGGGAGAAGCTTGGGGCCTGGTGGGGTGGCCTTACCCAGCCCCTGAGGGTGTGAGATGCCTTGGCATTGGCAGGCGGCATCCCAGAGGGGCTCTGGCCCTCACACAGGATCTATGTGTTCCTAGAGTCTGTGCTGAGCGGGAATTAGAGTGACCCATGTCGCCACTGTGACCCACGTGCCGGCGGGGCTTGCTGTGCTCAGCAGCGGGGGTGGCCAGGCGGGCTGTTTCTGGAATAATCACTGTGCTCATTACAGGCTTCAAGTGAGCTCCCAAGGGTCAGGTTGGGTTTGTTTGCCCATCTTGGGAGTCAAGGAAAATGTGGCCCTTTTAGCTGCTTCAGCAAAAGAGAAACCCTGGGATGGTGTCGATATGCTGCCAGGGACAGTAGCAAATGTAGAAATGGCGAACCCAGGGTCGAAACAGAAGAGGCAGGGGTTAAGAAAGTGGAATGGAGATGGGCCTCCTGTCTGTTGCTCTGTGTGATGGCAATTTATAAACACAGAGCAGCCAATGGAGCCAATGAATAATAATAGCACCACTGGGCGCCAGGTGTGACGATACTACAGAGTTGGCAGTTTTATCCTCTTTTTACAGGGGTAGAGATGAAACTCAGAGAGGTTAAGTAACCTGCCTGAGATCACACAGCTGGCTGGTAGCAGAGGTGAGCTGTGAGCTCAGGTTACTGACCCCAGAAACCAGCTCTTGATTACCGCACTCTTGTTGGGGTTCACTGGGAACAGAACAAGTATAGGCTGGGAAGAGCTTGCATGTTCCTCTGCTTTTTTTTTTTTTTTAAGTGGTGAAATACATATAATGTTTGCCATTGTAGCCATTTTTAAATGTCCATTTCAGTGGCACTAAGTACATTCACGGTGTTGTGCGACCATCACCCATCTTCTTAGTTCTTCTCAGCTTGTGAAATGGAACTGTCCCCATTACAGAATAGCTCCCCATCCCCCTCCACCCAGCCCTGATACCCACCTTTCTACTTTCTATCTCTAGAAATCTGAATCCTCTAGGGGGTTCAGAGGAGCCACAGAGGTTTTGGTCATTTGTCACAGTATCCATAGGAAGTGAACACACTCTTAAATTCACACCATACCTTCCAGGGCTTCCCAAACCCTCCCTGATCTCTATGTGGGGGCTCCAGGGTGGGAGCCTTTGCGTGGGGTGAGGCTCTTCCATTCGTGCTGTGACCCGTGTGGTCTTCCCTCTCCTTCACAGCAGCCCTGGGGCTTGGTGCGCTGGTGGCATGTGTGGAGGCAGACGTCACACCCCCGTGAGTCTGCACTCCTGCATCTGCTTCAGCCAGTGCTGGTGACTTACATTTTCCCAGAGCATCGCCCATTTCATCTACACTTCATGCACCTGGACCAAACTTCAGTCTTTGCTCTGGGCTGAAATGTTTGAGCCTCTTAATGACAGAATGGACTCCAGCCTGGGAAGCCTTTAAGACCCCAGACAATGATTTTTATGGGCTCCTTTCTCCAGAACAGCTAGTTGAAGCCTGTGGTGAAGGAGGGTATGGTAGGCTCCCCAAATCCCCCAGACCTATGGATGTGATCTTATTTGGCACAAGGGACTCTGCAGGTGTGATTAAGGTTAAGAATCTTGAGATGCGGAGATGATCCTGGGTTATCTGAGTGGACCCTGAATATAATCATAAATATCTTAAAATTTTCTTTTTATACAATTGTATTTTATACAGTTTAAAAGGTTACTTTACATTTCTAGTTATTGCAAAATATTGGCTGCATTCCCTGTGAGGTACAGTACATCCCTGATTGAGATGGGATGGGGACAGAGACCAAGGTGGAGATGGCAATGGTGACAATGAGGGGAGCAGCAGCAGTAACAGGCACTGCCTCCCCACCAAGTGCTGGGGTGGTGTTAACACACTTCACTTGGGGCAACACAGTATGTTGTCAAGTGAAGAGATCACGACGTAGAATTAGTGACTAATCTACCATTTGGTGGGAGAGAAGTTTCCAGAAAAATGTCTCCAGAAGAGGGGCAAATGGGGGTGCTTGGGGAATGGTGGGCAGGGAATTTTCACTGGATACTTGAATGTTCCTTTTGCATTTTGTGTCGCATAAAACTTTTACCGATTCAAAAAAATCTAAAGTGAAAGAAATCAAGTAAAGAGCCTTGAACAAACTATTACTTTGGAGGAGAACTGTGGAAAAAAAAAAAAGGCAATTATCCTCAAAAAGCTGTAATTCTATCAGCCACTTTCCCTTTCAAGACAAACTGTTTTCCCTTAAGTGGAATTAGGTTTAAAAAATAGGAAAATAGAGGGGGAAAAAAAGAAAAACAGATCACCCCTTATTCGTCTCTCCCTTATGGCACAGTCTCCAGCACTCTTTCCCTAAGGACTTTAAAATGGGCTGCAACGTGACATCCAACAGCTAAAGACTTTGCCTTAGAACTTTGGGTGCTGGTTACTTTTGAAATTTCACGGAGGGAATTCTTCAGTTCAGTTCAGTCGCTCAGTCGTGTCCGACTCTTTGTGACCCCATGAATCACAGCACGCCAGGCCTCCCTGTCCATCACCAATTCCTGGAGTTCACTCAAACTCACGTCCATTGAGTCAGTGATGCCATCCAACCATCTCATCCTCTGTCGTCCCCTTCTCCTCATCCCTCCCAGCATCAGAGTCTTTTCCAATGAGTCAACTCTTCGCACGAGGTGGCCAAAGTACTGGAGTTTCAGCTTTAGCATCATTCCTTTCAAAGAACATCCAGGACTGATCTCCTTCAGAATGGACTGGTTGGATCTCCTTGCAGTCCAAGGGACTCTCACTGGTACATTGTTCATTAACTGTTGTAGAAGGTGCCTCACTGTAGCTAAGACTTGGGGCCGTGGGGTCAGACAAACCTAGGCTTGAATGCTGGTTCTCATAGACTCACTAGCCTTGTGACTTTAGGCAAGTGAATCTTGAGATGGGCATTCCCAGGCCCCTGCAGGGATCCTTTCTCTCTGGTGTCTGAATCGAATGCCGCTTGGGTCTCCTGGTGGGACAGGGATGCAGTGTGGGAAGCAGCCCTCGGGCCTCAGTGCTCTTTTCTGAAACCACGCTGTCCTGTTGGCCTCCTGTTGTGCTTACAGTCTTGTCCTGGAAAACCTTCCTTCCCCAGCTGTCAGCTCACTCAGCCACCCTCATTGCATCTCTCTCCGTTCTTCACAGCTCTGCTCTGTACATAAATATTTGCCTGCTGCTAAGTCGCTGCAGTCGTGTCCAATCTGTGCGACCCTATAGATGGCAGCCCAACAGGCTCCACCGTCCCTGGGATTTTCCAGGCAAGAGCACTGGAGTGGGATGCCATTGCCTTCTCCGAAATATTTGCCTAGTAGAACCCAAATTCTCTTGTCCTCCCTTCCTGCTCACTCCTGGGATGATCCCACAAGGGAGCTAATTAGCACAGCATTTTTAACGGCATCCCCCTCTTTGGAACACGTGCAGCTTTATTTAATTTTCTTACAGCCACTGAAGCATGGAATCTTTTCAGGGCTGACTGTGTTCATTTCACTGATGGACACCAAGAATAAATCCTTAGCTCACTTTATATCCATAACCTCACTGTTCCCATCCAGGGGAAGAGAATTCCAAGGAATCCTGCTATTGTTGCTTTGTGTAGAAAGAAAAAAAAAAAATCCTTCAGACTTGAAAGAGCAAACTGAGGTAGCAGTGGGTGACTTTTTTTGTTTTTAGTGTTTAGAATATTATGCTCACCTACATATTGTTTCAGTGTGTGTGCGCGTTTAGTCACCGAATCATGTCCAACTCTTTGTGACCCTGTGGATTGTAGTTCCCCAGTCTCCTTGGTCCATGGGCTTCTCCAGGCAAGATTTCTGGAGTGAATGGGTTGCCATTTCCTCCTCCAGGGCATCTTCGCCCAGGAGCCTAATGCATGCTTTTGGAACTGAATTTAAATTTTTTCCAAGGATTTCATATCTTCTGCACTGAAGGGGAAAGTATAGCCCTTCCTCTACCCTGCTCGCATCCCCACTATAGAAGTCAGATGTATTAGTGATCTATTGCTGAAACAGATTATCCCCAAACCTAGCTACGCAATACAACAATAAACATTTACTGTCTCACATGGTTTCTGAAGGTCAGACATTCAGGAGCTGCTTGGCTGGGATCTGGCTCACGGTCTCCCATGAGGCTGTGATGAGGATGGTGGTGGGGCTGCTGTCTTATCTGAAGACTTGGCTGGGACTGGAGGATCCAGTGCCAAGGTGGCTCCTTACTGGGCTTTAGTAGGAGGCCTCAAGTCCTCTCCCCTCCATGGTGTTGGGCACTGTAGATACTACGTTGCAGCAAATATGGATTCTGAATTGTATTTCAGAGAGTTGTTTTGTTTTGGTTTCTTTGAAGTAACTTTCTTGGACTTCCCTGGAGTGTGTTGGCCCCCGATGGCTTTGCTCAGACTCACTTGATTCTTGCTTTCATTTTCCAGCCTTACCTCCTAGGAGTCCCCTGGTGTCTGTACAGCTCAGTGTTCAGCCAGTGAGACTGGCTGAGGTTGTACCCCAAGGCTTCCACTGTATGTGGGTGCATCTCTGTGGCTGGGGAGCCTGGTCATAACTCAGTCAATCCTCAGCCTCCTTTGCTTTTGTTGTCTAGTAGGCTTCTTGGTTTCATTTCCCAGATCAACAAAGATGAGGGCAGATCTTATCCTGTCCTTCTGTGCTGCTCTCATTTCCCGGATCCCAGGTCAACTTCTGGCTGCCTTGATGCTCTTCCTATGAGATTACAGCCTCCAGTCGTGGGAGCCGGGCGTTCCCCTGCATGTTTCCAGCTCACCGCTGTTAGCTGACCCCACCCCAAGTTGAGGCCCTCTGGCAGCCCAGCTGCTGGTTTCCAAAGCCAGCCCCATGCTGGTAAATCCACATTTCTTGCTGACCAAGGGCGCTGGGTTGGGAGGGGTGGGTGGTGGCAGCTTCAGTTGAGGCGATTGTAGATTCTCAGTGACTGTACCCCAACCCAAGGCTGCTTTTCAAGAATAGGCTCTTCCCTGTTTGCTGTGTGCCTTTGTTCAATTTCCAGAGCCCTGATATTCCTTTTTTTTTTCAGTGTGAATATAGATTTTTTAAATTTCGCTTGTGTAGATGACATTGAGCAGGATTGCTGAATCACATGATACGTTTATGCTTAATTTATAAAAATCCATCAAACTCACTCCCAAGAGGCTGCCCCATTCTGCATTACTACCAGTGCTGTATAAACTTCTGTTGCTACCAGCTTTGTTAGCACTTGCAATGGTCTGTGATTTTTTTTTAATTCTAGATGCTCTAAAAACTATTTAAGGGAGTTCACTGGTGGTCAGGTGGTTAAGAATCTGCCTTGCAATGCAAGGAATGCAGGTTTGATCCCTGGTTGGGGAATGACATTGTTGCTTTTACAGTGTTATCAGTTTTATGCTTGCTTTTTCCAGGTAGAATTTGCCGGCCTCTTCCTCCTGCCGTAGGTGGGTTCTTGGTCCACTCTTGTAGCAACACGGGGCTACATGGCTTCTAAGGTCGCTGACCTTTCCCAGCCTCTCATGGCTTTGGGGTTCATTCCTTCGCAAGAGGTAGTATTAAATACTTAGGACACAAGTCCTAGCGGGCAGCTGAGCTCCCATGTGCTGTCGTGGTGTGTCTGGGACTCCATCCTGAAGACCACGTGACAGGGCAGAGGCTGAGCCCTCCTGAGGTGGAAGGGCAAGGTGAAGGCCAAGGGGTCAGAGGCTCTTTGGTGGCCAGCTTCAGGGGTGGACGTGAGTGTCCTGGGGCTGCTGAGACAATGACAACAAACCAGGGGCTTAAACAGAAATGACTTGGGTGTCAGATTCTGACCATTCTGTCTCTGTGCTGGGGAGGGTGCCATCCTGCCCGCTGAGAATGCTGTAGCTGCCTACTCTTGCCTCTGTTTGCTTGCCCTGGTTTTGGGCTTGTGGGACTGCATGCTTCCTTGAAACATCTTCTGGCCATTTCCAGAACCATTGCCGCGTCGCCGCTGTCTGGCTGGTTGCAGGTGGGAACCAGCGCTAGGGGCTGCTTTCCCGCTGGCCCTGGATGTCTCTGTGTTGTGATGCATGTCCTAGGTGCTCAGTGACATTTCCTGAATGGCTGAAAGTTTGGAAGGTCAGAAAATACATGCTCTAGGGACAAGTGTGGGCCCAGCTGTGACCATTAGAGGGTCACCAGCACAACTGTTCAGGCAAATACATATAAAGATCAGTTTCCAGGGTATAAAATCAGGGTGAATGGGCTTGACTGTGGAAAAACCTGCCATCTCCTCACAAGTGAATGGCAAGATGTCGAACATCACAAACGTCCTTGATCACACTGATGCCAGTGAAGATCAGTCTGTCTAAAGCAGAATTCTCTCAAGTACATGGATGATTGGTCCCCAAATCATCCATGACTGGCCTATTAATATACAACTTCTGGGGCCAAATCAGCAGAGAAAATGCAACAGCCTCTGGTTCACATTCACAGTGCTCACTGCAAAGTCACAAGAAGGCCTGTGGAAGACACCAAGGACACGTGCAAACTGTGTTAAATCAGTTTAACTCAGTGTTTGCCAAACTTCTTTGAGGTGGAGCCTTTTAGTGGCATGATGGCTGCAAGTGTCCCGTAGGATGCACTTCCACGGAACCCACTTTGGAGAACACTCATTCGTAGGGAAGACACTTTCAGGAGAGGTTTGGAGATCAGGTTGAGATGGTGGTTTGGGGCCAGGGTGTCCAGAGCCCAAATGGTGGAGGGCCAGGGTCCCGAATGCAGGGCAGGGGAGCCCTGTAGGTTTTGAGAAGGTAAGCCATGCTATCCACGTGTCAGCTTCTAAGTGGGGCCTGCTTGGGTGTGAATTTGAGCCACATGAGAGTCAAGGGCGCTCCAAGGGGGTCCATGCCTCATCTAGCCTCATTACCAGCCAGTGACCCACAGAGCTTTTGTCACTTTCAGCTACAGCCTGGTCCCGCGTGTTTGCAATTGCCCGGGCCACAGCCAGGGAGGGGCATGCAAGATGCCTGTGTGCTCAGGGGGTGCTGGAAGGTGGGGCAGGGTGAGGCTGGAATGAAGGGGGTGTCCATGGGCCGGGCTGCAAGGGGGCTGACTGCTCACACCCTCTGCCCTCACTGCAGGGTCCCTGTAAACACCCTTGGCCTGGCCCCCTGCCGTCAGGCTGAGTACATGTGCGGACCCCTCCGCCCAGCCTCGCATGCTGGGCCCACAGCAGGGTCTGGCACGCCCGTGTTTGGGGAAGCGGCAGGGGCCTCTGACGTCCCCGGGTCCCAGCTAGGGGCATGTCAGAGCCTGCTCATCCAGAGCCCAAGTAACACAGCGCAGAGGATCACAGAACACACCAGCTGGAAGGAAGCCTGGAGACTCTTCTGGTGCAGAAGTCCTCCCTTGGACAGTGGGGAGACTGAGGCTCAGAGTGGGGACAGGACTGGCAGCTGCTGAGATGGGCCTGGGACCTTGGGTCTGGATGTTGATTCCAGGGCTCCTTTGCCCACACCGGGGTGTCTCCAGAGCCACTGCCTGCAAGTGGGGTGCTGGGCAGGCCTACCTTCCTGTTCAGGGTGGTTTATGTTGCTGGGGGAGGAAGGGCAGCAGGTTTGATACTTAGAGTCCCCTCAATGGATGAAACAGAAGGAAAACAGTGACGATTCTTTCTTTCTTCAGTTTTTAAAACAAAAATATTTTTCTATTTCTATTTTTTTCTATTTTTCTATTTTATCACCTTATTTGTGAATTACTTTCGTTGTTATTACCTATAGTTCTTTTCTAATTATTTTTTTAAGGTTAGCTTTTAAAAATGTTTTATGGAAAATTTCAGACAAAATCCCAAAGTAAAACAAAGCACTATATGCTCACCACCCATCGTTAACACTTATGAGTTTACCAATCTTAATTCCTTTGTTTCTACCCACTCCCCCCAAGTCAGGATTAATTTGCAGCAAATTTCTGATGCTGTATCTTTTCATCTACAGTTATTTCAGTTTGCATCTCTGATAGACAAGCTCTCACTCATTTTTTAGATTAAAATTTTTATGTTGAGATAGCTATAGATTTCACATTGTAGGAAAAAATGCAAAGAAATGACTAGCATAGTAAGGATGATTTCTCTTAAACACAGTCATAATATTATTATCGCAACCAAAATATTTAATAATAGTTACTTAATATCATCAATATCCAAACAATGTTTACATTTCCCAGATGGCTTTTCTTTTTTCTTTTTTTAAGTTTGTTTGATTGACTTGCTTTAATTAACTAGTTGTTCAAGTCAATCTTGTGTATCCAAGTTAATTGTCCAAAAACTAGTGAATTAATTAAAAAATTTGAGCTGCTTTGGATACAATTCATATACCATATGATTTACCCATTTAAAGCATACAATTCGGTGATTTTTTTGGTAGCTTTTGATTTAAAAGGTAATATGCGCCTATTGTAGAAAACATAAACAGTACTTATGTGCAGAATTTAATGTGAAAGCTCTCTCTCTCTCTGCAGTCATCTCTACCCAGGGAATGTCTGCTTTTACAAGTTGAATTGTATATAAATTATATATATGACAGATAAACTCAGGGGAAAAAAACGACTAAATTCTGTACCTAGGCATAGCCGCCAAAACTTTCAAGATTATCCCCCTGTTTGAGGATGTTCTTTTTTCCCCAGCATGAACTTTAGAATGTCTTACACGTCATGCGCTGGCTGGAGGGTGCTGAAGGCTGGCCCCGGGTGTCTTCTCTTTGCTGACTCTCTGGGTTAGAACCAGGGGGCATCTGGGAGTGACTGTCATCGTGGTCGTCACCGGGGTTCCTCATCCCTAACCAAGCTCTCCGTGGAGAGGGTTCAGGGGATTGACAAACCTAGAGGAAAAAACATTATTATACATCTTCATTTTGTCTGACCTAAATGTAGCGTTTCCTTCTATTATGGTCAAAGGCAACAAGCCAGTGGCTCTAACAGAATCTGTGACTTCGTCACCAGGGAAATCATAGATGTTCCCCATCATAGTACAGTCACAGCTACTATTTTGAAATGTAATTTGAGCTCAGTGCTACTATGAGTCAAAGAAACTGTTAGACTCTCTGTGAAATCTGTTTCTAAAAAACCCATATATTGAATATATACAATTAAAAACAGTTTGATCACAGTATTTCAATATAATTGTTTCCTTGGTAATCCTGCAAATTTTTATGTGTTTATGAACATTCCAAGAAGGGGCTCGCTAGTTTCATAACACTTCCAAGGGGGCCCAAGTTCCTTTAAAGGTTAAGAACCTCTGGATTGGAGAGAAATGCTTTTTTTCCCTAAGTCACTGAAGATTTACTTTTAATCTTTAACTTTTTACAAATTCAGGGCCCCTTTGCGAGCTCCACTGCCTCTGGCTTCCCAGCTGAGCCCTTTCTCATTTTTCAGGGTTAAGTGCAAACCTGGCGCCAGGGTCCGGGGGAGAGAGGCAGCAGGAAGCAAAGGTTTCGGGATATCTCTGCTGCAGAGGGAACTGGGCAGGGCTGTTTTCCGTGGCCGCCTGCCCTTTGCTTCGATGAGCACACAGCTGGTTTTGTAGCGCTGGGCCTGCCCTCCCGGAGGGATCGTTTCAGGAGACAATCCATCTCCACGTCCATATGTCCTGTTGCCCTGGAGCACAAGCTAGATGAAGCATGCGAGCAGCCGCTCCCAGATGGACGGGATGAGGAAAACCCAGGCTCTCCCATATTCAGGAGGAGGTTCGACCAGTTCTGTGCAGCTGGTCAGGGAGAGCAGGAAGGCTTGGGGGCTCTGCAGGTTTACAGGGCAGCGGGTCAGAGAGGCGTGGGGGACAGACATGGCACTGCCGCATGCCCCTCCTTCCCGGTGGTCTCCAGTGTACCCCAACGCAGGGTGTGTGCTGACTGGTGCTGGTGGCATCCTAACCCAGGCCTCCTATCACTAGCCCCAGCATAGCTGTTGATGTGCAGTGAATCGGCCAGTCTGCATACCAGTGCCCAGCCTGGTGGTCAAGGGATCTATGGAAAACCATGAAGGGTCATTTCAGATGACAGCCATTGGCCCTCTGAGCAGGAATCAGACCCATGCTGTTGCCCATATAGCCAGGTCTAGGTGGTAAGGATTTCTCATGCCCCAGGGCTGTGCTATGTGTCCACACCTGTTGTCTCATTCAGTCAGCCACTGGGCACCAGCATGAACTCTGGGCTCCACCTCCTGGTGCACAGCCCTGCCCTGCCATCTATTAGCTATGGAACCAGGCAATAACTTTGTCTCTCTGTGCCTCAGTTTCCTCATCCATAAAATGGGGACACTGATATTCCCAAGTATGGGGCTGCTACAAGAATCAAATGGTATTCGTAGAGAAAGCACTGCCAGAGTGAGTTAGTGTCCCGTGACTGCTTAACTAAGGATCATCAACTTGGTTTCTGAGAACAACACAAACCGATTCTCTTACCGTTCTAGAAATCTGAAGCTAGTCTGATGTGGGTCTCACTGGGCTAAAGTCAGTGTCGCAGGGTTGTGTTCCTTTTGGAGGCCGCAGAGGAGAATGTTTCCTGGCCTCTTCCAGCTTCCGGAGGTGCCCGCATCCCTTGCCTTGTGGCCCCTTCCTCCAGCCTCAAAGTCAGCAATGTTGCATCTCTCTGACCCTGCCTCTGTCATCTCAGCTCTTTTTCTGACTCTTCCACCTTCTCTCCCACATTCAGGTCCCTCTGATTACACTGGACCCACCTAGGGGAATCCATGATGACCTCCCCATTTGAAAGTCAGCTGATTAGCAAACTTACTTCTGTCTGCAACATTCATTCCCTTTGGTCTTGTGAGGTGATGTATTCACAGCTCCCAGGGATTAGTGGTGGATGTCTTTGGGGGCATCAAACCCCCAATCCTGTGTTGTCCTTGGAGTCCAGCTGCCACATGTGACAGTGGTTATGCTTAAACTGTTTCCCATTTTCCTGGTGACCACTGGATATTCCCCTTGAAGGCAGAGAACTTAAGGAAGTCAAAATCATTAGTTTGTTTGCTAAATATTGAGCCTCTGGACATGATTCCGAGCTCTAGGACTGTTTCAGTGAACAAAACAAACATGGTACCTGCCTCATGGGATTTAAAATTAGTGCGGAGACAGATGATTGGAGAGGAAATAAAAACTTCACAACCGACTGTGATGACTGCTCTAGAGGAAACAGACAGGTGCTATGCTAGAAACTAATGGAAGGGAAGCTAGCTGGTCTGCGAAGGCCTCTCTATGCAGGTGACATCTGAGCTGTCCCCTGAAGGATGACAAAGGTCCCAACACAAAGGGGAGAAGGCTGGATGGACATTTGCAGTGAGGGTTCAAAGCTTCTAGAAGGGCCCACAGGTGAGAAGGGACTTGGTGTGAGGAGAGGCCAGCACAGGGGCAGGCAAGGGTCAGGGACCAGGCATGGAGTGCTCGGCTTTGTAGGCCATGGGGGTGAGTTTGCATTTTGTCCTAAGTTTTAAGTAGGTTGTGTCACAGTCCAAGACAGAGAGCTGTGAGAGGGATGCTGTGGAAGGGTGGACCGCGAGCTTCTGGGATTCCTAGCTAAGCTCTGTGTAGAATTAGAAGGCTGTGGCTAGGTACAGTTTTCTCCTGGTGTTAGTCTAGGTACCCCCGGCCCCCAGCTACATATACTCTAGGTCTGTGATTCCTAGTGCCTGCAGTTGCCACTGCCTGGCCCTCCTGCCCTCGGCACCCTCCTTCCCAGTGCACGCTGATAACCTTTTGCAGGTGCCGCAGACTTCCCCTGACAGCTCCTCTCAGCCCACACGTGGGTAGAGCAGAGATGCTGGGGGTCCTCTGTGTGTGATGGACAGAGGTGGAGGATGAATGCCCCAGACTCCTCACCTGTGGAGGGTGGGGCTAGACTGAGCAGGTCCTGCACCGTCTCCTCAAGGTCTCCAGCAGGAATGAACTGGTGAAAAAACAAGATTATTCAGAATTTCAAGATAGCAACATCAGAGCACTGAACAATCACGGGGCCCTTTTGAGCACGGGGCCCCAGGCCACTGTTCAGGGTGCATCGAGCTCCCCTCCGTCTTTTCTTATAACCATTCTGCTCTTTTGCTCATTTGTATTCTTTTATTTTTGTATTCCTAGCTGAAGCTTGCATGCATTTTTGTTACAGAGACAGAGAAAGCTTTGAGAAGGCAGGAATGAATGTGTTCAGAGGTTTTTTCCCTAGATAGCAATGTTCCATCTCACTGGGACTGCTTGGAAGACAGATAGGGAGAGGACCTCTGATGGTGGAGGGTCCAAGTTGCAAGACTTCACATCAGTGGATCTGCCTGGCCAGTTCTGTTTGGCCCAAGGGTCCTCTGGCCCTGGCGCTGGCCTCTCCAGGCTCTAGACAGTCCTGGCTTGGTTTCTGTTTCATTGTTGTCATACGCATACCTTTCTAACAGAGAGAGATAGGTCACAGGGAGGCAGCATTTGGTCCAAAACCCAAGGTCAGCCCTTCAAACAGCCACGCTTCAAGGTTCCATGCCAGGTACATGTATTTTTGCGTGATTTGGAGAAGACAGCCTGCACTCAGGGCAGTGCTCCTGCAGGGGCTGGAGCTTGGCTGCTGCACAAGGCTGTGGGATCATGTTTGGTGGTCAAAAGGGCAGAAAGTTATGGCCATAAATAACATAAGAGGGGGTTAAGGAGGTAAAAATCACCCGAGCCAAGCATGTATAGCAAAAGGGTTTTGTTTCATGCACAAACTCTGATCAATTGCTAGAGACTTTCTGGAGACCCCATGGTTGACTAGTGGCTTCTGACCAGGATGGAGTGAGAGGAATGAGTGACAAATGGGTGCCATCCTTGAAAGGCGTTTTCTCACTTGTACAAGTGCTTCCCCTGCAGTGAACTTCTGGCAACATTTTCTGAGACTGGGGAAGTGGGCTGGTGGATTTCACGGGAGAGCTCTGCACACAGGAAACAGGAGAAGGAATAGTCTGCTTCCCAACCTCTTGCTTTGGCCTTCCAGTCTCTCCCTTCTGCCTCTGCTCTCTCCAGGCCTGACACGTCTTCCCCCTACATGTCCATCTTTCTTGTATCCCATTTCCTCCTTCGATTTCGATTCTGCTCCCAGCTCCTTCCCACCCCTAGAGACCTCCACCAGTCCCTTTTGCTCAGTGACCAGCCCAGGCCCTTCAGGTAAAGGGAAGGCATTCTGCATGGCCCTCTCCTGTTGTCCTGTGATGTCATTTATCCAATGCGATGACACACACGTGGCTGTGATGACCCGCGCTGGGTGGTCGTAAGCCCGCAGCTGCACGCATCCCTTCTCAGACCCCTCACTGTGCTGCCTGCTGAGGGAGAGCCAGAGTCGCCGTAAGCTGGCCAAGCTGTGTGGTCAGGACTGAGGAGGAGGCAGGCCTCATCATGTGCAGATGAATACTGTGTGCCTGATGCTGTCTGATACCTCTACTATCGAGACAGTTACGCAGCTTAGTACCAGTTTGACACTCGTAAATGCTCAATAAACTGTTAGTAACAGTCACACTAATAAATAGTGATAGGTGGAGTATTTGCAGTTTGGCCTGCCCTGGGAAGTCGGGGTGGGTGGTCCCTGGGGACCCCTCATTTTGAAGTTAATTTCCCAGGTAACAAGGATCGATGAGGGAGAAGAAAGCCTTTTTGGTAACAGAAAAGACTCCAGTCCGCCAGTCTTGCAAAGAGCCATCTGAGTGCTGGTAGCTAATCATTCTGGTGGGGAGACCTCGGCCTGGGGAATGTTTTCTTTCAATCCATCTCTCGGAGACATTTTCTTGCCAATCAGGGCCCTGGGAAGTCGGGTGGGAACAATGGAACGCGTTGTCCTTCCTCCCGTTGACTCGCTGCCGACAGAGTTCACTCAGCGTGTAATCCTTGAGGCATGCGGAGCCCGCGGCCGCCAGTGAGGAGGATAAATCGCCCCTGTGTCAGGGAATTGGAAACAGATTGCTGGATGGGCCAGTGTGTCCCCCCCAGCCCCGCCCCCCACGGGCACCACGGCTGTCACCTTCCCTGGGAGGTGCCCACCTGAGAAGACGCCCCCAGCTGCCGGGCTGGCGAGGACCATGGTGGCCTGATGACGAGAGGACACGGGCACCCTTGTGGGGCACCCTTCCTCTCGTCTGTTTCCGTGTCTTGATTCTCCTGTTTGTAGCAGAGGCTGCTCTCCGAGGCAGAGAGAGACAGCGCCAAGTGGGTTCAGGCTGTAGCCGAGAGCCTGGAGGAAGGGAACGGAGGGCAGTGAGCTCTGTCAGTAAGCCACGGGATGACTGTGGCCCCGGTGCTCTGCTGCTCTGGGTCTCAGCCTCCTTGTCTGCAACATAACAACGAGGTACAAGAAGCCTGCCTGTGTTGCATTAAGGAGGCAGGGAGGGGCCTGCCTCCCCAGAGGTGATAGAAGGGCCAGAATGCTGGAAGGGAGGGTGCATTTAGAGATCAGTTAATCTGGTATTTCCTCACCCTGATGGCAGGGCTGAATCACCTAGAGTTAAGATACTGGTTCTCAGGCTCCCTCCCGATCTGCTCAGGCAGAGTCTCTCTCAAGCTGGGGTCTGAGGGTGCCAGGCTAAGAGCCTCCCTCCATGACTCTAGGGCACAGTGAGTTTGGGGGGCCATTTCAGCTTTCCGCCCGTAACCAAGACGTTGTAACAATTTAATGTGACTCTGCCCACCCTCTGCACTGTCTGCTTCACCTTCTTCCTCCCTCCCTCCTTGCCCTCCGCGTGGGACTCTGCATCCAGGCACAGCCTTGGGTTGAGTCTGGGCTTGCCCATGTCCTAACGCCGGGTGGGCCCTGTGCCCCGGTCTCTTCACTTGTAAATCGGGCACACGTGGCAGCCTAACTCCCCGGGCGGCCACGTGACGGAACGAGTCCGTGTGTGCGGCTCTCAGTGCCCGGCAGGGCCCCGGCCACCCTGTCAACCTCGTCGCTCCTGGAAGTGCGCCTGCTTCCTCAGTGTTTGCTGGACTCCAGTAGCTGTTTTAAACAGAGATAGGGAGGGAAGGCGAGAGAAAAGCAGCTGCTCGCCTTTTTGAGGAGCCTTCAGGCTGGCAGGTTGGAGGGAGGGTGGGGCACGGGTTTCTACTCCTCCAGGAGAAGAATCCTGTGGAACACTGACGGGTTGGTCCCTGTTTGGCTATAGGAAGTTGGTCCAGAACTCCCTCAACTTTTGCAGGAAGGGGTTAGCTTTATTGCAGTGGAGCTTGGACTGACAGGGACTGCTTGCTGTTAGTGGACTTCCCAGGTGGCACTAGTGGAAAAGAACCTGCCGGCCAAGGCAGGCGACATGAGAGATGTGGGTCTGATCCCTGGGTTGGGAAGACCCGCTGGAGGAGAGCACAGCAGCCCACTCCAGTATTCTTGCTTGGAGAATCCCATGGACAGAGGAGCCTGACGGGCAACAATCCATAGGGTCGCAGAGTTGGACATGACTGAAGTGACTTAGCACACACACACCCCCATTTGTTATTAGCAGTAATTATTAGCATTTAACAATAATAATGACAGGCTGCCCCTACGATGTATGGGGTCCAGGCAGATATCTTTTGCAGGACTCTTGTCTTAATAAACAATCTGAATGACTCCAAAACAGAGTCTGTTCTGGTGGTCTAGGCTCATGTGACCCTGCATAAAATATACTGTATCGGTCAGTGGTACCAGACTGGCACCTGTGGCCACAGAACCCCAGATGACCCACAGACACAGGTCTCCAAACTCAGGGCATCTAGTCGACCTCTTGGAGACTTGGAGGGAATGAGGACCAAGGCGCAGATGGGTCCCATCCTGGACTGGGGTGTCCTACCTGGATGGTACTGCCTACCTGTCTGACTCCAGTCACACAGAGGCAGTTCAGAAGAATCTGAAGACTGTGCTCCAAACTGTGGGTCCAAGGTGAGGTTCTAGGTCTAAGAGTGATATCATGTTATAACTGTACATCATTAAACATAATAGTAATTACAATTAGAATGCTGATGTTTATAACACTGAGTAATATCCTTGTTATGTACTGGTCACTCTGCTACTTAGGATTAAACTCAGCTATGTGTGGTGAAAATGGAAAGAGTTAAAAATGATAGAAGGTGACTTTGCTCCAATGTAACGGGAGTCCTAAGGTGGGCTTCTTGGGGCTGGGTGGGGGCCTCTGCTCCACAGAGTCTTCAGGGCTCAAGGCTCCTTCCCGCTCACCTCTCTGCCACTCGAGCGAGTGGCCCGGGGACCAGGGTGGGATGGCCACCGTGTTTGTGTTCAGGCAGCAGGGTGGAGCGAAATGGGCTTGTTTCACTGCCTGGGGAACCCTCTGCATTTTCCGATTAAACAGCAGTTACCCTCGATCAAGTCTGCCAAGCGAGGACCGGGGTTTGATGTGGTCCCTGCATCTGAACACAGGTGTTAGCAGCTGTCTTCAGGAGTGTCTGCACTCCTGCTGCGGGCTCCAGCCTCGAGTTTCTAAATGCCGTGGTTCCCCTCCCTCGTCCCCACACTCCCCCGCACCCTTTCTTCCCTCTCCCATTCTCTGACGCAGGCTCTGCCTCTTGCCTCCTCCCTCTCTCTCTGCGGGAAAGTCGTGGTGGTGACCCTTCCACCTGGTGAGAAGAAGAGACCAGGGAGGGGCTCCAGTGGAAGGAAGAGAGTGACGACAGGGTGGCCACCCACCAGGCAGCAAGGGATGTCCCTCCTCAGCCCTGGACCTACTCTCCCGCCTGTGGGCTCTCACATTTGGGTATGTCCCTCTAGGGTGTGTGAGTCATACCCAGAGCTCACCTCTGACTCTTCTCCTCCTCTTCCAGCTCCTTGGCTGCTTTGAGGTCCAGCTCAATTCAACTGAGTGACTATTTATTTAACAACTTCCCATATGAAGTATTGAGAATTATTTCCCTGGGACAATTGGCCAGAAGAAATTAAAGACTCAGTGTCCAAGTGTGGTCAAAGCTCTTGGGACTGGTTGCCAATTTGCTTTCTGTTCCCATGGGTAGGGCATGAGAGTGTTGTTTTACCGTATCCTCTCTAGCCCTGGGTATTGTATTTTATTGTGTTTTAGAAGATAATTGTTTATCTCCCAGGTGATTATCCTCTGAGATGAATAGACTGAACTCTCCCAGGTCCGTTGACACAGAGGTGATGTCAAGCTAAGCAAGGTTCTTTTTTTTTTTTATTCGACAAATATAGAATGTCATTGTATTTTTTGAAAATGTATTTTAATGTACCTTACTCACGGAAGGTACATTAAAGTCTGGTGAATTTTAACAGGCATGTGCCTGTGAAATATCATAGCACACAGTATTGAATTTTTCATGCTCATTGTTACTTTGCCTGTTGATTGTGCTGATCCTAACTTATGTCTGTTCTTTTATATATAGTTCAGGATTAGATTCAGGGTGGACAAAAAGCCTTTTAAAAACACTGTTGTATTCTCTTAAGTTTTATCCTTAAGACACCTGTCATTTTTGGAATCCACTCCAACCAGGGAGAGACTCATTCCAATGTCTATTAAATGGAATTTGAGATTTTAGTTTTAAAAGTGGGACTCCAGAAGATTCAATCCATGATTGCAAATAGTTATTTCTTAATACTTTGGTTTTTCACAAACCAGTGTTTTCGAGAGAGATATTGTTCGTTGGGCTGTTTTACTTTTGATGTCATTTTTTGGGGGTGGGGGATAAATTTGGGTCCAATTTAATATTCAGGGTGTAGACCCATGTGATTGAGCACAGTTCTTTCCGGCAAAGCCAGAGGGCTTGAAAGGAAGGAAGGTGAAGTGTAGGAAAACAGGAGCCCCTGTGCTCTGCCGGCTGGAGTCTAAACTGGTGCAAACCTTCTGAGGCTCAAGCTGGTTCTTTCTACTTGCGCGGATTGAGTCCACACACACTCAGTATGGTAGGCAAAATATCTCACTCCCCCAGAGATGCCCAGTGATCCAAGAACCCATGACCGTGTCAACCTACAGAGTGAAGGGGACTTTGCATAGACGATTCACTTAAGGATCTCGAGGTGGCCAGCCGTGTCCAGGTGGCCAGACCCCTCCCGGACAGCTAGGGAGGTCCTGTGGGGGGCAGCAAGTCCAGTGTCTCCCAGAAAGCAGTGTCCCCTTGCATTCTGCTTGCCAAGGCCACCTGCAGAGGAGGGACAGAGACTTCTCTCGGGATGTGAAACCTAAGTCCGTTCAAAACCGTCAGCCTCAGCAGAGCCTCGGGGCCCTGCTAGATAAACACTGCTGTGTTTAAAGACTCCACAGGAAATGTTTTGGCCTAGAGGGAGGGGAGGTTCCAGGCTTCATTCTGAGCTGAGTCCATTCCTGGGACAAATTAAAACCACTGTCCACGGTATCTTGGTCCTGCCATGGTCTTGCACCAGGAGGCAGCCCTTGACCTGGAGCTGCGCTGGGGAGTCTGCAGCCCTCTCCTGGGATGTGGGGCTCTATGGAGGAACCAAGCCGAAGGGCACACAGAGGAAGTTCCAGGGTGTGCGCTGACACCGGCCCGGAAGGCAGCTGGTTACACTGCCCTGTCCCACCTCGCCTGCTCCCCTCTGCCTCGCCCTCCACGCCCCGACCTCTCTGCTCCTCAAATAAATAAAAATAAATAAATTTAAAAAGATCCTAATCACAGTGAAGGCACAACCAAACTGAACAGAGAGCCCTACTTAGTCAAGAAAAATGGCACAGCCTCAAGGGTGTGAAATTGCAGGACCCTCACAGTATGCTCGCTGCTTGACGCGAGGTACCTGTGCACCCAGGCTGCACACGAGTGCTTTCTGAGCTGCTGCCTTCTGAGCCCCACGATGAGCTGCACTTATTTTCTTCTTCTCTGAGGCCCGGCCTTGTTGCAGCCATGAGTCGTTACTCAGTGTCCCCATCCCACACCCTGAGCACCCACCACCCAGCTCAAGACACAGAGCATTCGCAGAGCCCTCGGAGTCCCCTGGGAGTCCCCTGTCCTCCTTCCTGGTTGACGCCCATCTCCCTAGCTTGTTGCCATCCCGACTTGTATCACTGTGAGTTTTGTGGAACTTGAACTTCCTATCTGAGAATTACACTCTTGTTATAGTGTCTGTACTTGCAGTTGTAACATGCTGACCTCACAGATGGGGAAACTGAGGCATGACTTTTACTGATGAGTCCAAAGTCCCAGAATAAGGAGCTGGGTTGAGATCCCAACCATATCCTAGCTCCTAGAAAGAGGCGAGGCACTTCAAGAGCAAAGTGGCAGAGAAGCGCAGGGGTGGAAGCACTAGAGATGGCCTGGGGCAAGGGCCACCCTTCTCCTCTTTGGCAGAGGGCCCCTAGACTGTCCCCCATCCCATCCTCAGTTCAATTCAGCCACTCAGTCGTGTCCAACTCCTTGTGAGCCCATAGACTGCAGCACGCCAGGCTTCCCTGTCCATCACCAACTCCCAGGCTTGCTCAAACTCATGTCCATCAAGTTGGTGATGCTATCCAACCATCTCATCCTCTGTCATCCCCTTTTCCTCCCACTTTCAATCTTTTCCAGCATCAGGGTCTTTTCCAGTGAGTCAGTTCGTCCCATCAGGTGGCCAAAGTATTGGAGTTTCAGCTTCAGCATCAGTCCTTCCAATGAATATTCAGGACTGATTTCCTTAGGATTGACTGGTTTGACCTCCTTGCAGTCCAAGAAACTCTCAAGAGTCTTCTCCAGCACCACAGTTCAAAAGCATCAATTCTTTGACATAGCTTTCTTTACAATCCAACTCTCATATCCATACATGACTACTGGAAAAACCATAGCTTTGACTAGATGGACCTTTGTCGGTAAAGTAATATCTCTTGTTTTTTATTTTATTTATTTTTTTTTTCTCTCTTGTTTTTTAATATGCTGTCTAGGTTGCCCGTAGCTTTTCTTCCAAGGAGCAAGTATCTTTTAGTTTCATGGCTGCAGTTTCACCATCTGCAGTGATTTTGGAGCCCAAGAAAATAAAGTCTCTCACTGTTTCCCATCTATTTGCCATGAAGTGATTGGACTGGATGCCACGATCTTAATTTTTTGAATGTTTAGTTTTAAGTCAGCCTTTTTACTCTCCTTTTTCACTTTCATCAAGAGGCCCTTTAGTTCCTCTTCACTGTTTCTTGGTGGGTTGGTCTGGAACATCCCCATCCTGTCTGTCCCCCATCTCAAGCCTGGCTGTGTACTTATTGCCTGAGGGAGCCCCGACAGCTGTAGTGATGTTCTGGGGAAAGCCCTGCAAATCTTGTGACAGACAGCTCTCATCTGGTGCTTAGCGTGGCGCCTGATGTTGGCACCAGCGAGGTAGGGTGCTGGCCCTGGGAAAACTGATTGGTGCCAAGCCTGTGAGTATGCGTCCAGCCCTCACAGCTGGTCAGCCTGCTGACCCCCCACCAGAGCATGGTTGGAGGTTGGACAGCGTTCCTGTGGCCGTATGGGCCCCGTTTGCTGACCCCTGGGTGGATGTGAGCAGTAATGAGATAATCCATGAGAAATGCCAGCATTGCCCTGTGAATGTGAGTGGGCTCATTGTTCTTAATGGCTCACAATTGGGACTCATGAACCCAACAGTCTGTCCCATAGGTCTCTTATCTGAATCCTTATCTCAGACCCTGTGAGCCGGATCTGTTTCAGAATTCAGAATTCGTTAGATTTCAGAACTTAATCAGTGCTTATGTGTATATCATTAACAGCCCCGAGGGATCTTGGGCAGACTGGGTCATGAAACTTGCTGCAATTTCTGCAGCAAACTGTATGGGCACGTAGCCACATCCCCTTCATAGCTCCGTTCTGGCTGGCTCCACGGCCAAACCTCAGGAGGAAACGTGACGAGAGGCCTGGGTCCCCCTGCCTCTTCTCCTGCGTGGCCTTGGGCAACACACCCTCCTGGGAAACGGACAACAGAGGCCTCAGGGCTTCAGGACACCGTGGTTGGATGAGTTTGTCTAGGAGAAGTGCTCAGACAGGGCCAGCTCTGGGTGAAGATGGGGAAGTGCCCTCCATGATCACAGTCTTACTCTTACTGACTCCGGTGCTACTGGTGGCTTACCGGCTCTCACCGAGACGTGAGCTGGGGGCCTTACCAAGGGTGCCCCCTCATCTGCAGGTTCAACTGTATGCCCCCAGCACTGCGTGCAGCCGTGTGTGCAACCGTGTGTGTGTGTTCTGTGAGTCGGGTAACGCAGGAGTGACTGCGGGGGTGTGTGTGGGGTGAGATTGTAGAGCAGGGGCAGCCCTGACTCAGATTCGGGTCTGTCGGACTCCATGGCCTATTCGCAGCTAACCACCCAAACTTAGTGGATTAAAACAATGGCATTTATTCATTTTTCACTCATGCACATGCAGTTTGGGCAGGACTCTGTGGGGACAGCTCTGCTCTGTTCTGTGTGGTGTTGGCTGCGGAGGCGTGGCGGCTGGGGACACCTGATGGCTGGGTTCTGGAACTCTCTGAAGGCTGGTTTACTCACCTGTGTTTGGGGGTGGTGAGCCTGGGGTTAACTGGACCCAGCAGGCCCCTCCACCGGAACCTCTGTGCTCGGTCTTCCCTGTGGCTACTCGGGCTTCCTCACAGTGTGGGGGCAGTGTTCCTTGTCTCATCTTAGTGGTCACTTGCACCAGAGCTTCATGGGTTGAGACAGTCACAGAGTCTCCCCAGGTTCTAGAGGGGGGGACGCAGACCCTACCATTGGATAGGAGGAATATCAACTCTTTTTATATTTTATATATAATATCAATAAATATAATAATGTTTATAAATGTATAGTATATTTATCTATAAAATGTTTGTAATATTTACAAAATTTACCACTTTATTTAGTGGTAACATAGTGCATTTCATAAAGATTAAAATTATAATCATATTGGTATGTCTGTCTAAACACTGGTTTTTCACAAGTGGTTTCAGGAAGAGCCACATCTCTTCCAGGAGGAAGCATTTGGGGGATAATTCTAGGAAACATAGGCTTTATTTTCAGCAGCAAAAGGAAGAGTTATTAGCCGAGAAAAGGGAGCGATTAGAAGATCTGATACCCAAAGCCTCCCAGCTAGTGAGTTATTCTAGATCAGATCTATTTTTTTCTGGTTAAGGGGGAAAACAAAAAGCCAGAAAAAAAAAAAAAAAACAACCCAACACTTTACACAGGCTCATGGATTGCTTAAGTGCAAGGGAACTATCTAACTTAATTTTTTAAAAAGTCTTGGGCCTCCAGAGCTGGTAGGAAACTTGGAGCTCAGGTAGTCCTGTGCATCTTAAATTGAGGGGTACATAACCCCACATGTTTATGATTTACCCGGTGGCTCAGACGGTAAAGTGTCTGACTACAATGCGGGAGACCTGGGTTCGATCCCTGGGTTGGGAAGATCTCCTGGAGAAGGAAATGGTAGCCCACTCCAGTATTCTTGCCTGGAAAATCCCATGGACGGAGGAACCTGGTAGGCTACAGTCCATGAGGTTGCAAAGAGTCGGGCACGACTGAGCGACATTTACTTTTTACTAACCCCAAGTGTAGATGAAACAAGCAGAGAGAGAGAGAGAGAGAGAGAGTTACAGCATAAACATGGCGAACTTTGATTTTTCCTAGATGCCAAGTAATCCAAAACATTTCAATATTCAAATAAACATGTCTATATTTTGGAGTAGAACATAAAATCTCCATAAATTTTTATGGCAAAACAGAAGACTTAAAAGAAATTCCACACTGTCAGACTGGCTTGAGTGAAGAGTGAGAAACCTCCCTTCCACCCCCTCTGTGGTCCTAACTTGGACTTCTGGGTCCTAACCTGCTTTCCTTGCCATGGAGGGTGTTTGGGGGGGTGGGTAGGTGGGCAGTACCAGAAGCAGTGTGCTAGCTGGCAGTCCTACTGGGAACTCTCTACAATACTAGCTCTCAGCAGGAAGTGCTAAAAAAAAAAGAAAAGAAAAGAAACAAGGCAAAGGAAAAGGCCATGTCATATCAGTCTCCACATGGAGTCAGAGCTGCTCTCTCCTATAAAGGAGCCACCAGTCACATGTGGCCATTGACTAGAAATACGGCTAGTCCAGATTGTGATATCCCTAGGAGGAAATACACACTGGCTTTCAAAGACTTACTATGAAAAAGAAGAATGCAAAGTGTCTCATTATATATATTGATTATATAATGAAATGACAGTATCTGGGGCATATTTTCTTTCTTTTTACTTCTTTAACATGTCTACTACAAAATTTTAAACTATTTAGGTGGCTCACATTATTAATATTTTCACTGGATGCATTGGGCTAGAGTTTAAGGTGTCTGCTAATGTAACGTACCTCAGAACACTGTCCTTCCTGTAACATCTTGACTGACTAGTCTGGAGGCTGAAAACATGCCTTTAGGTTGTTTGTCTCTTTACTGACCTCTAAGTAAACACAGGATTTCCCACCTCCACACTTTTGTTGACCTTGTTCTGCTGAGAATTCCTTCTTCTCTTGACCATTCCAGACCAACCCACCCTTTAACACTTAGCTCAAATCTCTTAAGAGTCAAATGATAATGGCTCACAATTGGGACTCATGAACCCAACAGTCTGTCCCATAGGTCTCTTATCTGAATCCTTATCTCAGACCCTGTGAGCCGGATCTGTTTCAGAATTCAGAATTCGTTAGATTTCAGAACTTAATCAGTGCTTATGTTGTATATCATTAACAGCCCCGAGGGATCTTGGGCAGACTGGGTCATGAAACTTGCTGCAATTTCTGCAGCAAACTGTATGGGCACGTAGCCACATCCCCTTCATAGCTCCGTTCTGGCTGGCTCCACGGCCAAACCTCAGGAGGAAACGTGACGAGAGGCCTGGGTCCCCCTGCCTCTTCTCCTGCGTGGCCTTGGGCAACACACCCTCCTGGGAAACGGACAACAGAGGCCTCAGGGCTTCAGGACACCGTGGTTGGATGAGTTTGTCTAGGAGAAGTGCTCAGACAGGGCCAGCTCTGGGTGAAGATGGGGAAGTGCCCTCCATGATCACAGTCTTACTCTTACTGACTCCGGTGCTACTGGTGGCTTACCGGCTCTCACCGAGACGTGAGCTGGGGGCCTTACCAAGGGTGCCCCCTCATCTGCAGGTTCAACTGTATGCCCCCAGCACTGCGTGCAGCCGTGTGTGCAACCGTGTGTGTGTGTTCTGTGAGTCGGGTAACGCAGGAGTGACTGCGGGGGTGTGTGTGGGGTGAGATTGTAGAGCAGGGGCAGCCCTGACTCAGATTCGGGTCTGTCGGACTCCATGGCCTATTCGCAGCTAACCACCCAAACTTAGTGGATTAAAACAATGGCATTTATTCATTTTTCACTCATGCACATGCAGTTTGGGCAGGACTCTGTGGGGACAGCTCTGCTCTGTTCTGTGTGGTGTTGGCTGCGGAGGCGTGGCGGCTGGGGACACCTGATGGCTGGGTTCTGGAACTCTCTGAAGGCTGGTTCACTCACCTGTGTTTGGGGGTGGTGAGCCTGGGGTTAACTGGACCCAGCAGGCCCCTCCACCGGAACCTCTGTGCTCTGTCTTCCCTGTGGCTGCTCGGGCTTCCTCAAGTGTGGGGGCAGTGTTCCTTGTCTCATCTTAGTGGTCACTTGCACCAGAGCTTCATGGGTTGAGACAGTCACAGAGTCTCCCCAGGTTCTAGAGGGGGGGACGCAGACCCTACCATTGGATAGGAGGAATATCAACTCTTTTTATATTTTATATATAATATCAATAAATATAATAATGTTTATAAATGTATAGTATATTTATCTATAAAATGTTTGTAATATTTACAAAATTTACCACTTTATTTAGTGGTAACATAGTGCATTTCATAAAGATTAAAATTATAATCATATTGGTATGTCTGTCTAAACATTGGTTTTTCACAAGTGGTTTCAGGAAGAGCCACATCTCTTCCAGGAGGAAGCATTTGGGGGATAATTCTAGGAAACATAGGCTTTATTTTCAGCAGCAAAAGGAAGAGTTATTAGCCGAGAAAAGGGAGCGATTAGAAGATCTGATACCCAAAGCCTCCCAGCTAGTGAGTTATTCTAGATCAGATCTATTTTTTTCTGGTTAAGGGGGAAAACAAAAAGCCAGAAAAAAAAAAAAAAAACAACCCAACACTTTACACAGGCTCATGGATTGCTTAAGTGCAAGGGAACTATCTAACTTAATTTTTTAAAAAGTCTTGGGCCTCCAGAGCTGGTAGGAAACTTGGAGCTCAGGTAGTCCTGTGCATCTTAAATTGAGGGGTACATAACCCCACATGTTTATGATTTACCCGGTGGCTCAGACGGTAAAGTGTCTGACTACAATGCGGGAGACCTGGGTTCGATCCCTGGGTTGGGAAGATCTCCTGGAGAAGGAAATGGTAGCCCACTCCAGTATTCTTGCCTGGAAAATCCCATGGACGGAGGAACCTGGTAGGCTACAGTCCATGAGGTTGCAAAGAGTCGGGCACGACTGAGCGACATTTACTTTTTACTAACCCCAAGTGTAGATGAAACAAGCAGAGAGAGAGAGAGAGAGAGAGAGTTACAGCATAAACATGGCGAACTTTGATTTTTCCTAGATGCCAAGTAACCAAAACATTTCAATATTCAAATAAACATGTCTATATTTTGGAGTAGAACATAAAATCTCCATAAATTTTTATGGCAAAACAGAAGACTTAAAAGAAATTCCACACTGTCAGACTGGCTTGAGTGAAGAGTGAGAAACCTCCCTTCCACCCCCTCTGTGGTCCTAACTTGGACTTCTGGGTCCTAACCTGCTTTCCTTGCCATGGAGGGTGTTTGGGGGGGTGGGTAGGTGGGCAGTACCAGAAGCAGTGTGCTAGCTGGCAGTCCTACTGGGAACTCTCTACAATACTAGCTCTCAGCAGGAAGTGCTAAAAAAAAAAGAAAAGAAAAGAAACAAGGCAAAGGAAAAGGCCATGTCATATCAGTCTCCACATGGAGTCAGAGCTGCTCTCTCCTATAAAGGAGCCACCAGTCACATGTGGCCATTGACTAGAAATACGGCTAGTCCAGATTGTGATATCCCTAGGAGGAAATACACACTGGCTTTCAAAGACTTACTATGAAAAAGAAGAATGCAAAGTGTCTCATTATATATATTGATTATATAATGAAATGACAGTATCTGGGGCATATTTTCTTTCTTTTTACTTCTTTAACATGTCTACTACAAAATTTTAAACTATTTAGGTGGCTCACATTATTAATATTTTCACTGGATGCATTGGGCTAGAGTTTAAGGTGTCTGCTAATGTAACGTACCTCAGAACACTGTCCTTCCTGTAACATCTTGACTGACTAGTCTGGAGGCTGAAAACATGCCTTTAGGTTGTTTGTCTCTTTACTGACCTCTAAGTAAACACAGGATTTCCCACCTCCACACTTTTGTTGACCTTGTTCTGCTGAGAATTCCTTCTTCTCTTGACCATTCCAGACCAACCCACCCTTTAACACTTAGCTCAAATCTCTTAAGAGTCAAATGTATTTTTTACTCTGCATCCCCTCCCCAGCTTTACAGAGAATCCCTCCTTCTGAAAGTCTTAACAGGCTCACTTAACAGGGACCATGAGGTGATAACATAGGGGAAAAAGTTAAGAAGTAGAACAGAGACGGAGCAGAGTAGATCAATGGAAAGGGCCTGGGCAAAGATGACTTGATTGAGTTGCCAAGGCTACTCAATAATGATAAATCTCATTAATTATTGAGATAAATCCATACTTCACTGCCCAGTAATCTTTATTCTCTTTTTTATTTGGTGAAAAGTAAGAATGGCATGACTTTTTGTTGTTTCTTTGAGGGGTTGCTTGAGGCCTCTCCTAGTTTAGGGGGTACTCACAGAGGTGAGGTGCTTGCTATGGCTTGCACTGGAAGTTAGTGGGAAGGATGGGGGAACAGGGAAGTTGGGTTGTGCCACATTTGTCCTCACTGTCCAGTTCATTCAGATGCATAGGACTGGAGAGTCCCAATTTCTCACCACAGTCCAACACCCTATAGCAGAAACTATTGGTCAGCTACCCACAGTCTGTGCCAATGCCTTTCTCTTGCTCCAAAGGCCTGGATGATATGGATATGTGCTTTCTCAGCCTCCCTTGAAGCCAGGTTTGCCAAGTGACCCTGCTCTGGTCAATAAGCCAGAGGGAAGTCAGCAGAGATTTTATGGAAGGATTTTCTTCCTTGATAAAGGAGAGGAAGTCGTGTAAAGGATCACGTGAAGAAATTATTCTTTACCGTCCTGGCCTTGCTCTGCTTCCTACTACTGAATCTGGTTGAAGAGACTGGCATCGCAGCAACCATCTTGGGACCATGATGTGATAACATAGGGGAGAAAAGTTAAGGAGTAGAACAGAGAAGGAGCAGAGTAGGTCAATGGAAAGGGCCTGGGCAAAGATGACTTGATTGAGTTGCCAAGGCAACTGCAGGACCACCTACTTAGACTTCCAAAAACTGTGATACAGCTGTATATTTTTATCATCTATGCCATCCTTAGCTGAGCATTCGGTTCCTTACCCCGGCATGTCTTCTAACTGATGTACATGTGCTATGCTGTGCTTAGTTGCTCGGTCATGTCCAAGCACGACCCCATGAATCATAGCCTGCCAGGCTCCTCTTTCATGGATTTCTCCAGGCAAGAATACTGGAGTGGGTTGCCATTCCCTTCTCCAGAGGATCTTCCCAACCCAGGGATCGAAGCCAGGTCTCCAGCACTGCAGGCAGATTCTTTACTGTCTGAATCACCAGGGAAGCCCAACTGATATATACTCCACGTTATCACAAAGGAAAAGAACTCATGCCACAACCAAAATATGTAATATAAATGAAAACTGCCACTGAATTAGAAAGTGGTGTTCTCACGTCAGAGCATCAACCACATCAGACTGATTAGTCATAGTAGGGACAGCTCCTTGCAGTGACAGGTCTAGTGGCATTTCACCAGCAGCATCTCATTTAAGCATCCTGACCGCTCTGTGAGGCAGACACTGTTACTACCTCTACATTACAGAAGGGAAAACTGTGGTTCGGAGGGGTGAAGTCATGTGTCCAGGGTCACTCAGAGCAGAACGGTGTTGAGTTGTAGGAGCCCAAGTCCAAGCACAGACCTTAACAGCTGACCGCCCAGCCTTCTGTGACCCAAACTCTCCATGTGCCTTTGGTTTGTAATGAGGCCATCATATGCTCCCAGTATAGATCCTCTTCAAGTGACTCCCATGAAACTTAAAAAGAGGAGAGAGAGAAAGAGAGAGAGACACACAGAGAAGACCCAATGTGCTATTTCTCAAATGACATGCCTGCTATCCACCCCCAGGAGGGCTACCTACTGTTTATTTGGGGCTGCACAAAAAATGTCAGTGTTGTAAGTTTTTCTTTCCTGCAGATAGGCAGTTTCTAAATGGACAGATCACATTCTTGATCTGAAAATAACACATGAAAGACATAAAAATAAAAAATGTCCAGCAAGTTTACAATCTTTCCCTTATGCCAATAAATAGAGGAGGCAAGAATGTCATAGTAAAGACAAGGTGACCAACCTCCAGCGTAAAATGTGCTCGTCAGGAAAGCTGAAAAGTGTGCATGAAAGGAACTTGGTTCTGCTCAAGTGTAGCTTTGAATTAGTCTGCTTAAATTTAGTTGACTGGGATAAACTTGTGGAATAAATCAGTCTTCTTGAGAGAGATGAGGTGAATTTGCTCTTCCAGAAAATAACCTAATCTTACAAATATCTCACAGTGTGTGGTCTCTGTGGAGAAACAGATAAGTGAAATGGAATCTTTTCAACCAGTGTTTTTCAGCATTGATTTTCTGTTATTGCTGCAATCAGATGTCCCCAAAACTATCTTCCCCAACATCTTACGTTCCAAGCAGAGCCACTGATGAATTTCTTTAAACACTCTCAAAAACAGAAGAACTGTGTATATAAGATGTTAGAAACAGTTTGACTTTTCTGTCTGTAGGATGAACATAACTTGCTTCCAGACTTTGAACACTGAGCATAACATCGCGCACTTTGACATGCCGACTACAGGCCAAGCATTGTGCAAAGTGCAGTATGCGCATTAGCTCAGTCCATCCTCAAAACCCTTGTGAGGTGGCTCCAATACTACCCCCATTTTACAGATGGAGAAACTCAAGTCTAAATCCCTTGTTTGAGATCACACAGCTGGTATTGGAAGAACTTGAATTTAGTTTTAGGTCTGTCTGACTCCAGAACTTTCCCCCTAACTGCTAGTCTCTTCTGAAGTGAAGGGTCTTCCTTTGGGTCCCCGCAAGAGCAGACCCTGAGACAGAATTTGGAGGCCTTCATCTCTCATGCACACATGCCTGCGAAGAGAATTGCTGGGTCACGTGGCAGCTACAAACTTAGCTTTATAGAAGATGGCAAGCATTAACCAAACTGGGGGCCCTGCGTGCCCTGGCAGCCTATGAGAGCCCAGTGGCCCCAGCTGACATCATCAGCCGTTCTTGTGGCATGTCACTGTGTTACCTCAGTGTTCATACTTTTCCAGTGAAACCTCCCCCTTGGCAACCACAAGTCTGATCTCGTATGTCTGTGAGTCTGCTTCTGTTTTGTAGATAGGTTCATTTGCACCATAGTTTAGATTCCACATATAAGTGATATCATATGTATTTGCCTTTCTCTTTCTGCCGTACTGCACTAGTATGAGTGTCTTGTGGCGTCCATGTTGCTGTACGTGGATTATTTTGTTCTTTTCATGGCTGAGTAGTATTCCATTGTATATATGCACTGTTCCTCTGCTGATGGACACGTAGGTTGTCTCCATGTTTTAGCTATTGTGGATGATGCTGCTATGAACATACAGATACATGTCTCTTTTTGAATTAAGTTTTGTCTTGGTATATGCCCAGGAAAGGGATTGCTGGAGCATATATGCAGATGACACCACCCTTATGGCAGAAAGTGAAGAGGAGCTAAAAAGCCTCTTGTTGAAAGTGAAAGAGGAGAGTGAAAAAGTTGGCTTAAAGCTCAACATTCAGAAAATGAAGATCATGGCATCTGGCCCCATCACTTCACGGGAAATAGATGGGGAAACAGTGAAACAGTGTCAGACTTTATTTTTCTGGGCCCCAAAATCACTGCAGATGGTGACTGAGCTGATGGACACGTAGGTTGTCTCCATGTTTTAGCTATTGTGGATGATGCTGCTATGAACATACAGATACATGTCTCTTTTTGAATTAAGTTTTGTCTTGGTATATGCCCAGGAAAGGGATTGCTGGAGCATATATGCAGATGACACCACCCTTATGGCAGAAAGTGAAGAGGAGCTAAAAAGCCTCTTGTTGAAAGTGAAAGAGGAGAGTGAAAAAGTTGGCTTAAAGCTCAACATTCAGAAAATGAAGATCATGGCATCTGGCCCCATCACTTCACGGGAAATAGATGGGGAAACAGTGAAACAGTGTCAGACTTTATTTTTCTGGGCCCCAAAATCACTGCAGATGGTGACTGCAGCCATGAAATTAAAAGACGCTTACTCCTTGGAAGAAAAGTTATGACCAACCTAGATAGTATATTCAAAAGCAGAGACATTACTTTGCCGACTAAGGTCTGTCTAGTCAAGGCTATGGTTTTTCCTGTGGTCATGTATGGATGTGAGAGTTGGACTGTGAAGAAGGCTGAGCACCAAAGAATTGATGCTTTTGAACTGTGGTGTTGGAGAAGACTCTTGAGAGTCCCTTGGACTGCAAGGAGATCCAACCAGTCCATTCTGAAGGAGATCAACCCTGGGATTTCTTTGGAAGGAATGATGCTAAAACTGAAGCTCCAGTACTTTGGCCACCTCACGCGAAGAGCTGACTCATTGGAAAAGACCCTGATGCTGGGAGGGATTGGGGGCAGGAGGAGAAGGGGACGACCGAGGATGAGATGGCTGGATGGCATCACTGACTCGATGGACGTGAGTCTGAGTGAACTCCGGGAGTTGGCGATGGACAGGGAGGCCTGGCATGCTGTGATTCATGGGGTCGCAAAGAGTCGGACACGACTGAGCGACTGAACTGAACTGAACTGATGGTAATTCTATTTTTAGTTTTCTGAGGACTCTCCATACTGTTCTCCATAGTGGCTGTTACCAATTTGCATTCCCACCAATAGTGCAGGAGGACTCTTTTCTCCACACCCTCTCTAGCATTTGTTATTTGTAGACTTTTTAATGATGGCCCTTCTTACTGGAGTGAGATGGTAACTCACTGTACGTTTGATATACTAAACTGTTATCTTTTGATGAACACAAGTATTTAATGTTGACAAAGTCCAATTTATCCTTTTTGGCTAGTGCTTATTTTGTGTGTCCTGTTTAAGAAATCTCCATTGATCTTTAAAGAAACGGCCCCCAAATGCCTCCACATTTTCCTTGAGGGTGCGAGTTCAATGTGAATTCATGAAGAATAGAATAGCTTACTTATTCCCTGACCCCAGCACTCATTCTGAGTTTCCAGCTTTTGCTTTCTCAGAGAGAGCTCTGCATCCCTGGGGCCTTGGGGAAGAGGTGTGGGTTTATGGGTTTTGGATGAGTGGGTGAGATTCCCACCTCCACTGGAAAGTAGATCCATTTGGATGCAAATTCTTTTGAAGGACGACTTTGCTTCATTTTCAGATATAAAAGTGGAAAGTAGTTAGGTTTCACTAGAAAAGTGTGTCTTTGAGCTACTGGAGTTTTCAGACACTGTGTCTCTGTTTGTAAAATAAACAGTAAAAAGACGAAAGGAGAGAATGAATTTTAATGTGGTCGTTTGCTGGAAGGGGGAAGCCAGCATTCTTTGTATCACATTGCTATGCAGAAATGAAGGAAGGAAACTTAGAGCTGCCACCTTATGGAAAGTGACAGTTTTTAGTGGCAGCCCCCTACCCTCTGGCCAAGATTGTTCCAGTGCCATTTTTAAAGGAGAAGAAAAATTCGCCATGTAAGAACCCCAAGTTCCTTAATTATAGAGCTAAAGACAGTAAAATACATGAAAAGATTCCCGTTTGACTATAGGAGTGTCCATCTTTCCTTCCCAGTGAACTGCACCCTCAGCCTCTAAAAGGGAAGAAAGTGAGAATCTTTGTAGAAACCTTAAAAACCATTTATTTTCTCCCTTTTTTCTCTCCTTCCTTATTTTTCTCTCTCCTTTTGCTTTTCCTGCCCATTCCTTTCTAACTCAGTCCCCTCCTTGGGCCCTAGGTCTTGGTTTCCTCACCTTTAGAATCAGGTAACACCATCATCTCATAGGCTTGCTGAAGGAGTCGGTGAGTTGGTGCATGAAGAGCTGAGTGTTCAAGAAATGCCACCTGTTGTTGTCATTTCTGTTATGGCTTCACTTCAGAAACAGCGAACTCCTTTTAATCATGTCTTTTTTGGGAGGACCCTTTTCAAATTATACACTACGGTGATTTGACTCATTATGAGCAGATCAACCCTTTATCTTGGAGTTTTCTGGTTAGTCATGAGGCTGACATTTGAATCGACATTTTTCTATTTGATTCTTGGAACTACTTTTTATCTGTAGAAATGAACCAAAGCCACCTCCTTAGCACTCTTTCCACCTGTCAAATTGTCCTCCAAGAAACACCCACTTTCAGAGATAGGAAGAGTGTTGAGAAGTGGCAGTAATTGGGTGCCAACACCATGTGGGCTGAGCTGTGGGTGAAATTCCCATTTAGTAATAAAAGCCTAAATAATGTCCTACTTCAGTCTATTTTGTGAAATGCTATATAAAAAAAATCAGTAAAAAAGAAATGAAAAATTTAGCCAAGATATTGCTAGACAGGACATTTTATATTTATGGTCTCTCTTGAGTGTTAACATTAATATCTTCAGTGTATGGATGAGAAAACTGAACTCATAGAAGCTATGTGACTTCCTGAAGGACCTGTACTGTTTTTAGGATGGTGTGGTAGGAAGGCACCAAAATATAGCAGAAGACTGTCTTACTTAAGTGAAACTAGAAACCAGATCTTGTGGAAGGGATCAGAATGAGATGTGGTCAGAGCAAATGCTTGTTCCTCTTCTGGGGGTTTCAGGGCCCTCCTGGGCCTGGGGCAAGTCCAAAGCTCAGAGCTGGGTCTCTCAAGTAATGTCTCTCATTTGGGCCCCCCTGGAATTTCTTCCTGTTTGGTAAAGGCATCCTGGTCTTCCCAGGGGAGTCCTCCCTTGTAGCTGGATTGGGCTGGTCTCGCCCTCCCAGATCCAGGCTGCAACACTTTCTTAAGACCTGTTGATGACTGCTGTTCACCCTCTGAACACACAGGATGGCTCAGGGTGGTGAGTGACCCAGGATCCTGAGTCAGAGCCGGCTATAGCATTATTGTTGGAGTTATTGGGGGTGTCACCAGGGTGGAGTCTTGACGTTATTTGAGTCTCTGTCACTGGAAGGGCCCGGGCCAACACAGAGCTTGACTTGAATAGTTGGACCAAAGTAAGAGGAACACTGCGCCGATATTCTGTCAGCATCCACCCTGTAATAACTGAGTTATTAAAATTTAAAGTGTTTGGATAATGCCATGCCCTAGGGAAAATCCAGGCAATGTGATCCAGGCAATGTGCAGTGGGCATCTCAGGAGGCCTGGCAGTAACAGGGGGCAGCCCTAGGCTCTGATCCCAGGTCTGGCTCTCCTTTTTCCAGGTGAGGGTCTAGTCCCCTTGCCAGAGCTGTTTCCTCAGCTGTGAAAGAGACCACAGCATGATCTAGAACAGTCCTTGTTAGGATTGAATAATAATACATGGAAAGTTCATGGCTGTGAGAGCTGTGCAAATATGTGTGGGGAGGAGATGATGAACGCTATTAGTCAGATTACTACTTCTACTAAAATGACAGCAGTAATAATGACTGTTACCAATTACTGAATCGTCACTGTGTCAGTTAGCTCTTCAGTTCAGTTCAGTTGCTCAGTCCTGTCGACTCTTTGTGACCCCATGGACTGCAGCAGCAGGCTTCCCTGTCCATCACCAGTTCCCGGAGCCTACTCAAACTCACGTTCATTGCATCAGTGATGCCACCCAACCGTCTCATCCTCCGTCGTCCCCTTTTCCTCCCACCTTCAATCTTCCCTGGCATCAGGGTCTTTTCCAGTGAGTCAGTTCTTCTCATCAGGTGGCCAAAGTATTGGAGTTTCAGCTTTAGCATCAGTCCTTCCAATGAATATTCAGAACTATTTTCCTTTAGAATGGACTGGTTGGATCTCCTTACAATCCAAGGAACTCTCAAGAGTCTTCTCCAGCACCACAGTTCAAAAGCATCAATTCTTCGACTCAGCTTTCTTTACAATCCAACTCTCACATCCATATAGGACTACTGGAAAAACCATAGCTTTGGCTAGATGAAACTTTGTTGGTAAAAGTAATGTCTCTGCTTTTTAATATACTGTCTAGGCTGGTCATAGCTTTTCTTCCAAGGAGCAAGTATCTTTTAATTTCATGGCTGCAGTCACCATCTGTAGTGATTTTGGAGCCCCCCAAAATAAAGTCTGTCACTGTTTCCACTGTTCCTCATCTATTTGCCATGAAGTGATGGAACCTGATGCCATGATCTTAGTTTTCTGAATGTTGAGTTTTAAGCCAACTTTTTCACTTAGAGTAAGTTAGCTCTTACTGCATCACAAATGATCCTGAAACACAGCAGCTTAAAACCCCACCAGTTGTTTAATTCAAGATTCTGTGTAGAATTGGGGCTGGGCTCAGTGGGGAGGTTCTTTGGGTCCTGGAGGAGCTCATTCAGGTGTCTGTGGGTATTGGCTGGGCCAGCGCTGGACTAGATGACCTGGGTGGGGGACTACTTAATGAGGTGCCTAATCACTGCCTGTGTGGCCTCCAGTCTTTCAGAGGCTGGCTGGGCTTGCCCACACGTGCATGCAGGGTTCTAGAGGGAGGGGGAGAGGACCAGAGCCCTCCTTGGATTCCAAATTGTTGTGCAACCATGTTATACTATTGGTCAAAGCAAGTCACGGAGCAGCCCATATTTCAGGGGCAGGGAAGTAGACTTCACTTCATAATGGGTGAGCACATCTTGTTCCTGACGCTGTGAAAACTTGGGACTGTTTCGGTTTGTTTTCGTTTTGTTTCCAGTTAATCACATTAACCTTGGTCCACATGCTGTTTAATTCTTGCAGTGATCCTCTTAGATAGTTCTGTTATTGATGTTCTTGTCATTGTTATCCCCACAGAATATGAGATCTCCAAGTGTGTTTGGGTAAGCATGGCTGGGTGGTAGGGGCCGAGACGTGAACTCCACTTAGGTAGCCAAGTCTCATCCTCCTCCAGCCCATGAGATCCTGCACGTGGCCAGGACAGGTGTTGGCAGCAGCCATGACTGGCTGAGGGCTCGCTGTGACTCCTCACGGCAGAGTTACTAGTGCCAGGACCGCTCTCATCTCCATTTACCAGAGGAGGAGACCGAGGCACAGAGAGGTTAAGCCCCAAGTTAAGGACATACGTCTGGTCAGAGACCAAGATGAGCCCCTGCGCTGGGTGTCTCCCACTTGCCCTGGGGACCCTGTCCCCGCCTCCCCGCCCTGGTCTGGGCCTCAGGAGCCTGCTGTGCATGGACTGCGCTAAAGGCCTCCTACTGTCCCTCTCTTGCTTGGGTTTGGCCAGTGCGAGGCCTGGCTGGGACTATGGGGAGCGCCCGTGGCTCTGGTCGGGGCCCCACTCTGTTGCTCCACTCTCTGGGTTCTGGTACCTGTCCTCTGTCCTTCCCTCTGCAACCCCGCAGTGGTGTCACCCTTGCGCTTACTACCTGGGGTTTCTGTAGTGCCCCTTGCTGGTTTCCTAAATTCCGCCTTGGCAGTCCCTTTGTTAGACTGTTCTCAAGTTACCTGCTTTTAATGTACCATCCGATTCTTACTGGGGCTCTGAATGAAACACCAACTGACTCAGCAGTTTCTATATTTAATATTTATTGAAAAGATGAAAAGATTGGAATACTAATGAGAAAAGTGCTAGGTGTACCCAAAGCTTAGCTCCTTGAATAATGAAACTGAAAGTCTTAAGATGAAAACGAGGCATAATAAGGTTGTCTCCATACTGGCCAAAGGCAGGAGGCCATGTTTCTGTCTGGAGGGACACCGAACATTGAATACGGTTTCTGTGTTATTTCCAAAGAGCTTGGATTGCATTTTAATTAATTTGCCTTGAAATTAACATACCCTGCCCTTTCTTGAGCCAGGCTCAAACTTTCCAGCATATCCTGTTGCAAGGAAATGCTTCTATAAATCAGGTTGAATGTGGCATTAGAGACTGAGAGGAGAGAGGGAGCTATTTATATATGGATGTTTCATATTCCGCTCTTGTGCAAAAGTTTATATATATATGTACATATATGTGTGTATATATAGAGGCACTTCTGCAGATGGTGTGTGTGTGTTAGTCACTCAGTCGTGTCTGACTCCTTGAGACCCCACGGACTGTAGTCTGCCAGGCTTCTCTGTCCATGGGATTCTCCAGGCAAGAATACTGGAGTGGATTGCCATTCCCTTCTCCAAGGGATCTTTCCAGATTGGCAGCCAGTAAACCCTGAGGACGTGCTGGGTGGGGTTGCTCCTCTGTCTCCAAGGGATGTGTCACAGCCAGCCTATTCATGCTGGACCATGGGCAGAGGACAGGAAAGTCAGGTCGGGCCAGGTTCCAGTCCAAGCTCTGCCACCTATTAGCCCTGTCACCTTGGCTATGTTATTTAGACCGTCCTTGCCTCAGTCTTCTCGTGTGTAAGCTAAACCAAAGGGAGGAAGACAAAGGAACACACTTCCCCAGAGCCCTCAGGCACCCCTTCTACACCCCAGCCACAGTATTTCTCACAGGTGGTGGCTGGTGGGGTCTCAGCGGCCATGGGGACCCCCAAACCCTCAGATCTGCACTTTGCCTGGAAAGATCTGAAAGAGCTAAGGGCTGCCCTCAGAACTAGATCTTGTAAAAATGGTCTAATTTGCAGAATGACTGAGTAGACATCTTGTAGAAGAGTGTGTTCAGGCTGGGTTCAAATCCTGGTTCTCTCACTTGTCAGCTAAGTGCCAGTGGGGAGGCAGCCTCACTTCTCTGAGGTTGCCTCTCCTGCACTGTGGACTGGGAGCCCTCTGTAGTCCTCTCAGAAGGTTGGTGAGAAGGCTCAATGAGATTCAGTGCACATGAGGCTTCAGCCACTGCCAGGCACAAAGTGAGCACTCAGAGCATGGCAGCAAAGGGCAGACAGAAATGGAAGAATATGTGTTCAGGTACTTGATAAGATGCACTGAGCACCTGCCTGGTGAGTTCTTTGCTGTACTGAGCAGGCAATGGAGTGATGCATGAGGTCATTACTGTCTCTGCCTTTAGGAGAAGAAAGACATTATATCAATGATACAAATAGTTGAAGAATTACAATTTTTAACAAGGGTAACAAGATGGAAACAAGAGAGAGAGAGAATCAAGGGAAGAGTCCTAATTTAGGAGGGAGTGATCAAGAAAGGAAGTGGTATTTAAATTGAGTGTTGTATTGGTTTAGGTGATGGCAGCTGCTTTCCACGTAAACCCCAATCTCAGTGCCTAACACAACAGGAGTCTCTTTCTTGCTCATGCATTTTCCACCTTGAGAAACTTAGGTTCCTTTGATCTTGAACTCAGCTATTGTAATAGAACGATTCAGCAGGTTTGCAGAATGTAAGATCAATCTATAGAAATCAGTTGTGTGTTTATATACCAACAATGAAAAATTTGAAAGTGAGATTAGAAGAGCAGTTCCACTGACAATGGCATAAAGAATAAAATACTTAGGAATAAGGAAGTACAGAACTTATATAATGAAAACTATAAAACATTATTGGAATATATTAAGTGAAGTTGCTCAGTTGTGTCCGACTCTGTGTGACCCCATGGACTATAGCCTACCAGGCTCCTCTGTCCATGGGATTTTCCAAGCAAGGGTACTGGAGTGGGTTGCCATTTCCTTCTCCAGGGGATCTTCCTGACCCAGGGATATGAACCCAGGTCTCCCTCATTGTGTGTAGATGCTTTACCCCTGAGCTACTAGGGAAGCCAGAATATATTAAAGACCTAAATAAATGGAAAGGAATCCTGTGTCTATATCCTGAATGTTTACAAAGAAGGTACATGTATGAAAAGTAACTTCTAGTTTAGTTCAGTTCAGTCTCTCAGTCATGTCTGACTCTTTGCGACCCCATGGATTACAGCACACCAGGCTTCCCTGTCCATCACCAACTCCTGGAGCTTGCTCAAAATCATGTCCATGGAGTCAGTGATGCCATCCAACCATCTCATTCTCTCTTGTCCCCTTCTCCTCCTGCCTTCAGTCTTTCTTAACATCAGAGTCTTTTCCAGTGAGTCAGTTCTTCATATCAGGTGGCCAGAGTATTGGAGCTTCAGCTTCAGCATCAGTCCTTCCAGTGAATATTCTGGACTGATTTCCTTTAGGATGGACTGGTTTGATCTCCTTGCTGTCTCGAGTCTGCTCCAACACCACAGTTCAAAAGCATCAGTTCTTTGTTGCTCAGCTTTCTTTATGGTTCAACTCTCACATCCATACATGACTACTGGAAAAACTATAGCTTTGACTAGACAGGCCTTTGTTGGTAAAGCAAGGTCTCTGCCTTTTAATATGAGGGGTATTTAGTGTTACAGTATGTATCTGATCATATGTATACAATGAATATATACGAAAACTACTTCTTAGAGCAGAGGACAGCTTGAGGGGAAATCAGTGATACAATATAATATCTGAACACATAGAAAATTTGTATACATCCCTTCTCACACGCACATACAAACACACACACACACACTCTCTCTCTCTCACATGTGCACTTCTCCCTACATCATAGGATGACTGGGGCTTCAATAATACAATTTGAATCTGACTATCTATCTATCTATCTATATATATTCAATGCATGTGTATGAAAACTGTTTCTTATGTCAAAAGTTAGATAGAAGTTTTATCTTAAATTTTATTTTCTTGGGCTCCAAAATCACTGTGGACAGTGACTGCAGCCATGAAGTTGAAAGATACTTGCTCCTTGGAAGAAAGCTATGACAAACCTTGACAGCATATTAAAAAGCAGAGACATCATTTTGCTAACAAAGATCTGTATAGTCAAAGCTGTGTTTTTTCCAGTAGTCATGTACGAATGTGAGAATTAGACCATAAAGAAAGCTGAGTGCCAAATAATTGATGCTTTTGAATTGTGATTCTGGGGAATACTCTTGAGTGTCCCTTGGACTGTAAGGAGATGAAACAAATCAATCTTAAAGGAAATCAATCCTGACTATTGGAAGGACAGATGCTAAAGCTGAAGATCTAAGACTTTGGCCACCTGATGTGGAGCACCAACTCATTGGAAAAGACCCTGATGCTAGGAAAGATTCAGGGCAAAAGAAGGGGTGGCAGAGGATGAGATGGTTGGATGGCATCACCAACTCAATGGACATGAGTTTGAGCAAACTCTGGGAGACAGGGAAGGATAGGGAAGCCTGGTTTGCTGGGGTCCATGGGGTCACAAAGAGTCAGACTTAGCAACTGAACAACACAAGAAGGAGAAAGCTTTGTTGTTGCTCCCATAGCACTCAACTACTCCAAGAGGATAGTCACTTGCCCAAGGTCACCCAGCCTGTTATTGGCAGAGCCAAGACGAACCAAGTCAGTCTGACATGTCAGCTCTTGGAGCTAGCTGCAAAGATAGTGTGGCTGTCACCATGTGGTGTGCTCCCCACTTGAACCCCAGGGGAAGGGAAGGTGCTGGCATCAGCTGGGGCTGCGGGACACAGAGCCGTCACCCCACCCAACTATGGTCACGTGAGTGTGAAGTGATGGTTTGGGACAGCAGAGTCCCTGCCGTCTGTTCTGACTGTGAAGGTGTAAGTGACGCCAAGGTGAAAGTGACACTGGCCGCTGGCGAAGCTCTGGGGCAGCCTGAAGGGTAACATCTTGGGGCCTCGGCCGAGCCTGGGCTCTCCCTCAGGCACACGATGCCAATGCTGGAACAGGGTGCCTGGAAGATTCCCCAGAGATCACCACAGGGAGTGTGCTAAAAGCAAAAAGCAAGAACAAGCTTCAAACAGCTATGGACTGGAGTAGCGGGGTGCAGCCTGCAGATTGTTCCCACTTCCCCCTCCTGTGGGTTAAACTCGGGAGAAGCTCCTCCTGACAGCTTTCCCAGGGGCTCTAAGGTGGGGAGAGGGGCCATTGCTTAGCTGGGTCCCTCCTCCCAGCCTGCCCGGCCTGGGAGGTGGCTCTGGGGGTGTCAGTCACCTGGTTATGCCATGGAGTGGCCTGGTACCCTGGCACACCTACTCATATCTGTGGACCTCAGCACCCTCAGCTGCGATGGGGGGCTGACCGCCATCTTGTCACCACGTGGCAGCTGTTGGGGTAGTCAAGTGAGATCTGGAGTGCACTAAGAGCCTGGCATGTGGAGGAGGTCTGCTTCATCAGTGCCTTTTCTTCTAGTGGTTGATACGCCTGCAAGAGGAGGTATGAATGACCTTGGGGGAGTGCATTGGGCCCTCTGTGCTAGAGCGCGCTGGGCCTCACACCGCAGGGCGTTCCCCCTTTGTGCTCTAGGACACACTCTCCCGCACGCTGGAATTCTCCTCCCTGATGCTCTAGATGCAGCTGTCTCTGGGCTCTACAACAGCAGTTCTCTATCTGGGTCCTCCCCCGCAGGGCTCCGTGTTCTGCGGTGGTGACAAGCGGTCGTCTCAGAGGGGATGGGGGAATGGGCAGGCATGCTGACAGCTTCGTCCACCTGACAGAGCAGCTCTGTTTTAAAGTTCTCTTTCATACCCTGGGAGAGATTTTATTGGAAGAAAGTGACCCACTCCTGGGTTATAGACTGAGGCTGCAGGGTTAACAGGTTTTATGAGCACCAAGGCACGGAAGTTTGAGAATAATCAAGTTACAAGGACTAAGTTACTGAGAGGGAGTGAAACAGGGCAGACAAAATGGAAATCGAGTCCGTTTTTCATCCAGCCTGGAGCTGACAAGGGCTACAGAAGTTCACTGTGTGTGAGCCTGCCTTTGTAGCCAGGATCCACTGGAATCAAAAACTTCTGAAGTCCATTGTATTGTACAGGGGGACTAGATTATGAAATTATTCCTCAGGATCATTCCATTTGGAAGAAAAAAGGAACTTAAAATGCAAGCATTCTGGCACACACGCATCTTTATAAAATCGTTTCTGGGTGTTCCACCCCAGGAATCACCTATCATCCCCTAACATGTTTGGGAGGTCACTCTTCACTGATAGGCACATATGGTGTTTTGGGGGGTATTGTAGGACAGAGTGCCCTTACCTTTGCCTCTTGGTGCTACGAAATAGCCATTTGCAAGGTTAGTTCTCACAGGATAGCATGGAGAAGGTTTTTGTTGCAGGCTAATGGGTTGTTTTAACAGCTCTCCCACAGGTGAGAATTTCTGCTTTCTAACAGAGAGTAAGCCTCATCTCAGAGTCCTAAGAAGGCAACTGTAGCTAACAGTTTTCATTGTTTATATTTTCTTATTTTTGAAGAAAAAAAATGATACTAGTGTTTTATTTATGCTGTAGGTTTTATTTTCCTCTTAGATAACCAATTAAGCAAAACATCAGAGTCCATTTAGAGAAAATATCAAGGTGACTGAGGCAGAAATCATTGGTGGATATTAAAGCACTGCTCAGCCCACATCCCCACAGATTACATTTTAATTATGAAGGAAAGAAAAGGTGAATTTATGGTAGGAAACCCTGGAGGACACCACCTTTACCCAAATGATCAAAATTTACCCCATCATTGCTGCTGCTGCTGATAAATCGCTTCAGTCATGTCCGACTCTATGTGACCCCATAGACGGCCGCTCATCAGGCTCCCCTATCCCTGGGATTCTCCAGGCAAGAATACTGGAGTGAGTTTCCATTTCCTTCTCCAATGCATGAAAGTGAAAGTGAAGTCGCTCAGTCGTGTCCGACTCTTCGCGACCCCATGGACGGCAGCCTACCAGGCTCCTCCGTCCCTGGGATGCTCCAGGCAAGAGCACTGGAGTGGGCTGCCATCGCCTTCTCCATTAGTGGAACACAAATGATGTCATGGATCCCTGATATGATGCCTTCAGAAGGAACAGCATCACGTCTCAGGTATCCTGCCCTCAAATGCATAATCTGAATCTAACAATGAGGAACCATCAGGCTACTCCAAATTGAGGGAGATTCTTCAAGACAACTGGCCTATGCCTCCTAAATCGCCAGTGTCAGGAGGAGTTTGAGGGGCGTCCCGGGTGTAGGGAGATGGGTCACGGAGCAGCTGGTGCAGTGTGCCTGGGGCACGTGGGCAATTTGTATCTGACGACAGCAGGGGTCAGTGATGCCTTCCTGAACTTCATCGATGTGTCATGGTTCTGTGAGAGAATGGGGTGGCTTTTAGGAGACACACACTCAAGTGTATCTACTATCAAAAGATTCAGCAGTGACAGTAATGTGTGTGAGAGTGTGCATGTGATTGTGGGGGGTGGCGTGTATATATAGGGAAAGGCAGATGGTTTCTCACTTCACTTGTGATTATTCTATAGGTTTGACATTTTTCAAATGAAATCTTTTTAAAAAGGAAGAAAATAGCTGGTAATTAGTGTAGATGTGATACTCCATTGTGAGGTGGTTACAGCATTCCCCAGGTTGGGGTTGGGGGAAAAGGAATGAACAAACCTCTTAGGAATCCCCAGCTTTCACATCCAAGGGTGCCATGCCCATCAGCAAGTAAACTGCACCCCTATATTACACCAAATAAAGCACATTTATAATTTAGCTGGAAAATAAAACAAACCATGAGATGCAGCAAGTATCACACAGGGGCCTATAAACTTGCAGGTTCCTCTCGTAAACAGAGTGCATGGAAACACATCTCAGCTTCCTCCTTCACCAAATGCCCCTGCAGCTTGCAAATCACTCTGACCCAATTCTTTTCTGTGTTCTTTTCTTCTCCATCCCCCTCTCCCCATCTCTGGTGAGGTTTACCAGAGAGTTCTGTTTACTCCTTGCCATCCTGCAGTTAGAGTCTCTCCAAGTGCCCATTGTCCTGCTGGCGGCATAATTGTTATTTCACCAGCAGAATAAACAGCCCCCTAGAGATGTCTGTTTAGTGTCCAAGGGTTCCTGGTGAAAGGCAGAAATCATGGCCACAGCCTGCAACCTGAGACCGCCAGGCAGCCCCAGAGCAAGCCAAAACTGTGTCGTGAGTCTTGGGACAAAGCCCAGGCACAGTGTCTTCAGCAGTGGGCACCCGCAAGTGACTATCTTCTCTGCTCCCCGTGAGACCAGCCCAGCCCAGGGCAGCCACCAGCTTGCATGTGAGCTCCCAGGCCCTGCTGCATGCTTGGAGGTGCCTTAGGGGAGAGGTCTAGGCTTCCAGGGATGTAGGCCTGGGAGGGCTGGGGTCCACACCAGAAGCCCTCCCCCAGGTGCACCAATCTCTGCTCCTCCCTCCTTGGCTTCCCAGAATCCCTCCCCGAGCCCTGCTTCAACAGAGAGGCCTGCTGAGCATCAGGTGTGGCGCTACTGGGAAAGTCAGCTTCCGCTGTGTTTGGGCAAAGGCGCACCCTACGTTGGCCTCCCTGCTGTACCTGAGGAATGTGGTGGAAGCTAGAATTGGAGGTGTCTGCGACCAGGAGAATGGCTTCTGTTTCTCTGTTGAGTTTGCTGAGGAAAACAGACTTGGGGTTTCCCTAGGATCAGCTTAGCCCTTTGCTCTGTGCCCTGCGCAAGCTGCTGGGTCTCTCTGGCCTCTGCAAACTAGGGGTTGAATTGACCTGGTGGCCTGGCCCACTGTGTCCCATGGAGCAGGGAGACGTCATACAATGGACTATCACACACTGAGGATGGGCTGTTGCAGGATAGCTCCTGTTCTCCAGCAATACATGGAGACTTTCTAGAAATTGCTTGAATATGGATAGTAGTTTTAAAGGAGTAAACTTCCATAGACTTGACCTTGCTTGCCTTCCTCTTCTTGCCTTTGAGAATTCTGAACAAGTGGTTACATTCTTAAAAACATATTGAAACATTGTTTTTATGCATAGACTCGGTCGGATTCCTATAATTATGAATAAGATTTTAAACTTCACAACTGTCTGAGGTACATTTGAGGATCCTGTGCGACACAGGATGGTATATCATGTAAACTGCTAAATTTGGAGCTAATTTGCTTTGCTTGCATCAGTAAGATCTAAGACCCCTGCCATGCGATGACTCTAAAGCAATTGTTTATCAACATAATGGAATGCTTTGGGTGCCCTTTACTTGGTGCATAGAGTGCAGCCTGGGAGGTCAGCGAACCAGCAAGTTGTACAGCCCACTTCTTCCATTTTGCCTAGCTTCACTGAGATACAATTGAGAGATGGCACTATGTCGTTTAAGGCGTGCCACAGATGATCTGATATGGGCATATATCGTGAAATGATCACCATGGTAAGGTTAGTCAATGCCTTCACCCCTTCACATAGTTACCTTTTTTTGGGTACACCTGGTGAGAACTTTTAAGGTCTACTCTCGGCAGCTTTCAAGTACACAGCGCAGTGTTGTGCATTAGCCCCCAGAACCTGCTCATCTTCCAAATGGAAGTCTGTGCCCTTTGACCAGTATCTCCTCATTTCTTGCACCCTAGCTGGTGGCACCACCATCTACTCTCTTTTGGCAAAACTCGCTTCTAACACTGGGGAATCCAGGGCCCCGAGGGAGACGCTATTTCCACACACCTCAAACATTTCACCACAAAACAGAGCTGCTGCGGCTTATGACAGAGCCCCAGGCCGAGTCAAATCAAACCCAACTTTCCAATCAGGTTTAATAGGCGGGAAAAATGAGCACTCCCTGAGATTGGGAGGGAGGATACTTTGTCAGTAATAATAAGCCATCCACAGACAGGATGCTGCACAGGGCAGGCCTGATCGGAACCACATGTGTTCTCAGGGACTGTCTTCAAAGTGCCCGGGCCATTTGTGTGTCTGCTGCCCCTGGGGGCCCAGGTGCTGGGGACTCTGCCATCCTGTGTGCCGGTGGGTTTTGCCACCTTCCTCACACGTGCAGCGCCAGGCAGGCCAGAGCAGAGCCTCACGCAGACACAGTGCGCACTGTTCCCTGGCTCTTCTACGTGGTGCTGGCCACACTCCAAGGCAGGGGACCTCCCTGGAGAGCAGACTTTTGGAAGGAGCCTGGCTTAACCCTGTGCCTGACAAAAGCCTAACTTGAGGCAAGGAACTGGTCAAGAGACATGCCGGATGTGGACATGGAGAAGTCGGAGCGCTCCACATCGCTGGTGGCAATGTCAAAGGGTGCAGCTGCCACACATTCAGTAGCTTCAACATGGAGCTACCCTGCTGCTGCTGCTGCTGCTGCCAAGTCACTTCAGTCATGTCCAAATCTGTGAGCCCCCATAGATGGCAGCCCACCAGGCTCCCCCGTCCCTGGGATTCTCCAGGCAAGAACTCTGGAGTGGGTTGCCATTTCCTTCTCCAATGCATGGAAGTGAAAAGTGAAAGTGAAGTCGCTCAGTCGGGTCCGACTCTTAGCGACCCCATGGACTGCAGCCCACCAGGCTCCTCTGCCCATGGGATTTTCCAGGCAAGAGTACTGGAGTGGGGTGCCATTGCTTTCTCCTGACCCAGCAATTCCACTCCTGGATTTATACCCAAAAGAATGAAAATGGGTGTTCAAACAAACACTTGTACACAAACGTTTGTAGCAGCATTGTTCACAATGGGCAAAAGGGGGAAACAAGCCAAATATCTATTGACAGATGAATGGATAAGCAAATATGGCCTATTCATACAGGAATATTATTCAGCCTTCAAAAGCAAGGATGCATTGATGCATGCTACAGTGTGGCTGAGGCTTGGAAACATTGTGCTGAGTTTTAAAAAGCCAGTCACCAAAGGCCTTTACTGTAACATTCCATTTATAGGAAACGTCCAGAATAGGTGCACCCTTACCTTAGAGAAAGAAAGCAGATCAGTGGTTGCCAGGAGCTGGGAAGAAGAACTGGGGTGATTGCAACAGTTACAGGTTTCCTTTCAGGTAATGAAGTGATCATGATTAGATTAGATAGTGGCGATTTAGTTGTACTAAATTATGCTAGTGATCAATTTTCATGTATATTTTACAAAACTGAAGACAATTGAAAGGGAACAGCTTTAATCACAGCAGGGACTGAAGAAGAGCATTCCCACTCACAGGTGCATGGTTTGGACTTGCTTGCTGTTGGTATCTCTGCAGGCAGCTGCATTCCTCAGACTTAAAAAGAGGGTATTGGGGGCACCCCAAGTGAGCAGAGGAAACACTCATCACAGAGAGTGAACCCTGAGTATGCAGGTGCTACAGGCCAGGTGCAGGTTACATGTTTACACACACACACTGTCTCTTTTATCCCATGCAACTGCTCAGAAGGAACTCAAGGTGCAGAGAGGTAAAACAGCCCTTCTGAGGTCCCAGAACCTGTGATTTGCACAGCTGGGATTTGAACCGGAAGTCCACTCAGCAAAGATCTGTTGATGTGTGACTGTTGTTGAGGACACTGAATGCCTGGCAAGGTCCAGGATTGGGGCTCCCTCAGCCCAGTGATGCTGGCAAAAAGCCGTCACCTTTGGGACAATGGGAAGGTCTTGTAGTTGCTGTGCTACAGACCCACAGACACCTACTGTTCTTTGAGATGAAAAGCCTGAGTCTGAGAAAACCAGGGACCAAGATAGGGGCTCTGAGGGAGGACAGGCTGGGGAAGGGAGGTGACTCGTCCTGCTCATTCATTCTTCCCGCAGATCCAAGAGCAGGCACGGGCCTTGTTCCTGTCTGTACTCAGAAGGCCAGCATCCCTTGCCTGCAGCCCCACTCCTAAGTGGAGTGTCTGTACCTGGCACCCAAAAATGTAGCTCTCTTAGCTCTCCTAGTGATACTTGGTGTCCTGTTTCCCCTGCTACACTAACATATGCTCCTGTGGCAAACACAAAAGTACAGGAAGAAAAGCCCATGTGCAAGAAAACAGAAAGCTTTCATCATGTTACCATCCAGAGAAGTCTACCAGTGCCCCTCTGATATATGGCTATTTTTGTTTGCTTTGAAGCATAAACAAACACATGCTTATAAATCCTTATAAAATTGTGATCATGCTAAATATACAGTTGTTTCATACTTATTTTTCTTATATTTTCTATTAATTCATTATGGGAAAACTTGATTTTTAGTGTCTACACGTCTCCCAACACCTGGATCTTCCAGAATATGATTAACTAATGATGGACCTGTAGCTGGTTTCCCAATTATTGTTCATAAAATCAACACTGTTATAATGGTCCTTTAATGCAATTGTTATATTTGGAATATAGTAGGTGCTCAATACGGAGAAGGCAATGGCACCCCACTCCAGTACTCTTGCCTGGAAAATCCCATGGGCGGAGGAGCCTGCTAAGCTGCAGTCCATGGGGTCGCTAAGAGTCGGACACGACTGAGCGACTTCACTTTTATTTCTCACTTTCATGCATTGGAGAAGGAAATGGCAACCCACTCCAGTCTTCTTGCCTGGAGAATCTCAGGGACGGAGGAGCCTGGTGGGCTACCGTCTATGGGGTCGCACAGAGTCGGACACGACTGAAGCGACTTAGCAACAGCAGCAGCATGCAAACCAAGAAAGCCAATTTCATGCTGACTTTACTCAGATCCATTCTTAGCCTAACAAGCCATTCACCCCACCTGTGTAGCAGCAGCGCCTGGCCCTTTCTAGTTTTCCACATGTATGCTGACTTCCCATTCTCATAGAGTTCTGACTTGCTCCCAGAGCCTGAACGAGTTGCTCTGCTAGGGTACCTTGTTGGAGGACTAGTTAGGCACATGATAGTGGTAAATGGCTCTCTGCTTCAAAATGCATCTGATGTGCACATTGCCAAGTTAAGACCAAGAGGACTGCATGATTAAGAACTTGGTTGCCTAGGAACTGTGGGCGTGTGGCCTGTGATTGACTTATTCTGTAGCTAATTGATGTCGTATTTAGGGATCTGTTGTAACTCCTGTGTCCTCGCCTTTACGGGATGGTAGTCCTGGGAAACTGAATCTGGTTGGGATCAGCTGTGTTGTTGTTACTCAGTCACTAAGTTGTGTCCAACTCTTTGCAAGCCCATAGACTGCAGCACACCAGGCTTCCCTGTCCTTCACCATCTCCCAGACTTTGCTCAAACTTATGTCCACTGAGTCAGCAATGCCATCCAACCATCTCATCCTCGTCATTCACTTCTCTTCCTGCCCTCAACCTTTCCCAGCATCAAGATCTTTTCCATTGAGTCAGTTCTTCACATCAGGTGGCCAAAGTACTGGAGCTTCAGCGTCAGCATCTGTCCTTCCAATGAATACTTGTGGTTGATTTCCTTTAGGATTGATTGGTTTGATCTCCTTGCTGTTCAAGGAACTCGTAAGAGTCTTCTCCAGCACCACAGTTTGAAAGCGTCAATTCTTCAGCGCTCAGCCTTCTTTATGGTCCAAATCTCGCATCTGTATGTGACTACTGGAAAACTATAGCTTTGACTAGATGCACCATTTTTGGCAAAGTGATATATCTGCATTTATGTATGCTGTATAGATTTGTCATAGCTTTTCTTCCAAGGAGCAAGTGCCTTTTAATTTCATGGCTGCAGTCATCATTTTTGAGCCCAAGAAAGTAAAATCTGTCACTGTTTCCATTGTTTCCCCATCTATTTGCCATGAAGTGATGGGACCAGATGTCATGATCTTAGTTTTTTGAATGCTGAGTTTTAAGCCAGCTTTTTGACTCTCCTCTTTCACTCTCATCAAGAGGTTCTTTAGTTTCTCTTCACTTTCTGCCATTAAGGTGGTATCATGGGCATATCTAAGGTTGTTGATATTTCTCCTAGAAATCTTGATACCAGCTTATGATTCATCCAACCTGGCATTTCGCATGATGTGCTCTGCATATAAGTTAAATAAGCAGAGTGACAATACACAGCCTTGCTGCTGCTGCTGCTAAGTCACTTCAGTCGTGTCCGACTCTGTGTGACCCCATAGATGGCAGCCCACCAGGCTCCCCCTTCCCTGGGATTCTCCAGGCAAGAACAGTGGAGTGGGTTGCCATTCTTTCTCCAATGCATGAACGTGAAAAGTGAAAGTGAAGTCTCTCAGTTGTGTCCGACTCTTAGTGACCCCATGGCCTGCACCCTACCAGGCTCCTCCATCCATGGGATTTTCCAGGCAAGAGTACTGGAGTGGGTTGCCATTGCCTTCTCCATTATACCTTGACATACTCCTTTCGCAATTTGCAACCAGTCTGTTGTTCCCTGTCTGGTTCTAACTGTTGCTTCTTGACCTGCATATAGCTTTCTCATGAGACAGATAAGTTAGTCTGGTATTCCCATCTCTTGAAGAATTTTCCACAGTTTGTTGTGATCTGCACAGTCAAAGTCTTTGGTGTAGTCAATACAGCAGAAGTAGATATTTTTCTGGAACTCTCGCTTTTTCTATGATCCAACAAATGTTGACAATTTGACCTTTGGTTCCTCTGCTTTCTCTAAATCCGGCTTGAACATCTGGAAGTTCTCAGTTCACATGCTGCTGAAGCCTAGCTTGAAGGATTTTGAGCATTACTTTGCTAGCAGGTGAAATAAGCGCATTTGTGCGGTAGGTTGAACATTCTTTGTCATTGCCTTTCTTTGGGATTGGAATGAATATTGACCTTTTCCAGTCCTGTGGCCACTGCTGATTTTTCTAAATTTGCTGGCATATTGAGTGTAGCACTTTCACAGCATCATCTTTTAGGATTTTAAATAGCTCACCTGGAATTCCATCACCTCCACTAGCTTTGTTTCTGGTGATGCTTCCTAAGGCCCACTTGACTTCACACACCAGGATGTCTGGTTCCAGGTGAGTGACCACACCATTGTGGTTATCCAGGTCATTAAGACCTCTTTTGTATAATTCTTCTGTGTATTCTTGGCACATTTTCTTAATCTCTTCTGCTTCTGTTTGGTCTGCCTTGCCATTTCTGTCCTTTATCGTGCCCATCTTTGCATGAAATGTTCCCTTGATATCTTCAGTTTTCCTGAAGAGATCTCTAGTCCTTCCCATTCTATTGTTTCCCTCTATTTCTTTGCATTGTTCACTTAAGAAGGCTTTAATCAGTAAGAGATGTGAATTTTGAGATGATCCCTTGACTGGCTTTCAGATATTAAAGGGCAGGGCATTTGCTAATGTCTGGGTAAGGTCTGGATGGTGGTTTTAGTGGGTGGGGAAGACTGGTGGACTCTCCTTCCCAATCCGGGAAGGGGAGGAAATTTGGCTATTCGAGAGGGGGAGTTTGACTGTTCCATGTTGGCTGCAGTCCCTTGTGTTTTGGTCTGTGTTGGCCCCGGGAGCCTTCATTATAGCTGAGCTGAATCAGGAGCTCTGAAGTCAAATGCGGGTCATGCCCATGGGAGCAAACACATGTTCTTTCAGAGGCTTGTATGTGCTGGCCTCCTAAGGACCAGTTTCCTGGGACAGTTACACACAAGCTTATGGGCATAATAAGGTCTTCCTTTCTGATCACAGTATCTGACCACAAGTGATGGCTTAGCCACTTCTCACTTGCCTGGCTCGGTCCCAGAATGGGCCTCTGAGGCCAGTCATTGCTGAGTTATACAGACTTCCATAGCTCTTGACATGACCCTTTGCTCTTATCTAAATTAAAGGCTGACTGAGCCCTTGGCCAGAAGCGTTTGCACTGGTAGGAAGAGGAAGAGTGGCTCCGTCCCCTGGAAAGGAGCTCAGGACCCTCTTCCAGCAGCGGAACCCACAGAACCTGACCAGGCTCGAGGGCTCTTAGCAGAATCCCGTCCTTTAGAACTTGGAGTGGGGATGGAATTCAACTTGAAGCTAGCATAGAATATGTCCTGGGTCAAAGGGTCTTTTGAAGAGCCTAGAGATTTAAATGAAATGAATTGAACCCTGTCATGAATTTCTCTGGGGTACCACACCACCCCAAAATGTAAAGGATGTGGACTGAGTGAGCACAGAGTGCATTTGGCTATAAGAAAAATGTTCCAAAGCAGCCTTTGGAACCTTCTAGCAAGACCCAAACTGGGGCAGGTCAGATGTAAGTGGGGACAGAATCCTCAGCCCTCTGAATATCCCAATGTCCATTTGCCCCATGGAAAAGGCAATGGCACCCCACTCCAGTACTCTTGCCCTGGAAAATCCCAGAGACAGGGGAGCCTTAGGGGCTGTAGTCCACGGGGTCGCTAAGAGTCGGACACGACTGAAGCGACTTAACAGAAGCAGTAGCAGCATTTGCCCTGAGCATACCTGGCTAACTTGCTCTCCGATATAAGACAGAAAAAGTTACCTTGGTGACTGCATAGGGGTAGGTATCTCCTACTTCAAAAACTACATGTGAAAACTTTAATTCCACCGGGTCTTTATGTTTCTTAAACCAATCAGGGAAACTATGGGGAGAGCATATCTTTTCCTCCTGCTCCACTCCACAGTCACTATGTGCTGCGTGCTTATAGCGTAAATAAGACTAACATGCATAATAAGAGGAAGCACAATATGAGGGAGGAACTGGGAGTGTACCACATGTGAATCCATGTAGTATTATTTCAAGGTAAACTCCGATCCAATAAAGATATATTTTACAAACCCCAGAGTAACTACTAAATTTTTACGAATTATGTCTATACATGACCAGGTCTCTCTCATTAAGAAAAGACACACATCGCCCCACATGGTCCTCCATCTGCCACTTGCTTATGGTCCTCTCCTTTCTTCTCTTGTTTCTCAGGAGTATGGTCTCTACTTAGTGTTTTCATTCTCTAATCTTCTATCAATTATTATCTGGCTTCTACTTCCATTGTTCTTATCAAACAGCTTTTGCCAAATTCACCAATGACCTTGACATGACTGTATCCAGTTAGACAACTTTTGGACCTAACGTGCCCTTTCCTCAGTTCGCAATTGGAGATGCTGTGGTTCCTTATTTGCTCTGTGAGCTAATAAATCCGACTTGGTTGCCTGCAACCATGTGTCTAGTGAGCACGGGCTGGGGGCTGTAATATGATAAAGCACAAAATGGGTAATAGTGGCTCTGACTGTAAAGAATCTGCCTGCAATGCAGGAGACCTGGGTTTGATCCCTGGGTCAGGAAGATTCCCTGGAAAAGGGAATGGTTACCCACTCCAGTATTCTTGCCTGGAGAATCCCATGGACAGAGGAGTCTGGTGGGCTGCAGACCATGGGTTGCAAAGAGTTGGATACTACTGAGCAACTAACACTTCACTTTTTTTTTAAATGATATAATTCCAGCCCCATCACCAGCCACCCTTGGATGACTCCCTTTACTCCTGTCACCCTGGTTTCTTTGGTCCTCAAATCTGCCATGTTCCCTCCCTCCTGCCTCCTGAGCTCTCGTGGGCTCCTTGCTCTAACGTGCTTTTCAGGTTGAACAGTTGCCATCTCCTCCTTTGATTTGCCCGTTTGACATCACTTGCTCGGCCAGCATCATTTCCCAGTTGGGGAGCCGCCCTGAATTTCTACTGCAGGCTCACAGCACTTACTTAACTTCCTAAGGTTCATTATTCTGAGCTGGTTTGGCTGTTGACTGTCTGTCACGGGATAGAGCTCCAGAAGTTGGGGCGATGGGTCTGTTTTTGCACATGGGTGTGTGGAGCAGTAAAGCAGACACATGAGCACCAACCAGGAGCCCCAAAGCCAGGGGTGCTGCCTGGAGCACCGCTAGCAGATGCCTCCGCAGGGAGACGTCTCGAGCCCCTGCCATCGCGAATCCCTGAGAGTGCTGGAGGAAGCACTTCCCAAATTTAGCTAAGTAAGGAGCATTTTATTCAAGGCATAACATTCATATCTTGGGGAGTCTTGTTTGAGAAGTACTAACTTACGGCATAGTCTATTATTTTCCCTCTGTGTGTGCACACGCACCTTTATTCACAGGTCACGTCTCCCCTGTGTGTGTGGTGGGTGGGTTTCGCCCCTTACTGTCCTATTACCTGCAATGGTTTTGTTGAGGACAAATGGCCCAGGTGTAGCCAGAGCCAACTCATGGTTGGACTTGCAGATGTGGAGACAGATGAAAGGGCCTCAGAAGATGAGTCCAATTGCTTTAAGTCCCCGTGGAATGAGGGGTGTGGAAAACAGCTAAACACACATGGGTCAACATAAGGTCCTATCCAGGAGCCCTGTGATGGCCACTGGGCTCCTCCACACATGACCTGAAAGGGAACTGGCACCACAACTAGTCCAAGGAGGAACAACATGTGCTTTCTCTGGGCTCAGCTGTGAGAAAGACGTGCACTGGGGGTGATTCCAATGTAAAGTCATAAAGATGGGTGACTCCCTGCTGCTGTCCTGTTGGGGGGGGTCACTGTTGGGTTACCATGGGCTGCTTCTGCAGAGGCAGCAGGCTGGGGAAGGTGGGACACCTGGGATTGTTCTGGAAATCTGGACCACACATACGATTGGACCCTGGGGCCCGACTGGGAGGGTCTGGGAGAGTACACAAGTGTGCTGACTCTGGGGTGTGTTACCCCAGTCCTAGTAGGGGCCGAGTGCTAGGACCACAGGGTCTTTATCACTGAAGGGGCATGGTCATGGAGAGACAAGCACATCCCAAGCCTGGCCTGACATGGGCCGCGCGAGCAGCCCCACCTGAGCCGAGGCAGCACGCGTGTGGGTCTGTGGCCCAGTGGCCTGCAGTTGAGGCCTCTGAAACAAGGAACACGAGATCTGGATGCACGGGCAGTGTCAGAGGAAGTGGGACTGGAGGTGGGGTCAGTGAAGAGAGACAGAAGTGCTACAGGTTGGGAGAGAGGCAAGGAAATGCTTATTCCTATAAAAGAAGGAGAAGAATCCAGTTACAGTCCAGTGAAGTTGTTTTATTGCTGATCACGTTCATTTGGTTGATAATTTGAGGGGAAAAGAAAATTTGATTCTCTGTTGTCTGCCCCTTGTCCTGCAGGACTGGGGCCCTAGGAGTGTTGATTCTGTCCCCTCAAACCCTCTGGGGTTAGAGCAGTCAGGGACCTCCTGCCATAGTGTCAGCAGATGTGGGCAGTCCGCCTGCCCCATCATTCAAGAGGCAAAGTCCAATCTCAACCAGGGGCCCATGTCTCCCAGTTTCCTCCCAGGCAATTTGGAGTTGATTCGATTGTGGTCTCATACTCAGTGTCTGGGCCTCGGGTTTTCCGCCTATGAATTTGCTTTCGATGCTGGGGTGCTTTTCTGTTTTGTTTTGGTTTTTGTTTATTTGTGGTGGTTATTTTTGGTCCCATGATTTTAGCAGGGGCCCTGCCTTGTGAGGGACGGAACATGAAGCCAGGCCTGCCAGCGCATGCTGGTCTCCAGCCTCAGGACCAGAAAGCTTGAGCCATGCAACATGGAGGTTGCAGACCCGCCCCAGCTCTGGCTGTAGCTCACACAGGTTGTGGTGTGCAGCTTGAATGTTATCCCCTGCGCATTCACCCAAAACTCTAGGCCACTTTGTGCACAAATAGAGCGGCTGCATTGTTGTCTATAACTGCTAAAAAGGGAGAAAGAAAAGCCTTGGTGAAGCATGAATGTTTCACAGCCAGGGAAGTGTGGACTGGGTCTGGATGGGGCAGATGGCAGCTACCAGCCTGAGGCTGTGGGGCATTCCTCCTCCTAACCCTCAGCTCTCCCAAGGGCAGGATGATGGCCCCTGGGAGATCTGAGCTCTGCACATGGTACATGGGGCCTGGATTGTCACTGACCACATGGGAAATGAGTGTCGTTCAGGAGAAAAAGGCATCTACTTTCCTCTAAGCTGTATTTCTTTATCTTTTCCTAATTTCCTTTATTTATTACCCAAGTAGTTAAAACATTAAACATTATGGGTTGTAAAAGAGTTATTAGTAACCTTATCATCTAAACATCATCACCTAAGCAGAGTTAGACATTTTGGTGTCCTGGCCTTTTTCTGAGCATTTGGATATTTTACAAAATTTCGCATATGTTTTGTGCAGCCAGCATTTTATTATATGAATGGTCCATTGCAGGCTGCTGAGTAGTCAGGATAAAAGTCCTATGTCAGTAGGACCTTATGGAGGAGAGGTGTTGCCAAGACCCCAAGGTAGGTGCTCATTGCTAAGGCCATGTGAAGGGAACCATGAGCTGTGACCTGGTCTTGCTGGGCGCTCCCCTGACCTGATGCTGGATGGCACACAAGGACCCACAGACCAGGTGTGATGATCCCCATTTTGCAGGTGAAAGAGTTGAGGCTCTGCAAGGCCAAGCACTTCACCCCAAAGCAAGGGGAAGAGCTCAGACACCCAAACCAGGCGCTTCAGACCCAAGTTCTGTGTGCTCACTCCTGCCTTATTTTGCACAACTTCTTGTTGGTTGGCTGGAAAGTTGTCCATTTCTGGTGAATTATGCACATGGAGGGGTGACAGCCTCCCAGGACCGCCAGTTCCAGGCTCCTGAGGATGGTTGATGCCAGGAAACGGCTCCCAAGGCAAGTGCATCTAGGAGCCGGCTTGTCCTGATCCCGCCTGGTGCCCACACAGGACTGTTTCACCTGGTGCCCACACAGGGCTGTTTCACCTGGTGCCCACACAGGGCTGTTGGCTCAGCTGAGTCCCTTTTCATTAGAGTCTCCTCTGGTTCCAGCACTTCTCCTTGGGCTTCCTGTTTCCTAAAACAGTTCCGATGGAGAAGCAAATGGAGTGAAATATGTTTCCTTCCCTCCCGGTTTTCATAACCAGCCTCAGTGCATGCAGCCCCTCACACCACCTGGGTTGACACAGGCGGGAGAGATGGGGCCTGGCTGTGGGCTCTGGAGCCAGCTCAGCCACTTGGTGGTGACACGGCTCCTGTGACTCTGCTTTCTCGTCTGCAGAATGGGCGTGCCAGCGGCGCCTCCGCAGAAGGGCCTGGGGGAGCCTGTCAACAGGCGTCAGGGTCCGAGCTTGGCCTGTTGGAGACACCCTATAAATGTCAGCTCTGACAATTACTGCTTGTTTATGAGTAGTGCTCGCTGAAGTTTATTTTCAGTGCCAACCACCAGTTAAGAAGTGCCATGAAAACATCTGTGGCTTGGTCTAAAGAGGAATGCTGAGGAAGGATGGCGATGAAGGAGAGGGGGTCAGGCACGCCTGGGCATTCCCTTTCCCGCCTTTGCCTGGTTCTCTCCACCCTAGTGCCCACAGCCTCGCCGAATGCTAAAGAGGCTCTTCTTTCCTGGAGTGTATTGCTTGCTAGATATCCTCTGTTTTCCCCACCCTCTCAACCCTGTGAAGCAGGTATAATTTTAAGCCAGGTTTACAGGCTTGCAAACGGGCCCTGAGCCCACCAAGGGCAGGAGAGAGGCTGCGGTCCCACTGCTGGGGCTACGCCCTCAAGCCCAGAGTTCTCGACTCCTTGTTGCCGCTCTCCTTTGAGGACACCAGA